>JAFIRS010001331.1:0-384115 GCA_018342105.1 Gonioctena quinquepunctata | reverse complement strand
CAAATACTTCCCGTCCATCTGACCGAAATGTTGTGTCATTTTCTGGATGTGTTGGTAACGGCTCAAACGTTTGGTTGGGGTTGATAGCCAATATCGATCCGGAACAGCAGTCACTTGGCGCCAATTAAAAGTGCCGGGTCAGAGGTAAAGGATCATTTGGATCTGATGATAAGGCATAAAGAGGTCTACTATTGAGACAGGATTCAATTTGTGCTGCAAGGGCGGACAGCTCCTCAAAAGTTAGAGAAGTGTCCCCAACAATTCTTTTTAGGTGATATTTAACGGACTTTACGCCGGACTCCCAGAGCCCGCCAAAATTAGGTGCTCGGGGAGGTATGAAATTCCAAGATATACCTTCTTGGCTCAATTCAGTTTGAATAATGTCATTGGAATCTTCAAGGAATTTTTTCAACTGAGCCCTTGTTCCCACAAAGTTGTTGCTACTATACATTTGTTCACGCAATCTCGCAATATATCGCCTCAATGTAGCGATGAAGAGTTTTTCCATGACTTTAGTCGCGAAGCAAATTAATATATAGATGTATGATTTAGTTAATTTACAATTTTGTAATTTTCTATCCTTCAAAGGAAACGGCCCGCAGTTATAATGAACCCCGGTAAATGTAAACGAACGAGCGGGCGTAAGCCTTTCCTTTGGAAGATCACCCATTATATTATTTATGCTATCCGCTATAAATCTATAGCACTTGACGCATCCATGTACCACCTTATGCGCAAGGTTACGCCCAGAAATAGGCCAAAAACGCTGTCTGATAGATGCCAACAGAACTTGTGGACCTGAATGCAGTATTCTGACATGTTCATCATGTGCTATCAAAATGAATAAAATATGTGCCTTTGGCAAAACGGCTGGATATATTTTAATGAATTCAAAATTAGAATATTTCAATCGAAATCTATATTCTATATTCTGCAAGATTCTCCGAAATTAGATTTTTGCTGTAAAACACATTTAAAGTGCTACCACCTATAAGAAAACTATGAACGTAAAAATCATGGATTATGGTGGAGCTTATATCAGGATAATATTTTTCGAAATCAAGTGCAATTTCATGTAAAGCACGAATACATAAGAAACTTGCAGGTGTAGTGCCATATGTTGCTACGTTGAGCTCAAAGGCGGATAAAGAATCTGACAAAGCAGAATGCCATAATATTTCTTGGAATTTTCTTTTTTCCTTTTTTATTAGAAATTGCCGATACATTTTTTTCAATATCACCAGCAAGTATAGTAGTATGATTATGAGAACGTAAAATGATTGAAATTAAATCATCCTGTATACTTGGGCCAACTACTGAAATATCGTTGAGAGAAAAACCAGAGGTTGATTTTGCGGAGCCGTCGAATGCAACTCGAAGCTGAGTTGTCATACTGCTCACTATATTCAATTGAGACATATGACCCAAATCAATGAACTCAATTATGAAATTAAAATAATGTGACTTCAGATTTTCATTTTTATTGTAACGAACCTAGGCCGGACCTGTCGCCTCACGCGTTGCCATCGACAACGATGATGTCACCCCCGGAGATATTCGAGAACAATCCAGTCGCGCTGCCGCGGAAAACAACGGTCAATATTGGAAATAACTGGAACATGCTGTTCGCCAACCGCCAGAATTGGAAACATCGAGAATTCTGTAACGGAGATAAATAGGCAATCCTCGAGAGGGAGTCGGAGTCTCAGCAGCCGATAACGTCGAGCGATACAGTGGCGTAGTTAGTAATATGAATTAGTTGTAAATTTAAGTGTGAAATAAATTAGTAAAACCAAGCTAAGTTTATTTACGTTACAATTGGTGTCGGAAGCGAGATTTTGAAAATAAATACGTGATCGTGGAGTGGATAGTCAGAAAAATAAATTGATAGACGTTTTTTCACGCCCAAAATAGACAGTGACCCGGTTTTCGCGAAGTGGACAATTGTGCGTGGGAATATAAACTGATACACTGTTCGCGTGGAACAGACAATAGACTGGTGGCCCGTGGAAAAGAATTCGCGAAGTGAATTTTAAACAAACTGATAAACTTTTCGTGTGAAAAGACAAAATGTGTTCAAGAAAAGTGCGCCTTGCGGATTTGAAGGTAGCGGAATTGAAACAGGAATTGGAGGAAAGGGAACTGGAAACAACGGGTAAAAAGCAAGTACTCCAGGAAAGACTTGCAGAAGGACTTATACAAGAGTGAGGACCCCGAAACATTTTTATTGAAGTTCCCGGAGGTTTTGAGTCCGATAATAGAAAAACTTGAAGAAAATTCTATAAATCTGGAAGAGAAGCTTCAAGAAAATTCTAGAAATCTGGAAGAGAAGCTTCAAGAAAATTCTATAAATCTGGAAGAGAAGCTTCAAGAAAATTCTAGAAATCTGGAAGAGAAGCTTCAAGAAAATTCTAGAAATCTGGAAGAGAAGTTTAGAAAGCCTGGAAGATAAGCTCCTTGAAAACACAGAAGGCCTAAAAAAAGAACTCTGTGGTGTGGTGAATTGTCTAGAAAAAAGAATAGGAACCGTCGAGGCAGAGATGGACAAGATGAAGGAAATAATCAGCGATGAAATCAAAGACGGAATCGGGGCAGAAATGAACAAAATAAAGGAAACGATCAGTAAGCTGGAAAAACGAATTGATAGTGCGCCCTCCACAGAGATGGTTAACAAAAATGCAATGCTGGACTTGAGTTTGAACTTGGATAAAGTTCAAGAGGGTATACAAGATGTCAAGGTCATTTCTGAAATAGGGAAGCTTTCCATGAAGCCGCCTCAATTCGACGGAAAGACTCCATGGGAAAATTACCGCCGACAGTTTGAAGCAGCGGCCAAAGCATATGGATGGAATGCAGGAGAAAGAGCTGTAGCACTAACACTTGCATTACGTGGAGAAGCGACGAATATTCTACAAACTCTTACCGCCCAAGAACAGGAGGACTATGATCAGCTGATTAAACATCTAGAATTACGATATGGCCAGGCCCATTTGGAACACGTATACCACTCCCAACTGAAAAATCGCTGCCAGAAATCGGGCGAATCCTTACAAGAATTCGAAGCTGACATTGCACGCTTGGTTCGTCTTGCATATCCAGCCACACCGGAAAATGTAATGGAGCGATTAGCGGTTCAGGCATTCTTGGATGGACTCCGTGACCAAGAAACCAGACAAGCGTTGACACTAGCTCGTCCAACACATCTCGTAGACGCACTGGCACGCGCTTTGGAATTTGAGGAAGCAAAACAATCCTGCAAAAACCAAAGTAAAGTCCGAATGATTGAGGAAGACTCACAGGAGCCTGCTAATTTGGAAGCTGCCATAAGGAAAGTGATGAAGGAAGTGTTGCCTGAGAAAGGACAGATAAGATGCTGGAATTGTGGCAAAATTGGACATGTGCGTAGCAAATGTCCAACATTCATCGAGTCCGATGCAGGAAAACCAAAGAAGGTCGACGAGAAGGGGCAATCGTCGGCATGTGTCCGGCAAGCCCCGGTTAACAACGCATATGTCGCTATCCTTCAACGACAGAACAAAGGTGTCTTCGTAGACGGTCTCATCAATAACGAGCCTTGCACCATGCTGCTAGATACAGGTGCGACTAGGACAATTCTCGGCCTTCCTTTGCCGAACACCGGAACGGATTGAACGACAACTTGAAGCTACGCACAGCAACAGGGAGCAAGCTACTGTATATGGCGAGCTACCGATTGAAATTATTTTGGGCAGCACTAAAGTGAAACATCAGGCACTTGTAGCGGACATCGAAAACGATGCAATCATCGGAATGGACATCATGAATTCCAGAGGGTTTGAATTAGATTTCAAAGACGGCGTCCTACGTGCCAACGGAGAAGAGCTGGTGCTTCATGGGAGAAGTGAAGAGTTGATCCGTGTGTTGTTGGCTGAAGATGTAAGCGTACCTGAGAGGGCTGAAACCATTCTGGAGGCTCGCCTGGACGGGAGTGCGAGCAGTGGAGACGTGGTGATGTTCGAGCCCAAACTTCATGATGAGAAAATTGGACGAGGGATTGCACTAGGGAAGACCTTGTTGCGTGCTGACAAATTTGTGCCGGTAAGGGTCATGAATGTCAATTATTTTCCAGTGACCTTGAAGAAAGGAACAATATTGGGGCACTGCTCGTCAGTTTCCTCAGTGATCCGGAGTGTACGAGGTACGATTAGCCAACCCAACAACTTGCCCACAGAACTAGAAAAATTAGTTGCCACCTCTTCCAAAGACAAAACCAGCTCAACAGCCCAAACTAAGAGATTTAGTCAAAAAGTACCAAGACATCTTCGATACCGGACAAGGAAAAGGGGGTCGAACTAATGTGCTCCAGCACAAGATTGATACGATGGGGGTGCCCGACCGATCCGGCAATCAGCAAGAAGACTTCCTCTTGCCAAGAAGGAAGATATGGGAAAAGAAGGAGTTATCGAACCATCTGACAGTCCCTGGTCCTCTCCAGTCGTACTGGTGAAGAAAAAGGATGGATCGACACGCTTTTGTGTAGACTATCGCCAACTTAATAATGTCACGAAGAAGGACAGTTACCCTCTCCCGAGAATAGATGACACCCTAGACACGTTGGCTGGTTCCACGATTTTCTCGACCCTTGATCTGAAGAGTGGATACTGGCAAGTAGAACTGGCTCAGGAAGATCGAGAAAAGACTGCTTTTACCATCGGCTCAGGATTGTGGCAGTTCACCGTTATGCCATTCGGGCTCTGTAATGCTCCCGCCACATTCGAAAGATTGATGGAGACAGTGCTGAAGGGACTCTCATGGAACACGTGTCTAGTGTATCTTGACGACATAATTGTGGTCGGCAGATCGTTCGAGGACCACGTGAAAAACTTGGAGGAAGTACTCCTGCGACTGAGGAACTCCGGATTGAAGCTGAGCCCTAAGAAATGCCATCTGTTCCAAAAAGAAGTACGATACCTCGGCCACGTTGTCTCTGGGGAAGGAGTAGCAGTAGATGACCAGAAGATCAAAGCTGTTAAGGATTGGCCCATCCCAAAAAACATTCACCAACTTCGAAGTTTCCTTGGTTTATGCACATACTATCGCCGATATGTGCTTGGATTCGCCAACATCGCTAAACCACTGACCAGGCTCACGGAAGGCCAAACAAAGTTCCAGTGGTCCGAAGAATGTCAAGACTCATTCAGGAAGCTGAAAGGAGCTTTGATCAACGCACCTATACTGAGCTATCCCCTACCCAAAGGGAAATTCATTTTGGATACGGACGCCAGCAACGTGGGACTTGGAGCTGTCCTATCTCAGATCCAGGAGGGACAGGAGAAGGTCATTGGTTATTTCAGCAAGACGCTTAGCAAACCAGAGCGCAATTACTGTGTCACCAGGCGAGAGCTGTTAGCTGTTGTAAAGGGAGTGGAGCACTTCTACAAGTACGTGTATGGAAGAAGATTCCTGTTGAGAACTGACCATGCAGCTCTCAAATGGCTCTTACAGTTCAAGAATCCTGAGGGTCAAGCAGCACGTTGGATCGAGAGACTCCAAGAATTCGATTTCGAGATCGAACATCGAGCCGGAACTAGCCATAAGAATGCAGATGCCTTGTCGCGAAGACCATGTCCAGATGATTGCTCACATTGCCGACGAGCAGAAGAGAAAGAAGCAACACTTTGTAAAACCGCGGCAATGGATGACAACTGGAATGACAGCAAGATCCAGAAAGACCAAGAGAAAGACCCCGACCTTGGCTTAGTCGTCAGCTGGAAGAAGGGCAATCGAAGACCATCATGACAGGAAGTCGCAGGTTACTCGCCGGCTGTTAAGTCCTATTGGGCACAATGGAACTCTCTTATTCTGGACAATGGGATCCTGAAACGTGTGTTGGAGGCCGATATTGGTGGGGAAGACAGACGCCAAATAATTGTTCCCAGGAACAGAAGAGAGGAAGTGCTGCGGGAAATCCATGATGGAGTCGCTGGAGGACATCTGGGAGTGACGAAGACTCTGCAGAAAGTGAGGCAACGGTTTTACTGGACCAATTGTCAAGCTGACGTCCAGGACTGGTGCAGAAAGTGCGCTGTATGCGCTGCTAGCAATGGACCTCGAATACGACCCAAGGCCCCGATGCGTCGGTACAACGTAGGCAGCCCGTTCGAGAGAATCGCCATTGACATCGCCGGCCCGTTTCCCGTATCCGACCACGGGAATAAATACATCCTTGTGGCAATGGACTACTTCAGTAAGTGGGCGGAAGCCTATGCCCTGCCCAACCAGGAAGCCATCACCGTCGCCGACGTCTTGGTGAAAGAGTGGATATGTCGATTTGGTATTCCAATGGAGCTGCACTCGGATCAAGGCAGAAATTTCGAATCCAACCTGTTCCAAGAAATATGTTTACTGCTGAACATCCGCAAGACAAGAACCACGGCCCTACATCCGCAGTCCGACGGAATGGTGGAACGGATGAACAGAACGATCAACCGCTACTTGTCCAAGGTTGTCTCTGACCATCAAAGAGACTGGGACCAGTATCTTCATTTGTTCCTGATGGCCTATCGATCCGCAGTACACGAGTCAACAGGTCAACTCCTGCTAGTATTATAATGGGCCGAGAACTGCGACTGCCTTGTGACCTGAAGTTTGGGATACCGCCAGGACAAGACACTGCGGGAGAGGACTACGTCAGCAAACTTCGGCAGAGAATGGACGACATCCACGAACGAGTCCGGTTGAACATCCAGAGTGCCAGCGATAAAATGAAGAAGACCTATGACATCAAGGCCGACGCTGGAGGGTTTAAAGTTGATGACCTGGTTTGGCTGTACAACCCCAAACGTCGTCGTGGACTAGGACCAAAGTTGCGGAACTCGTGGGAAGGCCCGTATAAAATCGTGAAAAGGATAAACGACCTTGTGTACCGAATCCATAAGCCACCCCGAGGGAAACCAAGGGTCGTCCATTTCAACAGGTTGGCCCCTTACGCTGGAAACCATGACCAAGTTCGCACCCTCAAGCCACCGGAGAATGATATGACGTTCGAGAAGTTTATGTCCGTGTATTCAAACGGGCAGAAAGTTCTACATGGGGTTACTAGAGAGGAGTCACGAGACCTTTTCGAGGTGCCTGCTGACTACGCACTAGCGCACTGTGTGGCAGAAGATCTTCGAATGTCCAGGGGCATCGCCGTAGTGTTTTCCAAGAAATTTGGTCAACTTCAAACACTGCGGGAGCAGAATCCAGAAGTTGGTGGGGTGCTACAGTTGAAGAAAGGCCAGAGAAACATCTACTACCTAGTTACCAAGAGGCATTCCCAAGATAAACCGTCCTATGAAGATGTCTGGAAGAGTCTCATCAAACTAAGAGATACTATGGTGGACCAGAATCTGGTGGATCTAGCAATTCCAAAATTGTCCTGTGGTATTGATGGGTTGGACTGAGAGTCATAAGAAGTATGCTGGAGGCGATATTCAGATCCAGCGGCGTCAAGATTTTGGTTTGCTGTAACCCTCTTCCACGACCGGTCATGAAGACCGTGGAGTGTTACTTCCATCGAACTTCACGGTGCAAATATGGGGAGTCATGCAGATATCGTCACACTCCAAGGATGACATTTCGGGACGAAATGTCTTTAAGAAGGGGGCAATGTAACGAACCTAGGCCGGACCTGTCGCCTCACGCGTTGCCATCGACAACGATGATGTCACCCCCGGAGATATTCGAGAACAATCCAGTCGCGCTGCCGCGGAAAACAACGGTCAATATTGGAAATAACTGGAACATGCTGTTCGCCAACCGCCAGAATTGGAAACATCGAGAATTCTGTAACGGAGATAAATAGGCAATCCTCAAGAGGGAGTCGGAGTCTCAGCAGCCGATAACGTCGAGCGATACAGTGGCGTAGTTAGTAATATGAATTAGTTGTAAATTTAAGTGTGAAATAAATTAGTAAAACCAAGCTAAGTTTATTTACGTTACATTTTCTAATTTTTCTTCTAGAGAATAAAAACGTTTTTCCGCAGTTTTATGAGAACCGGGTTCTTCAAAAGGAAAACTAACTACGAATTCACCCAAGGAATATTGTATAGTATTTATTTTCAAATGTTTTTCACAGAAAGACTCTTCTGGAGAAAATGGTTGTTTAGAGGAAAATTCCTCGATTTTCCAAAAACGTTCAAGTTGCTCGTTGAGATCAATTGTATTTATGCTAAGATTGCAATGAGTTTCGGACGTTAATAAATTATCAAAAAATAGAGGACCGGAAATTATCCATCCAAATAGAGTTTTTTGTAAAGTAGGTAATCTTGGACCTAATTTTATTTGTCCGGTACATAATGAATCATATCATTCCCAATAAGCATATCGATAGATTCACTCATATTGAAGCATGGGTCAGCCAATATTAAATTTGGCGGTATGTTAATCAATTTTGAGTTAAAAGTTATTGAGGGAATATTTCCTGTAATTTTCTCAATTACGAAACAAGATAAAGTGCTTTTAAATGAATTTATTCTTGATTGGATATTTACACAGGTTCTAGTATCTAAAGAAGCTGAAGTTTGATTGATACCTGTGACGAGAATTTTACATTTGTTTGTTTTAAGTTTGAGTTTTTCGCATAAACGTTTCGTAATATAATTACTCTCAGATCCAGTATCAAGAAGTGCTCTGCAAGTATGTGTCTGGCCACTGTTATCGATGACGTCGATAACGGCCGTTGAAAGAAGAGTTAATTTTTTGTCCTACGTGGAACACAGGGACGTAGAATTTGAAACGTTAGCATTTTCATTTTCGGATGAAGATTGAGCTTCAGTATTAGCATTATTAAATTTTCTAATGACTTCGAGGCTGTATTATTTTTGCTCGTGAAGTGTAATAAAGTATTATGCAAATTACCGCATTTGCGACATTTGCTGGCAGAGCATTGTTTAGTCGTATGATTATTTCGTAGACAATTGATACAGAGCCGCAGGCGTTTTACTTCATCGTATCTACCAGTAGGATCTAAATTGAGGAATCTTGAACAATTATAATATGCGTGATCTTGACCACAGATTACACATTTTGTATTATTAATTCCCACAAATGATTTGACAGATTTTGTGTGGGTGGAGGTAAAATGAGTTTTTTCATTGTTAATGTTTCCAGAAGGCAACATCTCTCATTCAGGAAACCAAGAAAATGTTTTAATGTTGGTAGATCCGATTTTGTATTTTTTGCTTCCCATTCCCGTCTAGTGATAGAATCAAGTTTGGTTGCAACTAAATGAATTATGAGAGTATCCCAATGCTCTGTCGGCAACTCCAGATTTTTCAGTGCACGCAAATGACGAGTTGTACCATCAAGTAACTGACGTAAGATAGTACACGATTCCTTTGTTACTGAAGGTAGGTTGAAAAGTGCCTTTATATGATTCGAAACCAAAAGTTGTTTATTTTCGTATCTTTCTGTTAAACAAATCCACGCCGTATCATAATTAGCTTCGGAAATTTCGAGAGATTTTATAATATTTGCAGCATCCCCCTTTAACGATAATCTCAAATAATGGAATTTTTGAACTTTCGATAGAGATGTATTTTCATGAATGACGGATTTGAACGTATCTTTTGAAAAATAGCCATTCATTGTATGTCCCGTCGAAGTAGGCAAATTTAAGGTAGGTAATTTTATATTTACATCTGAGGGGATTGACTGATGAGATGAGGATCGAGACGATGATACGTTTTCGACAAGTGGTGTTTTGGATATTATGTATTTCCGTGTATCGCTTATAATTTCATAATAAACATCTTCAAATGAAGCTGTTTCCTGTCGAATCATATCAAGTCCTTCTTGATCGTCATCCGCTAATGCAATTTCTAGCTCATATTGTATATTATAATATTCATTCAATAAAGGTTCTACTTTGTTCAATCTCTGTTCTAATTGAATGATATCGGGACTTTGTTCGTCAGAAAGTTTCTTGTAATAGGTTTCGAAACGAGTTAGCTGAGATTTTATCATCCTCTTTTTTCTTTAACCTTAAATGATTTTCGAATGGGTGTATTGTGCTCAAGGTTTCAAAATATTGATTCTTAAAAGTCAGCAACTTGTTCTCAACAGCTCAGTTTATATCAAAATTCCATGAAAAATGGTTCCAAAAAGTACACTCAAACTATGAAACTATTTGCTAATGTTATGCAAAGTTTCGAGAAAGTATTTTGTCAATAGGTTTGTAGGTATCAAAGTTTCATGAAAGTTATTTTAAAAGAGTAATTTGAAAATATGAAACTATTTGCTAATATTATGCAAAGTTTCGGAAGTATTTTGTTGATAAGATTATATAAAAAATTCATGAACTTTGTCAATGAGTTTATATCAAAGTTTCATGAAAATTATTTTTAAAGAGTATATTCATTCTACGATACTATTTGCTAATGTTATGCAAAGTTTCGAAAGTATTTTGTTGATTGATTATTATGTATCAAGAACTTGCTAAAATTATGCAATGTTCTAAAGAAAAAGATTTCAAAATATGAAACTATTTGCTAATATTATGCAAAGTTTCGAAAGTATTTTGTTTGTTGATTATTATGTATCAAGAACATGCTAAAATTATGCAATGTTCCAAAAAGGTTAATTTCGAAATTTGAAACTATTTGCTAATGTTATGCAAAGTTTCGAATTATTTATTTAATTGATTGATTATGTATCAAGAACTTGCCAAAATTATGTAATGTTCCAAAAAAGGTTAATTTCGAAATATGAAACTATTTGCTAATATTATACAAAGTTTCGAAGTATTTTATTCAATAAAATATGCAGCACTCATCGAAAGAGATAGGGTATGGAAAATGGTTTATATAAAGAAACGTACACACCTTTTGTATCCAGAAATCCAGGTAACAGTGATGCGGAAGCTGGCGGCACACACTTAATTATGGATGAAAAATGTTCGTAATAAGTTCAATTGAACTCGTAAATTCGAAAACTAGTTCACTATTCGACTCGAAGGACCATGTTGTGTATGTGGGTTGATTACCACAATCTAGTTAATTTGATAGTTTTTTGAATAAAAATTCAAAGTAACGAAAACGAGAACTTTAATGTGTCTCTTGCGAAAAACATTTCAGAACTAAAACACAAAACTTAACAAGAATAGCAAAAAGGGCATAAACTTTCTCTTGCCACATGGTGAAGAGGTTATCCTCCAGCAGGTACCTAGACGACCTGTACGGATTATGGATAATAAACAGATGATACACCCGAAGTACACATTGCTGGGAAGATATTCAATAATTTAGTCTTTTAAGAAAAAAGTCATTTTGTACAGAACAGCTATTCATATCTTGTGAAAATGAAATAATCGACTTGAAAAGGGAAACATTCTCAATTGAATATTGATAGAAGATTTTTCTGTGAATTGAAAAATCATATGTTAGGAATGTTTTTACATTCAAAAAAAATTCATTTTAATCGTGGATTTTTCAATTCACAGAAAAATCTTCTATCAATATTCAATTGAGAATGTTTCCCTTTTCAACATGAATACCTCACAAGAGGTTATCTTGACGATGGAAGATAGTGACTAAAGTTTATCTTTCAGTCGCAGATGATTCCACATCTGATTTTATGAACATCCTGTTTATATTTTCAACAAATCGAAATAATCGACATTCACTCAATAATACCAAGATCCGGAAATGTATAAAATATATGGACTTTCATTCAGCAATATAACATCTATTTGATTACATTCATCAGTTATTAATTGATATTTAAAATTTTAGAGTAGCTCACAAGTCCCGATGGAACATTACATTATTTCGAAAATTCATTGGCCCAGGTATGTCTATATCAATTTGATCAACCTCCTTTACATTAGGGGCGCAAGTATGAAAAAATGGATTTGAAATCAGAACAATTACTTCTGCAGTCACTGGAGGATACCGGTATAAGGGGATACGAATTGAAATTATTCCAGAGTTATATTTCCGAAAGACAACAGACTGTAAGAGTCGATGGTTTCAGAGCGACGTATCAAAGCACGGTCCTAGAACCAATCCTCTTCTTCAATCTAGGAAGTATTTTTTTTTATTTGTGTTCTTTGTATAGTGCTAACGACGATTCATCATGTTGTATTGTAGAACCTTGTTTATTTTTTCCAATAGTCCTTTGACGTAAGTTCATCTGAAATATTTTTCATCACCTTCACTGGAACCCGTATTTATATTAGAATTAGAGCGGTTGTATGAAATTGTATTTATCAAGGCTCTGGGATATTGGTTTTGAAGTAAGATGCATTTAATTTACTTGCGATTGTATTCGTGGAATCTATCATCACTAAGGGATAAGGCTCTATGCTTCGGACATTTAATGATGGACGTTTTTCTCTCGAACCATCCATTATCCCAAAAACGTCCATCATCAAAGGTCTGAAACATGGGGCCTTATCCCTTAGTGATGATAGATTCCACGAATACAATCTCAAGGAAATTACATGCGTGTTACTTCAAAACCAATATCCCAGATCCTTAATAAATAAAATTTTATATAACCGCTCTAATTCTAATACCAATGCGGGTTCCAGTGAAGGTGATAAAAAATATTTCAGATTGACTTACGTCAAAGGACTATC
This sequence comes from Gonioctena quinquepunctata, assembly GCA_018342105.1. NCBI lineage: Eukaryota > Metazoa > Arthropoda > Insecta > Coleoptera > Chrysomelidae > Gonioctena > Gonioctena quinquepunctata. The sequence continues at coordinate 371,514 of JAFIRS010001331.1, read as the reverse complement.
GGAAAAAGAAACAAAGTTCTACAAAATGATAGATCGTCGTTAGCACTATACAACAACAAATTTAAAAAAATACTTCCTAGAGTGAAGGATGAGTTACCCAAAGAGTCACAGCCAAACGTTATATACAAAATCGATTGCGTGAATTGTGATAGTACATATATTGGACAAACAGAACAATTATTGAAAAATAGAGTCAAACAACACACAAACGATTGCAGAGACCTATCCAGATCTGCGAGAACTGTACTCTCAGTACACCACCATAACCTAGGTCATCATTTCGATTTCAACAACACAACAGTTTTAGACTACGAAGACTACGAACATAGAAGACTAATTTCAGAAATGAAATATAGATATATATAGATATATATATATATATAATATATATATATATATATATATATATATATATATATATATATATAAAAATAGTCACAGAAAAAAAATAGACGAACAGACATTGAATACCTCAGTAGGATTTACAACAATATAATTGTTTTCCCAGTCACTTGAATATCACAATACAACAAAAAAAAAAAGATTCAAAAATTGTGAAATCGGTCGATGATGAACATGACCCTTCCTCAATGTATAAAGTATACAGATCCACCCAGTCATTTGTAAATGTTGAAAACCATATCGTTACTCCCATCTTTTTTTGTTTTATCGATGTTTCACACCTGATTGTTTTGAAGTATTTTAATCAATTTTTTTTTAGAAATGGCTGAAATAAAATTACAATCTGACAATGTGAATAAAAAACTGATATTGATAACTTAAGTAAAATTTACTCGTACCTTCTTTTATCAAAAAACCATTCTTCATTCAAAAATACCTGAATTAATTCACCTCTGTATATACCTATTTTGTTTGACATCCATAATAAATGACTGTCACTCATCAAATTTTCATGTCACAACATTATTCAAGTTTTCCTTTATATATTTATGATTATATAATATGTTCCTAAGCTTTGATGTCCAAAGAAAATCTCAAATTGCACAGTATGTATAATATTATTATTTAATATTTTAATGTCCATATTTTCACTTTGTAGCCCTCGGAAAAGCCAATAAAGATTTGCAAAAGCTCGGGTAGCAAAAAAGAGTGTTACTTCTTCAAGACCGAATCCCCGATAGATACTCATTCTATAATAATTTGGTCTTGAAGAAGGTACACTCTTTTTTGCTACCCGAGCTTTCGCAAATCTTTATTTGCTTTTTCGAGGGCTACAAAGTAAAAATATGGACATTGAAATATTTAAATAATAATACTATACATACTGTGCAATTTGGGATTTTCTTTGGAAATCAAAGCTTAGGAACATATTATATATATATATATATATATATATATATATATATATATATATATATATATATATATATTCATTGCTCATTGTCCTGCCCATTTTATTAATTACAATAGTGTTATAACCTCACAGTTAACTTTTATCTTACACTCATAGTATTATTATAGTGTCTTTATTTCTTCTTTACAATCAACTCTAAATGTCGCCTTTGTATTTGAAACAAGTGTTCAATCATCTATTGAGATATTGTATTGTATCTGTATGTTTGTGTGAATAAAAAATAAGCAAAGGACTCAATTTGAAAAAAGTTAATCGGTCTACAAGTGTTATTATAAATATCTATTTATTGTTTTTTTTCAGTGGTACCTGTATATGATAGGCATTAAAAAGCCTCCAATAACTACTGTGCTACGATAGCCAAGCCAGAATTCTCTGAAACTAAGGAAAGAAAAGTGGATATTCGCCTCAAAAGGAAATAAATTAGATGAAAATTCCCGCAACTCGATTTTAAAAACCGGAGCGCATACAAGAAAGAAAGAACCAGAGTAAATAGTGTATGGGCCTCTAGAGATGCTGTTCAATGTATTGCCTGTCTGGATCGCTCAGACGTTGGCATTCATCCTATTCGCATGCAAAAATACCCCAACGAATTACAGTATAAGCCAGGATAACGCCTCCAGGAGACGAACGTACACTACCCGAACGATTTATGGACCTTCTTTAAGTGGAGCCACATTTTTTTCCGCCCATAAATAAACTGGAGAAAACAGGAATAATGTACGGTTTACCCTTTTTATTTCTTGCGCAGAGATCGTCTTATTAAATACAGTATCGTAGGTGGAAAAAGGATGTTTTTCAGAATACAAAATTGGCAAATTTAAATTAATAACATAACATGTATTTATTCTACATTGAGATCTGAGAGTTTAGAGAAAAAAATATGTTCAACATGACGTACATGACAGCTGAAAACAACCATTTTTTATGCATTCTACAGTGTTCATGAAATGGCGAAGAAAGAAAATATGAGTTTTGAAGCAATTTTATTTGGCTGCAAATTGACAATTTTTTCAGTTCAAAGTGATTTATTTGGTCCAATTCCTTTGATTTATTTGATTTAAGACCTATATATTATCAAATAAATCTAATATATGTAGTTAACTCCAGAATATTTATTATTTGGTCCGAGTATATGTGTCATCTAGGTTAGATAATAATAAATATTTATTTAATTTATATGATTAGATACTATATTCTATTACGGGTGTGAAAACAGCCACGGTTTTCGATCTGGCAACACCGTTTTGTGTTCCCCATCAGTTCGCTAATCTCTTCAGCATCTTATTCTCAAACTGGGAAGGTATTATCATTATTGGAGGAACAAATGATCGCGCATTAGGAAAATGGTAATCATATGTGATATATCAAGTGAGAATTATGTTTCCAAATTAAGCGATAATTGGTAGTTTGGGAGGGTGGGTTGTTTGTGTTCATCTTAAAATCGTTCGGAGAAGAAAATTCAGGAAGTGACCCGCAAAAGTCATTGTCGGACCGTCAGAGGGGGTACAGAAATTTTTGAAAAATTCAAATATTCACTGAAACTTTATAAGGCGATGGCACGCGTAATGAATGGGTACCAATGATCTTATATATATATATATATATATATATATATATTGAATTCATTTCCACACCCGCAAAAGTCATTGTCGGGCCGTCAGAGGAGGTACAGAATTTTTTGAAAAATTCAAATATTCACTGAAACTTTATAAGGCGATGGCACGCTTGATGAAATGGTACAAAATGATCTTATATATATTGACTTTATTTTCACACCCGCAAAAGTCATTGTCGGGCCGTCAGAGGGAGTACAGACATTTTTGAAAAATTCATATATTCACTGAAACTTTCTAAGGCGATGGCACGCATGATGAATGGGTACCAAATGATCTTCTACATATTAACTTTAATTCCATACCCGCAAAAGTCATTTTCGGGCTGTTAATGATCTTATACATATTAACTTCATTTTTACATCCGTAAAAGTCATTGTCGGGGCGTCAGAGGGGGTATAGAATTTTTTGAAAAATTCAAATATTCACTGAAGTTTCATAAGGCGATGGCATTCGTAATGTATGGGTACAAAATGATCTTGTACATATCAACTGAATTTCCACACCCGCAAAAGTCATTGTCGCACCATCAGAGGGGGTACAGAATTTATTGAAAAATTTAAATATATTTACTGAAACTTTATAAGGCGATGGCACGCATAATGAATAGGTACCAAATGATCTCATAGAAAACAATCATGAGCATCCCTATTTCCATCCTTCTTTCCCAAAACTCATTGTGGAGCCGTCAGAAGGGGTTCGGATTTTTTTTTAATTCCGATTTTTTACCGAAAACTTATAGGCGATGGCACTCGAAATTATTAGGTGAGAATGAATAGGTGCGTGCCATCGCCTTATGAAGTTTCAGTGAATATTTGAATTTTTCAAAAAATACTCTATTCCCTCTGACGGCCCGACAATAACTTTTGCGGGTGTGGAAACTAAGTTATTATGAATAAGATCATTTGTTACCCATTCATTATTCGTGCCATCACCTTATAAAGTTTCAGTGAATATTTGAATTTTAAAAAAATTTCTGTACCCCCTCTGACGGCCTGATAATGATTTCGCGGGTTTGGAAATAAAGTAAATATGTAAAAGATCATTTTGTGCCCAATCATTATGCGTGCCATCGCCTTATAAAGTTTCAGTGAATATTTGAATTTTTCAAAGAACTGTACCCCCTCTGACGGCCCGACAATGACTTTTGCGGCTGTGGAAATAAAGTTAATATGCATGAGATAATTTTGTACCCATTTATTATGCGAGCCATCGCCTTATAAAGTTTCAGTGAATTTAATTTAAAAAAAAAGCTGTCCCCCTCTGACGGCCCGACAATGACTTTTGCGGGTGTGGAAATAAAGATCATTTGGTACCCATTCATTATGCGAGCCATCGCCTCATAAAGTTTGAGTGAATATTTGAATTTTTCAAAAAATTCTATACTTTATCTGACGGCCCGACAATGACTTTTGTGGGTCAATTCCTAATTTTTTTTCTACAGCCCTCCCTTCGAACGATTTCAAGAAAAACATTCACCCACCCAAAATACGAATTATTGCTTAATTTGGAAACAGAATTGTCACTTGATATATCACATATATGCCACTCTTATTATCATTTTCCTATTGCGCGATCATTTGTTTCCTCCGATAATGATAATACCTTCCCAGTTTGAGAATAAGATGAAGAGAACTGATCGGGAACTGTTGCCAGATCGAAAACCGTGGCAGTTTTCACGCCCGTTATTCTATAATGAGTAAACTTGCAGAAAATGAATAGGTATTCGAGGTTAAGTGTATAATAATGATAATAGTATATTTACCACACAATAAATGAATAGAAGTGAACAGATAGATGTTTATAGATAAAAAAAAAGGGTATGGGTAAAATAAGTGTGAATGGGTTAATGATGGTGGTAAAAATTCAGTTGGAGTATTAAGGTTTACATGAAATTATACTTTATTGTTACATTATGTCATTGCTGAAATTTGTTCAACTACGATATTTATGATTACTCTCGTTTCGGACGTCCATCGTCTTAATGGATTTGAAAGTTTCGATTGCTTGTATCTGCAATCGTCTTCAGAAGTTTTAGGTGCTACTTACCTATTTATATATTTGTCGGTGCAGTGGTGCGTGTAATATGTGGATAGAGCGAAGCACACATGCAACAACAAGGAGCCACTAGATGCCGAGTTAAACCACATCAGAGAGGACCTTCATCGAAATGGATACCCCGAGAAACTCAAAGGAGCAGTATTGAAACAACTCGTGAGGACTAAGACATCCGAAGAGCGACAACAAAGCACAGTGACCTTCCGTAAATCAGAGGTGTCTCCGAGAGGATCAGGAGGATCGGAAACAAGTTCAATATCAAGAGCTGCTTCCAATGCTCCACCATCTCAATACAAGGAATACAATTTTCCCAGATTCAAACGAACTATTACATCATATTTGAAAAAAAAGTGAATACATTTCAGGTGTATCATTTTCTCAAAAAAAAAAGAGTTAGTTTTAGGTTAGATTAGGGTAGGTTGAGTATTATGACTGTTAACATGATTAAATTTGAATATAACAAGGGTTGAGTGAAAGAGCCCTCAAGAGTGAGCTCCCCCTTGAAGTTTCCCTTTTTTACACGCTTTATATTAGCTTCACTTGTATGTTGGTTTGTAACCGACTCCTTTGGGCGCGATTTTGATTTGGCAGGTGTACAATGCATTATGAAATTTTTGTGTGAGAAAAAAACAAAATGGCGGCTCCAATATGGCGTACGAGTTTTGTGATTATTGTCCGATTCGCTTCAAAATTGATACCTGAGGGTTTTCGTGGTCGGAGATTATGATTATTTTGTCAAAATTGGAAAATTCAAGATGGCCGCTCCAAAATGGTGGACGAGTTTTGTGATTATGGTCTGATTCTATTCAAAATTGGTATGTGGAGGTTTTTGGGGTCGAATATTATGATTCTGTTGTGAAAATTGAAAAATCCAAGATGACGGCTTCAAAATGGCGGCCGAATTTTGTGATTATGGTCTGATTCTATTCAAAATTGGTATGTGGGGACTTTTGGGGTCGGAGATTATGATTATTTTGTCAATACCAAGTATTCAAGATGGCGGCTCCAAAATGGCGGATGAGTTTTGTGATTATGTTCCAATTCTATTCAATATTGGAGAATAATGGTTTAAAAAATTTAATAATAATAATAATAGTTTGAAAACCTAAAAACACGCGTTAATAGAAAACTAAACTAAGAAGTTGAAAATAAATAATAGTTTAAAAATACTAAAAACACGCTTTTATAGAAAACCAGGCTAAAAAAATAGAAAATAAGAAAAAAATGTATTTTATTTAAATACGAAGAACGAAGACATCCGAAGAGCGACAACAAAGCAGAGTGATCTACCTTCCGTACATCAGAGGTGTCTCCGAGAAGATCAAGAGGATCGAAAACAAGTTCAATATCAAGAGCTGCTTCCAATACTCTACCATCTCAATACAACGAATACAATTTTCCCAGATTCAAACGAACTATCACATCATATTTGAAAAACCAATAAATAAATTTCAGGTGTATTATTTTCTCAGAAAAAAGAGTTAGTTTTAGGTTAGATTAGGGTAGGTTGACTATTATGACTGTTAACATGATTAAATTTGAATATAACAAGGGTTGAGTGGAAGAGCCCTCAAGAGTGAGCTCCCCCTTGAGGTTTCCCTTTTTTACACGCTTTATATTAGCTTCACTTGTATGTTGGTTTGTAACCGACTCCTTTGGGCGCGATTTCGATTTGGCAGGTGTACAATGCATTAAGAAATTTTTGTGTGAGAAAAAAACAAAATGGCGGCTCCAATATGGCTTTTTTGGCCTTTTAAAATTGATACCTGAGGGTTTTCGTGGTCGAGATTATGATTTTTTGTAAAATTGGAAAATTCAAGATGGCGCTCCAAAATGGTGGACGAGTTTTGTGATTATGGTCTGATTCTATTCAAAATTGGTATGTGGAGGTTTTTGGGGTCGAATATTATGATTCTGTTGTGGAAATTGAAAAATCCAAGATGACGGCTTCAAAATGGTGGCCGAATTTTGTGATTATGGTCTGATTCTATTCAAAATTGGTATGTGGGGATTTTTGGGGTCGGAGATTATGATTATTTTGTCAATACTAAGTATTCAAGATGGCGGCTCCAAAATAGCGGATGAGTTTTGTGATTATGTTCCAATTCTATTCAATATTGGAGAATAATGGTTTAAAAAATTTAATAATAATAATAATAGTTTGAAAACCTAAAAACACGCGTTAATAGAAAACTGAACTAAGAAGTTGAAAATAAATAATAGTTTAAAAATACTAAAAACACGCTTTTATAGAAAACCAGGCTAAAAAAATTGAAAATAAGAAAAAAATGTATTTTATTTGAATACGAAGAACGAAGACATCCGAAGAGCGACAACAAAGCAGAGTGATCTCTACCTTCCGTACATCAGAGGTGTCTCCGAGAAGATCAGGAGGATCGAAAACAAGTTCAATATCAAGAGCTGCTTCCAATACTCTACCATCTCAATACAACGAATACAATTTTCCCAGATTCAAACGAACTATCACATCATATTTGAAAAACCAATAAATAAATTTCAGGTGTATTATTTTCTCAGAAAAAAGAGTTAGTTTTAGGTTAGATTAGGGTAGGTTGACTATTATGACTGTTAACATGATTAAATTTGAATATAACAAGGGTTGAGTGGAAGAGCCCTCAAGAGTGAGCTCCCCCTTGAGGTTTCCCTTTTTTACACGCTTTATATTAGCTTCACTTGTATGTTGGTTTGTAACCGACTCCTTTGGGCGCGATTTCGATTTGGCAGGTGTACAATGCATTAAGAAATTTTTGTGTGAGAAAAAAACAAAATGGCGGCTCCAATATGGCGTACGAGTTTTGTGATTATGGTCCGATTCGCTTCAAAATTGATACCTGAGGGTTTTCGTGGTCGGAGATTATGATTCTTTTGTCAAAATTGGAAAATTCAAGATGGCCGCTCCAAAATGGTGGACGAGTTTTGTGATTATGGTCTGATTCTATTCAAAATTGGTATGTGGAGGTTTTTGGGGTCGAATATTATGATTCTGTTGTGAAAATTGAAAAATCCAAGATGACGGCTTCAAAATGGCGGCCGAATTTTGTGATTATGGTCTGATTCTATTCAAAATTGGTATGTGGGGATTTTTGGGGTCGGAGATTATGATTATTTTGTCAAAACTAAGTATTCAAGATGGCGGCTCCAAACTGGCGGATGAGTTTTGTGATTATGTTCCAATTCTATTCAATATTGGAGAATAATAGTTTAAAAAATTTAATAATAATAATAATAGTTTGAAAACCTAAAAACACGCGTTAATAGAAAACTAAACTAAGAAGTTGAAAATAAATAATAGTTTAAAAATACTAAAAACACGCTTTTATAGAAAACCAGGCTAAAAAAATAGAAAATAAGAAAAAAATGTATTTTATTTAAATACGAAGAACGAAGACATCCGAAGAGCGACAACAAAGCAGAGTGATCTACCTTCCGTACATCAGAGGTGTCTCCGAGAAGATCAGGAGGATCGGAAACAAGTTCAATATCAAGAGCTGCTTCCAATACTCTACCATCTCAATACAACGAATACAATTTTCCCAGATTCAAACGAACTATCACATCATATTTGAAAAACCAGTAAATAAATTTCAGGTGTATTATTTTCTCAAAAAAAAAGAGTTAATTTTAGGTTAGATTAGGGTAGGTTATGTATTATGACTGTTAACATGATTAAATTTGAATATAACAAGGGTTGAGTGGAAGAGCCCTCAAGAGTAAGCTCCCCCTTGAGGTTTCCCTTTTTTACACGTTTTATATTAGCTTCACTTGTATGTTTGTTTGTTTGTTTGTAACCGACTCCTTTGGGCGAGATTTTGACCCACTTCCAGACTTCCGAATGATTTGAAATTTGGCAGGTGTACAATGGATTAATAAATTTTTGTGTGAGAAAAAAACAAAATGGCGGCTTCAATATGGCGTACGAGTTTCGTGATTATGGTCCGATTCGCTTCAAAATTGATATCTGAGGGTTTTCGTGGTCGGAGATTATGATTCTTCTGTCAAAATTGGAAAATTCAAGATGGCCGCTCCAAAATGGTGGACGAGTTTTGTGATTATGGTCTGATTCTATTCAAAATTGGGATGTGGAGGTTTTTGGGGTCGAATATTATGATTCTGTTGTGAAAATAGGAAAATCCAAGATGGCGGCTTCAAAATGGCGGCCGAGTTTTGTGATTATGGTCTGATTCTATTCAAAATTGGTATGTGCGGGTTTTTGGGGTCGGAGATTATGATTATTTTGTCAAAGTTGAAGTATTCAAGATGGCGGCTCCAAAATGGCGGATGAGTTTTGTGATTATGTTCCGATTCTATTCAATATTGGAGGATGATAGTTTGAAAAATTGAATGATAATAATAATAGTTTGAAAAACTAAAAACACGCGTTAATAGAAAACTAAACTAAGAAGTTGAAAATGAATAATAGCTTAAAAATACTAAAAAACACGCTTCTATAGAAAACCAGGCTGAAAAAATAGAAAATAAGAAAAAAATGTATTTTATTTAAAAAAAAGCGTGGGGTGCATGGTATCAATAATTATATAGTACATTACACACCTAGGGCAGTAGAGTAAGAAATGTCTCAGATCACAGGTAATTGTTGGCCGAGGCGATACCATGCACCCCACGGTTTTTTTTTTTTATAATTTTTTTTTTTCTTATTTTCAATTTTTTTAGTCTGATTTCCTATAAAAGCGTGTTTTTTAGTTTTTTTAAACTGTTATTTATTCTCAAAAACAATCATTGTTGTGAGACTATGGTCTCATATGGAAATGAAGGCATTCATTATTATTATTATATTGGCTGTGAGCGTGCTATGTGAGATATGAAACCTATAGAACTTTTCTCAATTTTATTCATAACTTGCGGAATTGTTTCGATATTTGCCAGTTCCAGTTGGATGTATCTGTCGCTATTGGTTACTATACGAAGTACTTTACTCTGCAGCATCTAGCCTCTCCAATCCCAGTATTCGAAATTTGGAACTACTGCAGAATACCGGACAAGCGTATGACATCTCGGGTCTTATGATTTGTTTGTACAATAAAATATTATTTTCTGTTGATAGTTTGGAGTTGTGTGCAACGAGGGTGTAAGTTTGCTTGATTACGGCTGACCCTCTCCGCAGCTCCAAAGTAATATGTTTATGTAATGACAGACGCTTGTCCAGCTCTACTCCCAGGTATTTCACGGAGCTCATCTCGTTAACCTGATCATTCTTCACCCTCAACTTCTCGAGGATCTTCACGTTAGTTCGTTTCCTCGAAAAATTGATAACCTCTGTTTTTAGAGGATTTAGTTTGATCTTGCTAACCATCCGATCCAGATATATCTGGGGCTGTTTCGCAGCCACTCCAATCGCGAACAAATGAGCATATATTGGAGTATCATCCGCATATATGGCCGCATTCGTGCGAGCGAAGGTCGGAAATCATATTTATACAAAGAATACAAGATCGGTGACAAGAAGGAACCCTGCGGAACACCAGCTCCGACTGAATACTCTGCTGAACCTGCGTAGTTGGCTTTGACTATAAATTTTCGATTAGTTGAATAATACGAGTCGGTATTCAATCATATAGAGGGGTATACATGCAATCGCCACTTTGGCAATAAACCCCTCTGCCAAGACCATGTCCAAGAGGACCATAACCGTGCTTTAATGCTTGTGAAAGGCTTCCTTCACCCCGTGAATAACCGGGGCTACTTGAGAAGTCCGAATTACTCAGGCGGAATAAGTTTCAGCTTCTCAGCAATGCCTACCACGCGCTTTGGCAGGATTCTGCCCACTACTTTGGCGACCACGCTCAATAAGGAGATCGGCCTGTAACTATCCAGTGAATGTTTGTTTTCACCAGATTTATATATAGGAATTACTTCCGCTTTCTTTAATCAATTTGGATAATGCTGCCACATAATTATCGCATTAATTATGTATGATAATTGTACCAGCGATTTCTTTGACAGATTTTTGACTGAAATGGGGTCCAACTTATCAATCCCCGGGGCTTTTTGTTCAGGTTGTCTCTCAATAGTCTCAACGACTTCTTCATAGTTGGTCATGACCTTTATGTATGCATTATTTCTTAGTGGGACTGAAGGAAGCTCTCGGATAATACTTAGTGCTATTGCATTCAATATTTTGTGGTAATCCAACTGATCTTTTTCCGTGACGAGAATTCTCGCGAAATGTTCCATGAAAAGCTCTGCTTTTTGTTTCGGGTCTATCACCAAACCTGAGGGCTCAATCACTATGGAAGGAATGGGTTCAATTTTCTTCTGGATTTTCTTCGACATATTCCACAGGGATTGGTCCCCCACGTCGAGGTTGACAAGTCTACGATTCCATGATTACTATCGTTTCGGACGTCCATCGTCTTAATGTGTTCAAAAGGTTTTCACGACGTTTCGAATGCTTGTATCTGCAATCGTCTTCAGGTGAATACTAACAAGTTTAGGTGCTACTTACCAATTTGTATGACTGTCGGTGCAATGATGCGTGTAATTCCGCCATGTGCAGTGGTGCGTGTAATTTCGCGCGGTGTGGTGGTGCGTGAAGTTTCGCGCCTCTGCAGCCCGCCAGTTTCGATTCCACTTGTCATGTTCATCAATTAGGTCGGTATGTTCATTAATTAGATCGGAGATTTCTCTACCTAGCCGTAAAAAATCATTTCTGTGAGATTAAAGTCTAGTGGACTGCCAATTTTTTCTTTCACGGTTTTTAAAAACTATCAGGTCTTGAATATGAAGTGGAATTGTGTCCAGGTCGCCCTTCGCGATAATCTTCTCAGTAGTTTTTTTCCTTGCCAGAGAAATGTTTTTTATGAAATTTTGTGTTTTCGGCTCGATATCATCTTCATCGATGTACAGAATCATATGTCTCGGGTCGATAGAGCTCACAGAAGCCCGCCACATGGTTCCGCTCATTACCAAGCGGCAGTTAGAAGAACAGCACCAGAGGAATAAAAACCAAGAGACGACAACCAGCGTACAGCAACCTGAGAGAGAATTGGCAGTAGTCGTATCAGACACTGATATGGACATAGAAAGGAATTACCCAAAAATCTCTGACGAAGATAAAAAAATGGTCGAAACATCCAGGAGAAAGGATGAAGAAATAGCCCGAAAAAGAGCCAAGCTGGAGGAAAAGAGGAAAGAACGAGAAACGAAAGAAAGGCTCATGGAAAAGCAAAAAACTGACATGATCTATGAAAAAATCTCTAGCAAAGATCTACAAGAGGCAGGGCCATAAAATAATCTGGCCCGACAATCGCAGAAGTCTGATAGCGAACTGCTGACCGAGGTCTCGGATTACGAGACAGACAACTCAGGAAAAGGGGGAAAATTCAGATCAAAGAGGAAAAAACCGAACCAGAAAGTAGATATTGCAGAAAGCGACGTGCAGTCATATGCAAGGAACATATGAAGAGCAGATGAAATACATCAGGAAATAACCAAAGCCGCAAACAGAAGATGCGGGGAGGATACGAGAGTATTGGAAAATCTATATGGCTATATCCCCAGAAAAACAAATATGCCGCTCCAAGACATAATGTTTGCATCAATAGAAGCGTCTAAAAAACATTGGACGGACTATTATACCAAGCAAAGAGAAAAAGAATCAGAAGACTGCAGGAGTAACTTGAGAAAGTGCACTAACCTGAACGACGAGGCAAGGAAGATGCTTTCAGCACCAGAGGAAAGCGATTGGTATCGTAGAGAATTCCCAGAGCTTCAGGATGTCCAACAAAACGGATTTAAACCCCCCAAACGCACAACAAAGTCTGGAAAGTTGAAACAAGGAAACCCCACAAATGAAGTAGTTAAGACGAGCAACAAATACTCAATGAAGCGGAATCAAACACAGACAAAAGAATGACAACTAAGGAGGGAAAAACTGTCCGGCCACCCCCTGCAAAACCAACAAGGAAACAACCCAAGCAAAACAACGCGATGCCCGCAATTCTCATAAAAGGCATGTTACAAATCAGTAAAGCAATAGCAGATAACTGGACAAAGGCGTTGAAATTAGAGGACACTTTACTGTGGAAATTTAATAGAAACACCACAGTATTGTACACTTACACACCAGAGGACCACAAAAAGGTCAGTGAGCATATCAAGACTTTGCAGCAAGAATTCCACACCTACTCAAGGAAGGACGAAAAAACACACGCCTTCATTATGAATGGTATGGAAAATGACCCAACTATAGAGGAAATAAAAGAGGATCTGGAAAAGCAAAAAGTTATCGCCCAAAAGGTAATAAAACTGGGGAACACGATCAGGTCCAAATACATGATAGTTACGGATAACAGAGTCACTCTGAGCTTCCTAAAGAACAATGTTAGAGCAGTGATGCAGACGGTCGTCACGTGGGAAGTAAAGATGAACAATAGGAGAATCACGCAATGCCATAGGTGCCAGGCATGGGGTCATGCGGCATCTAACTGCAACAGAAAGGAGAGATGCTTAAAATGTGCAGGCGACCATTTATCATACCAATGCAGAAAAAATCCAGATGAGCCCGCGCTATGCTGCAATTGCAACGGCAGCCATCCCGCAAACTCAGTAAAATGCGAAATTTACCAAAGTAAAGTAGCCAACTTGGACGCTAGGCCAATGCAAACAGCAGTTAAACCTACCAGATATGTAGATGCCCAAGCACCACAAGTAAACCATTGGACGGACAAGAAAGGCCCTGCACGAGAGCTCCCGAGGGGTAAACAAGAACCACCTCAGGAGCATAGAAGGGATGACAGAAGCCAGAATCAGTCAGGGAGAAATCAACAAAAGGTGGGTTCCTTTCCCCTCCCTCATCCCCCCCTCGCAAATCATAATGAACAACAGTTCTTGAATCAAAATGAACCTCAGTTCAATAACAATAATAACGATATAAGCGGGCTACTCGAGCGCGCTAACACTATAGGCCAAATGGTAAATATGACAGAATTATTGAGTTTATTCAATGGACTAATACCTGGTAAGTGTCATGCCGTGTCCAGGTTTTTAATACTATAAGGGCATGCATGCTAAACGTGAATGGAGTTGAGGGGAAGTACCCACTCCTCATCAACTTCATCCATGTTCATTCTATCGATTTAATGCTTCTGTCAGAGACGAAACTTCGACAGGAGCATAACTTAAAGTTCAGGGGTTTTACCACAATCAGGGTCGACAGACCAGGAGGGGGTAAAGCCGCCGGAGGGGTAGCTATTATCATCAAAGATACAATTCCGTTTACGGAAATACCTCAATGTAACTCAATAATTGAACACGTGGGAATAAGATTAATGGATGGCACTAATATTTTTAGTATTACCAACAAGCCGCAAAATAAATTTACTTCAAGGGATTTAGACAGTTTGTTCACCGTTGGCAATGACGTGTTGCTCGCGGGTGATTTCAATGCGAGACATCGTGAGTGGAACGGCGGGCCAACCCAAACAAGTGTAAATGGCACAACGCTACTGAAATACTCCACAAACAATAATGTGATGATTGAAAGGAGTTCTACTCCAACACATTACCCTTTTAACGGTCAGGCACCAACGGTAATCGACCTAGTGGTGCATAAAAATATCACGGAAATCTCGGAATTAACTGCAATAGAGGAACTTACTTCAGACCACTTGCCGGTCTTGTTTAACTTAAAAGAAAAATACAAACAAAAAATCGAACATATCAAATATGATTATTCCAAAACTAGTTGGAAGGAATTCAGAAGAATCATGAATGAAAAAACCATTATTAAAAATCACATTGACAAAGAGCAAATAGTAAGGAAGCTCATACATAATATACAAGACGCTAGAGATAAAACTACTAGGAAGATTGCCGTCAGGGGGGACAGGGATATGATCCCAGAGAACATCAAGGATCTTATCAAAATGAAAAACCGAGAGAGGAAAAAATGGCAGTCGACAAGACAGACCATACACAAAGAAAACTTCTTACGACTAGGGCGTGAAATAACTCAGCTCATTAACCAACACAATGACGATAAGTGGAATCATAGACATGTCAACCTTGTCGTCCGGGACCAGTCCCTATGGAATTTCTCAAAAAGAATCAGTAAAAAATTTGAGCCTATTCCGGCCATAGAGACTGGCCCCGGCCGCTCGGTGGCTGATCCTAGGGAAAAAACAGAATTGTTTGGGGACTATTTCAGTAGCGTCCACAAATCTGAATCAGATACGAACAACTGCCATGAAAGAGTCACAAAAAGGGCGCGAGAAATTGTGAACACACCAACAATTGAAATTGGCCCAAATACACTTGCGAAAGTATTAACGAACTACGAAGAATTGAGCGAAGTCATAAAAAGACTGCCCAAAAACAAGGCTCCGGGGTTTGACAAGTTGGACGCTGTTCTACTTAAGAATCTCCCAAAGAAATCGCTAGTGCAATTAATATATATATAATTAATGCAATCATCAGATGTCAGAGCTATCCAAACTGTCTAAAAATGGCAGTTGTTGTTCCAATTCTGAAGCAAGGCAAAAATAAAAAACTACTTGATAGCTACAGGCCTATCTCTCTCCTGAGCGTTGTCGCCAAGGTTGTGGATAGAATTATCCTGAGGCGTTTTGCTAGTATGGAGGAAAAGCTAAAACTCATCCCGCCGGAACAATTCGGGTTTAGGGGTGGTCACTCAACCACTTCTCAAGTGGCCTGAGTTGTCCACGGTGTGAGAGAAGCTTTTCACCGGAAACAAAATACAGTTATGGTCCTGTTGGACACACAAAAAGCATTCGATACCGTCTGGATAGAAGGGTTGGTTGTTGAAATGATAGAGGCGGGCATACCATTATACTTAATTAAACTTCTGAACTCGTACCTCACGAATAGAAAATTCATCACAAGAGTGAACAATGCAAGTTCGGCAGAGTATCCAATCGGAGCAGGTATACCGCAGGGTTCCTCCTTGTCGCCGATTTTATATTCTCTGTATACGTACGATTTCCCGACCTTCGCTCGCACGAATGTCGCCATGTATGCGGACGATACCGCCATATATGCGCACTCGTTTGCGAGCGCAGTGGCTGCGAAACAGCTCCAGATCCATCTGGATCGGATGGTTGTGCCATATATGGAGAAAAATAAAACCACTATTAATCCAAACAAAACCGAGGTAATTAATTTCTCGAAGAAATTTACGAATGTGAAGATCTTCGAGAAATTAAGGGTCAAGAACGATAAGGTCGTCGAGAAGGGCTCCGCGAGATATCTGGGAGTAGTGCTGGACAAGCGGCTGACACTGCATAACCACATTACATTGGCACTCCAGAGAGGGTCGGCTGCAATAAAACACACCTACCCTCTCATCGCACGGAATTCCAAACTTTCACTGAACAATAAAATGCTCATATATAAGCAAATCATAAGGCCGGCGGTGACATACGCTTGTCCGGTGTTTTGCAGTCTCCCCAAGTATCAATTCACGAGACTGGAGAGGCTGCAAAACAAGGTACTTTGTATCATCATGAATAGTGATCGATACATTCGTTTGGACGATCTGCACGAACTTGCGGACATCGAAACACTCACCGAATATATTCGTAAAATAGCAAATAAATTTTACAAATGGCACATCCAAAGTAGCGCGTTAACCAAAACTATAACAAGCATCAGAGTAAACGACCAGCATAGAAAGCATGGACTCATTTATAGGAACACAGATATATTCCTCGAAGAAAGGAATATATAAGCACAAATATACTCTGAATTCTATCTAGCTTATCTGAGCTCATTTAGATATTCTAGCTTTAAACACCGAAATACATAGCCTTACAAACAAAAGTAACTAATATAATAAGTCCTACAAAATTCATATACTGATAAAACCTCAACACCAGTTATTAAGTAGGTCACTTGGCCATGGTCAACTACCTCCACGGCGTCAGTCGGGAGCCAAACGCCAATGACAGGTGATATCCTACATATATTAAGTAGGCTCGCCGCTAGCGCAGCGGGCATAGCGCCGGGGATGTCGTCCGACGTCCCTGGCCATGTCAGGTGGTCTGGGTTCAACCCGGCCACCTGGCTGGATAATTTTTATTGCTTTTCTACTTTATTTTAATAAAGTTTTGAAAAAAAATCCACTGAAATGGATTGAAATAAAATCACTTTTGTTCATGGAACAAATGCGCAGGGTGCGCAAACGTCTTAAACGGGGTTTTTGCAAAAGCTTTTCCCGGTAATAAAACTTAAATATTCCACACTAAAAACGTTAAAAATTTAAGCAATTGAAAAACCCCCAACCAATTAACCCCCAAAACCAAACCAAACCAAACTGGTATTTACCAAACCCTTTGCCTAACACCAGGCAGAGACACCCCCTTCGCCCACCAACACCCTTGGCTGAGCAAGCTGGATGCCTCCACCCCCACAGTACTATGGGAAGATCAATGTATATAGTTTTAAGTTGTAAATAGTAGTTTTAGTTGAATTGTAAGCACAAAGACGAATAAACATTTTTGAATTGAATTGAATTGAATTGGTTTTTCACTCAAAATTCCTGCCAATTCGTTTTGTTATAATCGTAGTGTGTTCGTTAGATTTTTTTTGAAGTTAAAAATTACAGAAAGATGATCAGACGTGAGCTCGTCAAGTGCAATGAGCTTACTGATATTAGCAACATGTTTATGGACTACTAAGTTAATTACCGTCGGTGACATAGGCTCAAATTAATATATCCAACTATAACATGGTTACAAATCGAGTACTCGAGGAGTGTTTCCGTTTTTACTATTTTGAGTTGGACTGCTATTCCACTCGCAATGTCTGGCATTAAAATCGCCGGCAAGCAGAACCTTATTGACAGAAAGCAAATTGTTTGAATCCCCGGCCGTGAATGTGTTATGCGGCAGGTTATATATGCTAAACAGAGTACCAACCGCGAGTTTTATCCCTACATGCTGGATTGAGGTGTCGTGCCTAGGTATACCGGTATATGGGATAGTATCCCTAATTACTATCGCGACTCCGCCTTGGACTCTTCTTCCTATCGGCCCGTCCGCCCTGGAATTTAAGTTATGCTCTTGTCGGATTCTAGTCTCGGACAGAAACATTATATCGACAGAATGTGAATGCATGAAGTTGATGAGAAGTGCATACTTTCCATCAACTCCATTTACGTTTAATATGCACGCCTTCATAGTATTAAAGTATGTATTCAACTCTAGCATCTATAAGGAGTTATTGCCGCAAAGTTATGATCTTTCTCAGGTATTTTAATCAGAATTTTGTTCGAATCGCTAACTGCGCGTGAGAGCCGAAATATTAACTAAATTCGAGAATTGACTGATATTACTCATAAGACCTGTAAAAACCGTCATTATCACCTGTACCTGTACCAAATAATGAGGGCTCCTGTTGGTCTGAAGGAGGGGTGAAAGGAAGATTCTGACGCAGCCTGGAATTTTATTTCTTCTCCTTTTTCTTCCCTTCTCTCTCTTCCTTCACCCTGGTATCCCGGGTGACTTCTGCTTTTTTTTTTCAAGCGTTTTCTTTGGGAGGAGGGGGTGGTACATATTTAGTTTTTGTACATGACACGCTTTTCATCAATTTCAGCCGCCTTTTTGATGTATGTTTCACAGATCGTGGCATTTGCTATGTGCTCCCCACCGCAGTTGCAGCACTTCGCTGGTTCATCGCGGCTTTGTGTTCAGTCGGATGTTTTATGATTTTCTGTGCATTTCAAACATCTATGATTTGGTAAACAAATGGCGGTGGCATGACCCCAGTTCTGGCATCTATGGCACTGTGACACTCGCCTATTGTTTTTCTGCAGCTCCCAGGTGACCATGGTGTCTAAAACCGCTTTAAAGTAGTTTTTGAGCTGGTTCAGCTTCACTTTGCTGTCTGTTGTTATAACATACTTCCTTCGAACTGATTTTTCAATCTTATAGACCCGCATAATATTTAAACCATTGTCGATTGGGTCTTGCATGACTTCATCTGTGTCAGGGTCATTTTCCAGTCCCAATAATATGAATGAGTGTTTTTTGTCTTCTTTTCGTAAATGAGTGAAATTGTATGTTTAATTCCCTCAGATACTCCTGGATTTTGTTGTGGTCCTGGGGGGTGAATGTCTGCAGTACTGTGTTGAATCTGTTGTATTTCACGAAAACATCTCTTTGTATGTGTTTTTCCCAGCTATGTATAATTCGTTTTTGGACAGCCAGTAAATCCATCTATGATTATTGCCGGCATCCCTTTAGATGTAGTCTTGGCCATTTGGTATGCCTTCACGTTCTCAGGAGGTGCTTTTTGCCTTTGGTTGGTGTCTATTTTATTTTATTCGTCAGTCATATCTTCCGTTAGATTTTGGAATTTATTATTTGATTGGACAGCGGCTCTTTTTGAGAGGAGACTATCGTTCGGTTTTGTGGTTTTTCTAGGTGTTATGAAATCATCAGTTTCGCTTTGAAGGGGTGGGAAGTCTTCCGGAGCGTTCTTCCTATTATTTCGAGTCTCCTGGGGCGATTTTTGATTTTCTGCACTTTTCTTGAAGCTCGTCTAGCTCTTTTTGCCTGGCTTCTGTTATAAATCTCCGCCAGTGTTCATAAAGAGCTGCATTAGCTGCCTCTGTGACCTGTATGTCAAGCCGCTATTTTGCCGCTTGGCTATCTGGGCCTACTATACAGGGTGTCCCTGGACTTCCTCTTTTCCTCTCGGAAATGTATAGATGAGGTCAAAATATCACCAGTACTTCATATAACTTTTGTTCCTAAAAGTCTTCGTTACCAAGTTACGGGCCCTCAAAGTTACAAAATGAAAAATGTTTTTCTTTGATAACTTTCAAAGTGAATATTCAAAATCATCTCAATTCTGGTGATTGACTGAACAAATGGATTACTTCGATGAGTTTTCATGCAGGAGTCAGTTGTTTTGCTACAAAGTCAGGAACGGACTACCCCCGATGATCCACACCCCAAAACTTTGAAATGACTGGGATTTGTCAATATGTTTTAACAAAACAAGGTTACTTGGACAATTTCCTGAACAAAAGTACTCGTGTAAAAAATCGATCGGAGCAACGATTTTTGATAAAAATGAATTTTTGTTCGACGACATCCAACCTGAGATGTCTACCATTATTCGAAAAGATTAATTTGTAATGAAAATGGAAATGATAGGTACAATGTTCATAACGAATTTTTATCATGCAAAGACATTCACCTTACAAAACTCATGGTGTAAATAATCAATCGCAAGCCTCAAGAGCAAACAGAAATGCAAAACCTACAAGGTGTTTTTGTCAACATCTGTGGAAGAAATGGAACATAAATGTTTTCACCGGATATTTTTCACCTATTCATGTGCAGCCGTTTTTGTAGTTTATTGGTTTGCTTTTTATTAGTTATGTCTTCCGATGTGCGTTTTTTCAGCTAAATATATCTTCGGGTTGAAGATTTTCTCCCATGAAATTATACTTATCAGTGAAACTCCTCAACATTTAAGCTGTGAATACAAATTTGCAACATCCAAATGTTGTGTTTCATGAGATTCACAACACGAAACCTTCTTATTCCACGCATACATACAAAATATGGACTGAATTCGATATTTCATAGCGGAGTAGCTTGTTAGTTCAAAAACACCACGAATCTACATAACTTGATATTTCATTTGAAAAAATATCTACATTGTGAATGAAACTTTTAACTAGGTACTGTACTTTCTGTTTGCGACTTCATTTCAGCATATTTTGTATTATCCCTGTTATAAATGTTGTTGAATTAACGTTAGCATTAGTATTTCTACTGCGAAAATTTTTCATTTCAAATAATGGTGGACGATCGGGTTTGATGTCGTCGAGTAAAACTGCATTTTTATTAAGAATCGTTGCTCCGATCGACTTTCCACACGAGTACTTTTATCCAGAAAATGATCCACGTAACCTTGTTTTGTTAAAACATATTGACAAATCCCGGTCATTTCAAAGTTTTGGGGTGTGGATCATCGGGTGTAGTCCGTTCCTGACTTTGTAGCAAAACAACTTACTCCTGCATGAAAGCTCATCGAAGGAATTCATTTGTTTAGTCAATCACCACAATTTGGATGATTTTGAATATTCACTTTGAAAGTTATCAAAGAAAAACATTATTCATTTTGTAACTTTGAGGGCTCGTAACTTGGTAACGAAGGCTTTTAGGAACAAATGTTATATGAAGTACTGGTACTGACCCCATCTATACATTCACAAGAGGAAAAGAGGAAGTCCAGGGACACCCTGTATATTTGAACCAGATAGTGGTTTTATGTATCCGGGAAAAAAAGTGGTTTTTGAAAAAAGCGCCTGGTTATTATTGAGTGAAAAATCCGGCAGGGTTTACCCCGGCACACTTGTTGTTTATGGGTATGTTTTCGTGAGGGACTCTGTAGAAAACTAGAATCGTCAGGGAGTTCAACGTATATAACTCGACCGGGTTCTCCTACTACTTCTCAGTGATTCCTAATCTCAGCAACTCAAGATTAGGATTATACCCAGCTAAAAACAAACGGTAAAGACAAATTAAACAAAAATAATGAGTTTTGCAAGGGAAAGTTATCACAACACCCACTCAACAAAATTTCGTTACAAAACTGTCAAAAAATTCTACTAATCGATTACTTATCGGCCCTTTTTTTCGAAATGTCCAACTGCACGAAGAACAAAAACTAATCAAGCTATTGGCTATGTTATGAACATAATGAGCCAGTAAAAAATGAATAGCTGTGAATCATGTATCAAATTATTTGATTCTATAAGACTTTCTCGTTTTTCTTGTGGAATCGGTCTCTGGAGGTATCGGTACAAGCCATAACTGAACTTGCCCAGGTTGGTTTTTCAAAAAGGCTACTGTGCCTAGCAAAGGATACCCCTGACTATAAGCCTCCGAAGTTAAAATATTTCTCAAGACCATGAAATCAGCCATTTCCTGGATTAATCATTTAAAAACCTTGGATGGATAAAATGCCCTTTATCTATTCAAGACCTGGGATTCCAAGACTCCTTGCGAAGTGTATGAGTTTCCTGGCAGCTAGGATCTTGCTATCTGATGGCGATAACAAAACCCCATTGCGGAACTTGTGCCTTTTTCAAAACAGTGCTTTGCAGTCGCAGTTTCAGAGAAGTTCTCGCAGTAATGCCACAGTACACTATCTTATCAATTTTTTTGAGGTGATACCTCAGAGAACAATAACCGTTACCAATTCTAGTCTAACTCGAGGAGCAGTTCTTTGGCGATGGGCTCAGAAGCCTTTTCGCTTGGCCTGGATTTTATTTGATCAGCTTTCCAGCGCCAAATCTTTCCCTTAATGTGGCCTTTGAAGAGACAACAGAAAGGGTTCTGGCCTTGGAAATTGAGTTTTTGCCCCTTCCTTGGCAAAACCGTTTGCTCCCTCATTGCCTTCGATTCCCTCGTGACCTGGAACATTAGAGTGACCTGCTTATTCACAGCCACTTGTCTCAGGTGAAATTTGCAGTTCCAGTTCACAAGAGTGTGACTCCAGAGCTTTTAGTGCTGCTTGGTTGTCTGATAGTATATGAGTTTTTGCCCCCTGGGGCCTCTTGCAAGGGATTTTCGGTCGCAAATTTCTATAGCATGGATTCCTGCTTGGAAAATTGTTGGGTTTTTTTCTTAGCGGTTTTGAGAGTCTAAAACTAGAGATTGATTTGGATAGTGACCGTTGAATAGGATTTCAATTGTTGTTTGGCGGGAATTCAGTGAGAATATTGAAGAAAACCAGTTTCTAAATTGTAGACTTTTCGAAACTTTATTGTTTCATCTTCAGGACTCTGAAGTGTAAGAACAAACATATATACATATAAAAATGGAGTTCCCGAATGGAGTATTGATAAAAAGCCAATACATTTTGTGAAATGACGATCGTTCAAAATAAAACGCTTCAAACATTGTATAGAAAACTGAGATTGATAATTACTTACATTTAGAGTGGCTTTTCGAGTTCAAAAGTGGTAATATAAATAACTCTGACATAAAATATAAATACATGCACAGGTTCATGAAAGACGTTAACATCGACACAATGAAATGAGCAAACTGGTGAATCGTTCCTTTCCAATGTAAAAAAAGACTAATGAAAGAGTTGAAAAAAGTCCTCCGTTAATAATTCGCAGTTTATGTTTGATTTTTTTAAATAAGTTAGAATACGATGTGTTCAGATTTTCGATATCAGACCTTTTGTTATAACACATTTATCTCCATGCTTGGTTATTTCAATCATTTCATTTAGGAGTCTTTTTCTTAATATTGTTTGTTTTCAAATGATACTAACTGAATTGGAATTGAAAGTGTGGAGGGATGACTTAACAATGTTCTGCAAGGCTTGTGGGATATTTTATTATTTTAAGTGGGTTGTGTATATTTATACAATTCCTACTGTGTCCTGTCATCCTTTGTTACAAGTACCTACCAGGTTGCCCTATGTACACCTTGTCACACTCAGCACATGGTATTTTGTAAGTAATATTGGATTTCAGATCTCTTGGTGTGTTTGTTTTTTGTTTCGTAAAAAAATTATTTTTTTATTGGGTTTTCGCATTTCATGCTTATTTTGAAGTTTTAATTTTTCAGACCTTCTATATGTGGTAGTTTGGATCTTTTCCTTTATTTCGTGTTCGTTCACTATCAGAATATAATAATTTTTTAATCAGAGATTTAGGGTAGCTGTTCTTTGATAACATTGTTTCTATAAGTTCTAGGTTTCGGTTTTTAAATTTCTCATGTGCCAAGTGTGTGGTTCTATGTTTAAGATTTTCAATAATACTTATCTTCCGTGTCATTAGGTGTACAGAGGGTAGTTTATAAATCTTTCAGAGTAAGTTGGTTTGTGATACCAGTCAGTTACGATGTTGTTGTTAGACCATCCAAAAAGGCAATCCTGTAATTTTGTTCAATGTGAAATCTGGGATGGTAGTTATTAAATGTTGTTAGTATGTTGTCTTCGTCTTTTTTTGTATGCATAAGACAATATATCAACATATCTTTTGAAAAAAATGATAGGAAAGTTATATTTATTCTGTAAGTCAGACATAACGATATCAGAACAAATGGGGGAAAAACAATTCCCCATTCCGAGGCGAAAAATCTGTTTATTGAAAATTTCATTAAAATTGAAATAGCTGTTAGATCGAATGAATTTTTGACATAATGGTCATCTTATATAAATGCGTGTTTGAGAAGACTATCTATATAGAAATTCACTCAATTTATATGTTGGTAACCCAATGAAGCTGACAATTGGATGTAATGAAATATTTTCTTTGCGTACCTTGGGCAAAAATATAGCTTCAGGAAAACACCGTTTGAGCTTTTTAAGTTATCACCCAGTGTTTTGTCTTGGTATTTTTTATCCACTAATTTCTTGATGGGTTTGTTTTTTTTTTCTTTTCAATTTGCTTGGTCGGTTATTTAATATGGCGTGAGTCGAATCATCTTGTAGTAGCGATTGAGCTTTGATCAAATAGTACTGCTTGTTCATTTGCACAGTTATATTTCCTTCATCTGCTCTTGTTATTATTATGTCTGGCTCATGTTTTAGGAACGAATTGTTTTTTTTTGACATGTTTATTAGGTTTTTTGGATTATTCTGTGATATAGTAGTAAAGTTTGTTTTTTTCAGAAAATTCGTAATGATATTTTTTGCTGAATTTCTTTTTCTAATATATTCATTTTTGTCCTCTGAATTTACTATAATATATTCTATATATATTAAAATATGTTGAACTGGAATATTTTCCGATGTATAGTTGAACTAATCTCCTAGACTCAAAACAGTTTTGACATCATTTGGAAAATCCTAATCATTCAAATTTACAAACCATTTTTCATCAGTGTTGATCGAAAAAACTTTTCATTTTTGTTTACTCACAAGATTATAAAGTTTTTTTTTTAGTTTGTACAAGACTAGTGTGGTATCTGATATTTAGTTCATTCATATATTTTAAATATATTTTCTGGCAGAATGTTTTCTAAAGTGGATCTACCATGTACTATATTTCCCTGAATACATTTCGTTTTCCAATGCGAGTATTCAATTTCTAAGTTGAGAATTTTATTTTGGAAATTCACTATGATTTTTTGGCAGTCATTGACGAATGGATTGTTGTCAACTAACAAGTGTTGAATATAATTTACATATTCTAGAATGTTTTGTAGTAAGACTTCTTGTTTTCTGCATTGTAACAGGAACTCCGAGAATACTTTTTTATTTACAAAATACCATGTGCTGAGTGTGACAAGGTGTACATAGGGTAAACAGGTAGATACTTGAAACAAAGGATGACAGAACACAGTAGGGATTGTATAAATATACACAACCCACTTAAAACAATAAAAAATCCCACAAGCCTTGCAGAACATTGTGAGTCACCCCTTCACACTTTTGATGTTAATTCAGTTAGTATCATTGGGACAAAAAAGAATATTAAAAAAAAACTCCTGAATGAAATGTTTGCGAAAACCGTACGTCAAACAAAAAAAAAGGAGACCAGATTTGGTCAGAAAGGAATGCAGATTTCGAAAATAATTTTTACTTCGAGAAAAAGCAGTGGCGTACCACTTTCTTCTTGCCACTGGCAAGAATTTAAAAAAATGTTGTACAGCAGAAGATGCGTACTACGTTTCACAAAAATATCTAGGGTCATAACAAAGTTATCATATAAAAAATAATTTTTTCTTATTACTTTAGCACCATGTAGTTCAAATGTTGATACCTCTAGGACATAGTGCATATGAAGTTTTTTTCTCAAAATGGACCCAAGGATAACGTCTTTGAATATCAGCATGTTATTGAGAAAAACTCTGTATTCTCAATGAAATACTCAATCGTGCTATCAATTATACATTTCAGAATGTTTGAAGAAAAGGTAGGTCGATTTGTATAGTTTTATTTTTCAAGACAATATTTTTTTTTAATTCAATTTATATCCAATTTCAACATATTAGTCAATTTGTTTTATTTATTGTTTCTTGTCATAATATTCATGTACTATAAGCCCATTGTCTTATCACATGTATTCTTGTAAACTTTTTATGTATTTTTAGCCCTGAAAAAGACGACAAATAAATGTCGAAACGTCGGAAACTTTCTGAAATTCAGATCACTTTTATTGTCCCTGTTCTCGCTATTCCAAATAAACAGATAATTCATAATTTCAATTGGGATCATAATGTTTGGGTAAGAGATGAGATAATTCCATTTCAAACGAAATGTATTCCTTTTTTCAATCCGCAGAAGTAAAATATTATTCGTATTTCTAGAATTCCAGGCTACTCTAATTTCCAATTTTTGTGTAAATCTGAAACGAATGTGTTCAATGAATATGTTATATATCTCGATGCCTGAAAGCTACACGACGGTACATATATTTTCATTACAGATGCATTGGGAAATAACTTGGAAGACAAGAGAATCACAAATTTATTTTTCGTGTTCGATACTCGATTGGTATGTATGTGATTCGGATTGATAGAAAATAGATAACGAAAGATATTGGTTTTGTATTTGCTTCCAGATGACTTTTCATTTTCTATTTGTTTTGGATCTACTTTTCTCGAACTTCACATGCACCATCTCATATTCCTGGAATGAATGGCTGATATTGTTGAAGCTCCAAGAGTAGTCTGAGATGGAATTATGATAAGTTCCAATCTACAGAATCGAATATTAAATGGGAAACAATTTTTAAGAAGACTAACTTGTGATATGGAGAGTGTTCGTTACCTTGAGTTTAAACTGAGTGGAAAATTCGGCAAGGTTGGTAGCTCACTATGAAGGTTAATAGTCTCGAGAAATTATTCCAGGACCATAACAGCATTGCATTATTAGGACTATGGGCGCCAAAAAACAATATTGTGCCATTTAGAGTCAACCCAGTTTCATGAAGATTTTATGGGGGTTTGATATCTAATGGCAGGCTAATGATTCCATAGATTTCATGGGATTTCATGGGATTTCATGGGATTTCGTGGGATTCCGTGGTATTTCGTGGTATTTTGTGGGATTTCGTGGGATTTCATGGGATTTCATGGAGTTTCATCGGATTCCATGGGATCTCATGGTATTTCATGGTATTTCATGGGATTTCATGGGATTTTATGAGATTTCATGGAATTTCATGGGATTTCCTGGGATTTCATGGGATTTTATAAGATTTCATGGGATTTCATGGGATTTCATAGGATTTCATAGATTTTATGTTTTCAACCTTTTTAATGACTGAAGGTTATACCATTTGGCATTCAAGTATATTTGTTTTTAAAAGAGTTCTGTAGTAACCATCTAAAACAACTACGATTAATCTTTCTAGTCTTCAAATAGTCCATGTATTATCTTTGAACCTATTTTAGTTTTATAGCACTCAGATTCATATCATAAATAAAATTAGTGGATTTATAATGTACTCTTGGGAACTGCTATGAAATCACATAAATCTATTTTTCCATTTTCGACTGAAATTTCAACTCAAATTAGTGAGGGAAGTTGTACTTTTAATCAATGTCTCCAATCTGTGTGATATCTGAGGTCTTCGAAATTGTAACGAAAATCAAGAAAATAAAGAAGATAATACTATTGGATATCAATATGAACTATTTGCCTGGGTCAATTAATTGGAAGAAGATAAAATCAACTCATTTAGACTCCCGCCTTGAAAAATCCAGCTTTTTTTAAATAAAATTAACAGTTGTCAAATTAAATTTCAATTAAGAAAACCTGACGTTTGAGGCGAGTGCAGTGGAACCTTTCGAAAATCATTCCAGGAAAAAAAAGGATTTACTAAATAAAAGCTAACTAACTCTCAATTCAACACAAATTTAAATTACACTTATCTATCAAAAATTTTCATCTATCTCAGATTATGAACAAGATTGAATTCATTTATCATTCTTGTGATTTATGTAATAAGAGTTTCAAGTCTTCTAAGGGTCTAAAAATTCACAAAGGGAAAACTCACAAAATTTCAGCAATACCAGAATGTTCTAGAGAAAATTCCTATTATGGTTCATCTAAATCAAGTCAAATATCTGATGAAACTCAAATGGAATCTAATATTCTTGCATTTCATTCAAGGTTGTCTTCTTTGAAACGAAATAATCATGTAATCAAAAGAATTCCAAAGTCTGCTAGAATTTGTTCAGCCTCACCTCTGAGTGGAATCATTGATGAATGCATAAAATTTAATTCTTCTGATAGTTGGAAAAATCTGTTGAATTTTTCATATAATTCATTCACTATACCTAGTTCAAAAGAAACTCGTAAAGTATCTCTAGCATCTTTGAAAGAAAAATATACAAACTCTAAATTCAAAGGTTGATCCTGCAATAAGTACATCTCCTTTCGAACATTGCAATACCAAAAGATATAACAAAAATTATTCGAAGATAGTTTTGAATAAGATCGCAGATGGAGACATTACTTCAGCTATTAAGATTTTGAGTTCCAGCTACACTTTAGCAGAATACGATGATTATACCTTATCAGAACTTCGTTTGAAACATCCCCGTTCAGACTCTGAAATGAAATTTCAAGGTTTCAATCAAAATTTATCCAATTATTCAGTTCTCCAAGTTTCAGAAGAACATGTTGTGGCAGCTATAAAATCTTTTAGTACTAGTTCTGCAGGTGGCCTGGATTCCCTTAGACCTAGCCATATACAAGACATGATCAGTCATAGCTCTGGTAGTGCTGGTCAAAAACTTTTTCTTCAATCACAAATTTACGTAATTTTATTTAATCTGGCAAGGTGAATTTGGAAATATGTCCTTTACTTTTTGGTGCTTCTCTCTGTGCACTCCAAAAAAAAGATGGAGGTATTCGTCCAATTGCTGTTGGTTTTTTATATCACAGATTAGTAGCAAAACTTCGCTTCATGCTATAAAAATTCTGGAAAAGTCAGATTACAGCCTTCTTGGTGCGCCCCTTTCTATAAATGCTCTTTCTGGACATATTAGAAATAAAAAAGACTCTCTGCAGTTACTCTCCCCCCGTCTAAATGAACCAACAACTCACGTCTCATTCTTTGTTTCGAGAAATTGCCTCGCTATACCTAAATTAATGTATACCTTCAGATGTTCTCCATCTTGGAAAAGTCCCAATGAGCTTCACGATTTCGACGTTTTAATGCGCCATACTTTGGAAAGTGTTACTTATGATTATCTTAATGAAGATTCTTGGTTACAGGTAACACTTACGGTGAATCTTGGAGGTCTGGGGCTCTGTTTGGCTTCTTCCCTAGCTTTACCTGCCTTCTTAGCTTCCATGAGTAGTGTATCCAGTCTCATCGATTATATTCTCCCTTCCACATTTTCTGATACGACTGTTTCTCTTTGGTTATTACAAACCAACTTAGATTTGCCACCCGATACAAGAAACATTAGAAATCCTGGGACCTTCCACTTTTGAATATAACCTCGAAAAATTCACTTGATTCGTCCAAGTCTGAATTAGAAAAGGCTCGTCTAAAAGCTGTTGGTATTAATGAATCCGGAGCTTGGCTGAATGCTTTACCTGTGGTTTCTTTCGGGACCGTTTTAAATGACGAGTCTTTCAGGATATCTATTGGACTGCGACTGGGTTTAGATATTTGTATTCCTCATAAATGTATATGTGGTAGTGAAGTGAACCAAAAAGGAACTCATGGTTTAAGCTGTTATAAAAGTGCAGGTCGTTCATCCAGACATTACCAAGTCAATGATATCATTAAACGTTCTATGGTATCGACAGGTATTGCAGCTGTGATAGAAACTCTTGGCACTAGCCGAGATTATGGTAAACATCCTGATGGTATGACGCTGATACTTTGAAAATATGGCAAACCTGTGATGTGGGACTTCACTTGTGCTGACACAGCTGAGTCCGCAGAAATCGAAAAGAAAGAAATATCAAAATCTTGGACAAAATTATCTTTTCCATCCAATAGCTGTCGAAACTTTTGGTGTGTTTGGCCCTGAATCTCTGTCTTTTATTCATGAAATTGGAAGGAGATTGAGCCGCGATACAGAAGATAAACGTTCAACGTCATTTTTTATACAAATAATTAGTATAGCAATTCAAAGGGGCAACGCTTCTTCTATAATGGGTACAATTTCTCTATCGCATCCACTGGATGAATTATTTTACCGTCCCAATTTTCCTACGAGATACGTGTCAGTTATCAAAGATAATCACTCACTACCTTCCAAAAAATCAATATCACTTTCTCCATCACCTTCTTTGAATCACAGGAACAATGAACCTAGAGATTCTCCGTTAAACATAAGCGAGTATGCCATAATAACAAGAGACTCCATTTCTACATTTGTCCTAAGAGGATTGAATAATGTAGGAAATACCTGTTTTATGAATAGCAGATCCAAGTTTTGTTGGAATTCTTCAAGAATGGTTTTTGTATGGAGGATTCAGTTACTACATCAAGAATGAAGGGAAATCTAGTGAAATCTTTCATATCTTTGATGGAAAATATCTGGAGTCCTGATACTTCCCGGAAAATGGTGAATACTTCACATTCCGTCCGTCTATTCAGAAATTCTGCTCCTTCCTTCAATCATAACGTCCCAGCAGATTCGGAAGAGTTTTTAAGTTACCTTCTGGTAGGTTCACATGAAGATTTAAACAAGGCGAGTGCAGAGAATCATCCATCACCAAACGATTTTGTTATCATGGAGGATAATCAGAAAGCTTCCATTTCTTGAACAAGATATCTGTCTACTCATAATTAGAAAATTGTGGATACATTTGCCGGTCAGCTGAAGTCTATATTGAGACGTCCTTATTTTAATTACTGCTCCGGTTCTTTTGAACCTTTCTGGGTACTTTCAATCCCTATTCCAGACTTGCCAAACGAAGTCGAGAATTTAACACAATGTATTGAACTGTTCACAGGAGAGGAGTCTTTGACTGACAATGCGAGCCCATACTGTTCAACTTGTGGAATGAAAAAAGAATTCAAAAAAATTATTCGTATACAAAACATTTCAAAAAAATTCAGTTATGCGTTTAAAACGTGTTTTTTCGACTGATGGCAGTAAATTGGACAATGTGATCAATTTTCCCATACTTAATTTGAATTTGGATCAATATTCTGCTCAGGATGGAATGAATACTCTTTATAAAATCTACGCCATACCTAAACACAGCAACAGAATTTCCAATGGACACTACACGGCATATTGCGAACACCCTTATTCTAATTGTTGGCACCTCTTCGATGACTCCCGTGTATTTTCCAAGATTGATTCTGTCATCTCCCAGGGAGCATGTGTCCTTTTCTATGAGAAAGTTGATTATCTGAATTCTGATGGTGTTGTGGGTTTTTCTGGGTTTTCCCCCAACTGAAACAGCAAATGCGCCATCACTTCGAGTCCCGGGCTTCAATCAAGATTTTCACCTTGATATTATTTTATATTTGAAACTTCCCCTTTGTATTTTTAAATTAATTTTTATATCTATGTATTATTCTCAATAAATGTGAATGTTTCTTTCACTCACAAGTGAATAAAAGTGTTACCTAGGTTACCAATTAACATTTGCATCGAGTAGGCTGGTTTCCAAATTAAATGCAACGCAAGCAACGGTAGCGCAGATTTTTATTCTTAGTAGGCTGGTTGCAATTTTCTTTCGACCAGTCAATGACACAATTGGGAAGGAAATCGACCGATGAGGGCACCACCGTTTTCTACAAATGGCGGCATTATACAGGCTTCAGTAATATTGGAATTTTGTGTTTACATTTTTATTTGTGCGTTTAATAACATTTAGAACTTTTTAGTGAAGTGGTGGATAATATATTGTGACTGAGAAACGTTTAATAGAGATCTATTTGTGCGATTGAAGACGTGACAATACCCTTATTTGTTGAAATATTCAATTTTCCTAACCTGTTCATTTTGGGTTTTAGATTTGTTCTGGTGGATTGACTATGATATTCATTTTCTTTCGAGTTTTCCAGGTATTTAACTGATCAATTACAATCTTATTTACTGATATTATATATTTTTTAGATACATTAACATGAATTTCTACCTAGGAATAGACAAGTTGTTCATGTATTTGGAGGCTACTCCAAACTCACGATGCATCAATGAAGGACAGGCAGTTTTGAACGCTGGCCACATTGTCATGTGTGGCATTACAGAAAAAAGTCCTCAAAGTCTCGAACTATTTGCCCTCTGTTTGGAAAGCGGCGGACTTAATAATGCAATGGTTATAAAGGAGGTGATTGGCATTCAAAAGTAGTAAAATATTTTTGGCCCAAAGGATTCACAAATAAGTAAGTCCATTTGTTATATTCAGCAATTTCAATCTAACTCTGAATAACACCTACAATTTTCTTGGTCATTTGTGAGTGATATTTGAAAAATCTTGTTTGGAAACCCCAATTCATTTTTTTTTAATAGGTCCACCAGGCATGGGATCAATACTGAATCAGAGGCAAGAGCCTCATATGCTTTGAGGAATAGTTACGTCAAAGAAATTGTTGTGAACAATTGTAAAGAGCAGCCATGGCTGGCTTATTCCTCAGAGGAATTGTTAAAAATGGACTACCTGTGAAACTACTGGAAATCAAGTGCCCTTTCATAGGTTAGTAGTCGATAATTGTGTAAGTAGTGTCTTAATACACTGTTTTTTATAGGTAAAAAGAAACCTGTCATTGAATTCGTTCATGAATGCAGTTACTTGATTATCGATAATGATCGGCTATCGTTGAGGAAAAAGCATCCATATTATTGCCAGGTTCAACTAGGAATGGAGATCCAAAGACTTTTTGAATATAGTTATCAAGCATTATAAAACGTTTAGCAATATAATGTTGCAGACAGTTTATTTGAACAAAATGTTGCATGTAATTTGTTTATATAAACAATAAAACTTGATTTTCCAATTAATTTTTTTATCGTAAGTAATTTTACTGTATTTATTTATATATATATATATATATATATATATATATATATATATATATATATATATACATATATATAAGCAACTTGCAGGTACAATCAAGCGTTTCTTCCACTCTAAGCACCTCACTTTGCATTTCACATGAAACTTTTTGTCACTCGCAAACTTATACATTACAACCTATCTTCAAACAATCACACATAGATCCTACCCGTCTTCTAAATATGAAAATCTTTCTCAACATCAAACCCTGTTATCAATCTTACTTATCTTATTTATTCAACTTATACAAATTCTTATCAGTCTGTACCATTATCATTTGTCGTTTTATTTTTCTTCTACTTTGCTCTAATATGTAATTCTTTAACGACTTTGTCGTCGATAACATTAATTTCTTCTGACAGTAAAATAAGCCTATCTAATCCAGTCACGTAAGGGGTTTCACCTCGGAATGAAAGATAATAAGCTATAAACCTTTGTTTTGGTTTTTCAAACCTCTCATAAGATCTCGTGTCCGCGTCTTGAAATATTCAAGGTCAAATGTCGCAAAAATTGGTTTTTCGTAAATATCTCACTTCCTATGCTCCCAATGATATTTGCATTCATTATGTAGAGCATAAAATTTTCTACAAATTTTGTTTGAAGCAATTTTTCATACGTTCAACCGTTTTTGAGAAAGAGGGCGAAGTTGTCGGTTACAGCATTTCATTTTGTAGTACCCAACCCCATTCCTGGGGTTCTAAATCGTTCCATAACCAAGTTTGAATCTAGTAGTAGACACGATTTATATGTTGATGAGCTGCTGCACTAAAGAATAAGTGAATAATTAACTTTATAAGCCGTACTATGTTATAGGATTCACGGTTGACTTTGCGTTATGACATGTAAGACTGAGCGCTCCGCACTCTATCTCAAAAACGGTTAAATGTATAAAAAACTAATTGCAACAGAATT
The DNA here is from genome assembly GCA_018342105.1 of Gonioctena quinquepunctata. Classification (NCBI taxonomy): domain Eukaryota; kingdom Metazoa; phylum Arthropoda; class Insecta; order Coleoptera; family Chrysomelidae; genus Gonioctena; species Gonioctena quinquepunctata. The sequence continues at coordinate 337,584 of JAFIRS010001331.1, read as the reverse complement.
TTTAGAGAATTTCATGCTCTACAACTTCTATAATAAATGCAAATATCATTTAAAGCATAGGAAGCGATATATTTACGAAAAACCGATTTTTTCAACCTTGAATATCTCAAGACGATGACACGAGATCTTATGAGAGGTTTGAGCCAACTTTAAAATGCCAAAACAAAGATTTATACGAATTTATAGCATATTATCTTTTGTTCCCAGATTTTCTCCCCTTTTGAAAACTATTTTGTTCCATTAATCTTGATCGATTGAAACTCAAAAATACTTAAAATAACTAGAATGTGCAGTATTATGTCAAAGTTTTGTGAGATTTGTTGTCACATTCTCTTCCTAAATGCCACGTACCTACAGGGATGATACGAAATATCATAGTTTTTTCCTCAACACACTATCTTCAGTAATCAATTTTTTTTCTATAGCTTTGTAAACATAGGGAAATTTTTAAAGCCATCCCTGATGGGTACAAAAGTAGTGTAAACTTGTATTTGTAAAAAATGGATGAGTAAACATCTTTACCTTTGAATTTTTTTTTTTTTTTTTGGCATTCGGACTTAGTCCATACAGCCAGTACCTTTGAATTAGTATCCCTTAACAAGGAGTTGGTGTAAAATAAATAAATAACAATTTTGCAAAAAAATTACGAAATCTGTGTGAGTATACTTCAAGTCTATTCATTCTGAATTATTAATTATATTTTCAGTCGTTCGAACTTAATAAATATTTGACTCAGTACATAAAAGAAACACTAACAGGTACATAATATGAATTTATTTATATTATAATAAAAACAGACATATTGTACATATTGTAAAAAAGTTAAAAAAAAAGTATTGTTACAGTAATATTTGGAACATTTATTGTTAAAATTATTGTTAATCCATTCAATACATTCATGATGACTAGTAATATCAAGAATATCTACATCTTAAATTTCGTTAAAACAAGTATTAATTCAGTAATATTTGGAATATCTATTAGTACATGCAATAATCCATTCAATACATTGATGATAAATTTCAACATCAAGAATATCTACATCATAAATCTAGTTAGAAAGGTTAAATAAAAATATTGATACAATAGGTAATCTACAACATAAATCTTGTTCAAAATATAAAAATATCAATACAGTAATATTTAGAACATATATTGGTACATGCAATAATCCATTCAATTCGGCGAATACCCCAATGGATGAAGGTAAGTTCAACAGAAGCTTATATCCCCACTTCATTTTGAAGAATTAATTGGTTGTTTCATCCATTCTGTGTAAACTGTTCAGATGCTAGATGAACATGAAAAAAAAAAGAAAGATTATTAAAGTAGTCCATGCCACGTATAGTTCTAATTAATTAGTAGAAAAAATTAAGTCTGCTCCACAGTAAGAAGCATTTATTTCTAGGAAAAAAATAGCAATGCATTTCGGCAAAGTATTTTGCCATCTTTAGGCTCTCTAAAATATACATAAAAACGATACAAAGGTGAACATCGTAAAAATTGATAGAAGAAATAAACAACATCACTGACTTATAGCTCGTCCAGTATTGAAACGACCGTTTGGTAGGTAGAGTGGACACAATTTGATGTGGCTGCTTATGCTACGGTGAATCTTCACCAGTGTCTTGTCATGCAGCGTTTGAAAGGTTAGGTTTGTTTGATTAATAAATAGGTAGTGCAGTTATTCATTCAACTTTGCAATAGTTTACTTATTACCTTGCCAAAATGCCCTCTGGCAGATTTGTCGAAAAATATTTTTTCCATTCAGAAGTTATAGGAGTGTAAGTTCTCTACGTCTCGTGTATCGCCTATACCAAATAATTTGGTACGCCTATGGAATTTCTATTGATAGCCACAGTTAGACAATGGTTTGGGAATCTTCGAGAAAAATTGGTTGTTAGGTAGGGGAAGGCCAAAGTGGTCGTTTCAATACTGGACGAGCAATACATCAACATTGAAGTTAAAATGTCAACTCAATAATTTAGTTGATAACCTTTGTTATTAACTTTTACGATGGCCACTCTTGTATCATTTTTATGTATATTTTAGAGAGCCTGAAGATGGCAAAATACTCTGCCAAAATGCCTTGCTAATTTCTTTCCTATAAATAAATGCATTTTACTGTGGACCAGACTTTATTTTTTCTACTAATGAAAAAAAAAGTTTGATAATTTTTTTCAAGGGATAAACAATATTATGACTTTTTTAATGAAAAATCAAAGAGGCTTAAAATATAAATTAAAAAAATCAAGCATTTCACTTTATATTTCTGATAAAATAACCAGAGGTTGTGAGGTATCCCATGTTACATTTTTCATATAAAGTATGGAGTAATTTTCGAATGTTTTGAAAAAAAATAGAAATAACTAAATCTTCACCTTCATTGGCAAATGCCACTGTGCCAATCAAAGGACGCTTGTGATCTCGGGGATTACACAGTTCTTTGATATATTCTGTATACTGTGCATGTGCTCAGTCATGAAAACAAAATGTGTATATGTGTATATATATATATATATATATATATATATACTAGCTGGTACCCGCGACTTCATCCGCGTAGAATTGGTATTTTTTCCTGTTTTTTTTGTGTTGTTTCATCTAGCTTATGCCTGTGGCTTCCCGTTTCCCAGTATGCCGTTATCTCGTTTGGGTGCCATAATTGATTTTACAGCGACAGTAACGTTCTGTGACGACTATTACAAATTCACTAACCCCTTTTCAACCCTTTAGGGAACAGAATTTTCAAGTTAGGTTGAACACGATTTCCTCATTTGTAACAAAGACCTCAAATACCAATTTTTATGAGCCTAACCTAAAACCTAACGGAACCTCTATACAAACTTTCACCCCTTTAGAGGTTTAATTTCTAAAAACACAGAAACACGTATCTCTTCATTTGTAACAAAGACCTCAAATACCAATTTACATGAGCCTAACCTAAAAACTAACGGAACCCTCATACTAACTGCCAATCCCCATTTAACACCCCATTTCACAACGTCAGGGATTGAATTTTAAAAACACAGAAAAACGTATTTCTTCATTTGTAATAAAGACCTCAAATACCAATTTTTATGAGCCTAACCTAAAAACTAACGGAACCCTTATTCTAACTGCCAATCCCCATTTCACACCGTCAGGGGTTGAATTTTCAAAAACACAGAAACACGTATTTCTTCATTTGTAACAAAGACCTCAAATGCCCATTTTTATTACCTCAACTTAAAAACTAACGGTAGTCCTATACAAAATTTCGACCCCCATTTTAACCGCTTTAGGGTTGAATTTTCAAAAACACGTGTTTAATTGAGAGAACTCCAAAGCACTATCCTACTAGCATTTAGAAAATTGCATATGTATTGTCTGCACTTTAGATTGAAATATACTTTTATTTAAACTAAACCTACCTTCTCCGTAAACTTCATTCACAAGTGTGTGGCACTTCCTTCCATAATATCTAAAGTTTCTATACTTGAACGAGGATTATCAGTTCTTTCCTGTGCTGGTCTTTTTGGAGTTATACGCTTGATCCCTTCTTCTCGTTTGGAAAATTTAAACTCGGAACCGCTATTTTTTTCAGCCTAGGCTTTTGAGTTGCACAATCTGAAATCATCATTATCTTTATTTGACTCCTATATGAAGAGGTAGAAAAACAAAATAAGATTCCTCCAGATGACTGCCATCAATTATATTCCTAGTTACAATGAAAAACTAGTTTTAGACCAGTGTATAAAAAAGACACACTATTTCAGACATTGACAGAAATTACAAGTGGTGAAAAAATTATATTTTACAAAACTACGTTATCCTAATCATATTATTTATATGTCTGTTGATAAAAATGAAATATTTCACAAAGAATACATTGAAATGAATATATAGGCATACTGGCAATTAGATTTCGTTGTACTAACCTGGTAAGATGAAATCATCCCTTGCGAAATGAAGTAAACATACCACTGCCGCTCTCGAGCCTGGTTTTTTTGAGTTTAAATTATTTATCCAAGCCTTATATTGTAAATTTTTGCCCGGAGTCCAAGTTTAGTGAGTCCATATATTGCTACACCTTCTATTCAGGAAACTTGTGAAAAGAGAGGTTACAAATCCACGCTACTCCTGCTATTACAACCAAACGCACAACAGTATATATGGCTCGGCGAACGAACTTTCGACATTGTCTTCGGTATAAAAAAATTCCAATTTGTTGTTAGCTAGTATTTACACAGCAAATCGTGAAAATAACACAACAGTCATATGGCGGCAATATAAACGAGCCTGCACTTGACAGTTCAGTTCATCTCCGACAGGGGTCGTATCAGGATGATTAATTCTCCTATAGTTATTTATGCAACAATTGTGAAATAATTTCTGCGAAAATGGAAAAAATCAGATCAAATCCAAGTAATTGACAAACCTTGATAAACAATCGCTTGCTACATTTTTGCACAGCTTCCTCACACTACCGTATGGATGGTAATTGAAAATGTTTATCATAATGTAAGAGTTTTTTTGACTTACTAGCGATTCTGAAGAAGTAATTATGAAAATTAAAAAAAAAAAATATGCGTGCATGTGCCTCTACCATCTTTGCAGAAATTTGCACCTAATCCAATCCAATGTGAATTTGTTCCATTGTTCCTCTTTTCCATTCTTTCGACTTCAAAATTGAGAATAATACTCTTAAAAAAAAGTTGATGAATATATTTTTTAAACTTCCGCAAGATGTCTAAAAACATGGTCTTTAATAATATTCAGAAAATTATAACATAACTCAATTTTCCGTGAGAAATTTATTAGAAAAACCTCAAAAAAAACCTTGGTTTCTGAAATGTCTATTAACATTCCTTATAAATGTCTAATATAGGAGCTATTTATATATACTAGTGATACCTACTCTAGTCAGGAAAATTCTGTAAGCAGAACGAGAAAATATGTGTGCCGCTACCGATCTATTTATTTGGAAAGCTAATACAAAAAAAATTGTATGCAACACGTACGCAAATGGCTTTAGCAGATATTAACATTCCGATTCGTCAGCTAGTCTCATTTTGCGTACTTGCGTTACATAAAGTACTCTAGGTACTCGAAGTCGCCATAGGAACAATTTTCGGGATTCAAATTTGTTTATCTAAAAATAGTTATTTATTGTATGAGTCTCACTAGCCATATAAAACAAGAAATAATTGTTTCCTTTTTTTGAGTGTTTCATATGCTAATAAGACATGAAATGCAATACAACATTTTATCCACAGCTGGGTTTTAATCACGAATAATTTTCCTAAATTGAGTACACCAGTCAAAATAAAAATTTCAATTAACAATAATTTGCATAGAGAGAGAAATTGGTATAACTCTCAGGTACACTATTACAAAAAAAATTATCAAAAATCCTCATTGATTCTACATCTGCTAAAAAAATTATTCAAGGTCAAAGGTCAAGAGCATCGGTTTTTGCATTTTTCTCGTAGACGGTGAATGACAAAAGTTGTAGATCATGCAATTGTCTACAAAAATTGTTTCTGCCTTTTTTTCCTACAAATGACCAATCCTGAGATATATTGATCATGATACTCTGTACATGAATAGAAATGAGTTACCTTTTTGATTAATGGTTATTAAAACTAGATTTTTACGTAGTTTTTGTTCCTAGTTAAATACACTATAGTCCGTAAAATAAAGGCGTGGAGTAATAAACCCTCATTTAGTATGCAAAATTCATACAGAGAGGCTCGGCCAAATTTTGTTTTAGAACCTTTATAAAAATAGCAAAACAACTGTTTTCTATATTCGCTAGGTAGTGCCACCCGGCACAATATCTATTTGTCGGATTAGGCCATTGTTAAGGTATTTAAAATTCTGACCAGGCACCTTTCAGTGGTGTATTTGGGGTATAATTTCTGTTAAAAAATATAATGGTAAATATTTAGGTTTACGTCAATCATAGAATGTTATTCCCTAGCAATTAGTTGGTAATAAATTAGAAAATAGTAAGATGTATATTTTCACCGATTATAGTATTTTGGAAGTTGAAAAAGTGAAATGCAGCAGTCATTAGTTATATAAAAAAATAATCAAGAAATAATGGGATTAAAGAAGAACGATGTTATTGCTAGCCGCCTTAAATTATTACAAAAAAAGATTTGTATTTATTTATTTATTTATTTAATATAATACATCCAAACAGATTATAAATCCACTAGCTGGAGTATAAAACGGTATTTTGTGATACAATTTTGGTTTATGGTACAACATATGGTTTGGTTTATGGTATATATGGTAACAATAGTTGGTTAATTCGAGACATGCTGAAATAGGATAATTCTAAAGTGGGTTAGTGAAGTGGAAAATATATCTACACTATCTAACCTATTAAATTGTCTGCACATGTGAATCAAAGGACTGTGGAAATGGTGGTAGGAGTTAGTTACAATGGTGTGGAAAGAGATGTTGGATCTCGAAGTAATTCGCGGCACATTGAAATTAACAAGGGCAAGTAATTCAGGCGAGTCAATTAGACCGTGTATGACTTTGCAAAGAAATGTAAGGTCGGAGATTTCTCTACGCTTTTCAAAAGACAGAAATTTGAGGACCTTATGCTGAATTTCATCTATAGAATCGATTTTTTTTTTGTATCCCAAACAGTTCTGCCGTATTTAAGCTTTGAACGTACTAGAGAAAAATATACGGCTTTCATTGCTTTGATAGAAGCAAATTCTTTGCTATTGCGAATAACGAAACCTATTAGTTTAGCAGATTTAGAAGTGATGTTTTCTATATGAGATACAGTACCCCTAGATCCTTACATTCGTTCACGCGGTCGATTATGATATCATTCAATGTATAATCGTGTTCCATTGCCATTGCTGTATGAAGTTACAGTCAAGTTATTTTTAAAGTGGCTGCAATGCAGCAGCTCATTGTCAAAACAATTATTCACAACAAGTTTATACAGTATTTACAATAACTTACCACTTGAAAATGGCAACTGGTATCAGAGTCCGAAGAAAATTAATCATCTTCATTAATGTCAATAGCAACTGGATCAATCAAGACTTCAGAAATTCCACATAGCATGTTTTACGGTAATAATTGTCGCTGGTCCCTTCACTAACCGCACATTCAAACAATAACTGAACATCCTTCATTTTGAAGGGCGTATTTCTCCGGGCTACATTATTTTTCACTTCTACGCTTTTTACTTGAGCTCATATTAGTTCTATGGGATTCAGCTCGCAGTGATACGGGGGAAGTCGAAGTACCCACTGATATTCCACGTGAAGCGGCTAGTTCGTCAACGATTTACTTTTTATTCTTGTTTTTGTGGATTTGAGCGATAAAGTTCTTTTTTTAGTGGATCAGTGGAAAAAATAATGTTTTTGAGCTAAGCCACTCCAATAGTTTGCCTTTAGTCCAAATCTAATCTAGAATGGCAACTCGCGTTGACCATAACAATAGTAGATCCCTGCGAAATAAAATCGATCATTTGTTGAAACCATTCTCCAGAAACGTCACCATTCATATCTTCGTGATAATCACAGGTTCGTTAAGATTCAAAAGTCAGAAGTCCTCTTTCCACAAACCCTTCTAAACTACCTATATGAACGATTATAAATCTTTTGCCCTTGCTTGATGGTGGATTCGAACCCGTTGACAATCCTTCGACGAAGGCTTGCCTTCCGCTCCTAATATTGCTGTCCTGGCAATACTGAGATACAGTATGTTTTTCGTTTATCATCGTTTCGTCCAGGTAATAAATGCGTCAATCTTCTTCGGGCTTGTTTAATATTGCGTAAATAGTCTCTACTCCAAATCGCAATATCTGGTTTAACTAGCGGTACAGATTGTCTCTTATGTTTGGTATAGTTGAAGGCGATTTGTTTTAAATTTCCGATAATATCATTTTAGAGCAATGTTGGGTAATCCGGATCAGCTTCAACTGCAGACATAATTTTATCCAGTGTGGGAATTTCACTTTTTAGGTGAAACGCATGGACTTTACGCCTTAACCTCTGCTCCAACGATTCGTCTCTCGTGATCTGACCCGGAGATGTTTTTGGTGGTTGAATAGCTCCACTTTTCTTTCCTCTTATTAATTTATAGATGGTGGACTTCGCAATGCACAACATAGGAGATGCTTTTGTAACAGTCTCATCTACACTGGCACTTTTTTTCTGATTTTGCAACGAACTTAAACAGTTTAAACTTGATGTTTTTTCATTTATAGATGATTGTTCAGCTACCATAATAGTTGAATCTCATTTTATATACACAAGCTAAACACAGAAGCATAAACAAATAATTTCCAGAAATCAGTACCTGCTACTGATTACAATTATAGCTTGTAACCAATTCTTACCCTTCTATCAGTACCAACAGTTATAAAAACTTCCTCCTGCAGAACACAGGTATTCCGAATTACCTCTTCTATCTGCTAAATTCTATCTTTGAAAGATTATGGGTTTTTTCTAGCAGTTCGTACTTATACCTACCTGGATTTACGGAATTCGGTACGTCTATGGAATCGATGCATCTAAGCGGTTTATTACTCCATGCCTTTATTTTACGGACTAAAGTATTACCAAATTCATCGTTTGGAATTAACATACAGAATAACAGCAATTGTATTATTAATATAAATCTTGTAAAAAATGTTTAATAAAAAACGATTGAAATGAAAATTATGGGTATTGTGTATTACCTGTACACAAACAACGTAGTTCCGTACTTTATTGCATGCCGTGAATATTTTTTTTTTGCACTCTGTTCAAAAATAGCCTTTCTTGACATTTGAAAGTAATCAAAAATGACACAATTTTGACGTAAGTATTGGAAAAACATGTATTGAAAAAACATCTTTTCCAAGAAGGAGCATTCACCAGAAATCATTTGTAACATTGACGAAAGAGAGGCATCGTAATCACTAGGTCTTCAATATTTTTCACTTTCGATCATCTAGAAAGAAACTCACTTTGCAAAGATGGAAAAAACTTTTTTTCGAAGTGACCTTTTGAAATCAGTGTTTTTTGACATTATAATGATAGATTGATTTGTTTGAAAATATAAACAAAGTGTTCATATGTGGAATCATCTGCGATTCAAAGATAAACGTTAGTCACTCTCTTCCATCGTTACAGATGACCTCTTCTGGGATATTAATGTTGAAAAAAAAAAGACTTTCCCAATTGGATATTGAATGGAAATATTTTTCTGTGAATTGACAAATCCACGATAAAAATTAAGTTTTTTTGTGAATATCTAACAGAAAACAACTACTTCACACACACACACACACTCAAATGAGTTTCCCAATTCTTCCGGTCTTCCTGATGATCGTGGAAGCGTGAAATAGATTTTCGTCGACAAAAATGTATTGAAGACCTAGTGAATGCAATGCCACTCTTGCATCACTGATACAAGTGATTTCTTGTGAGTGCTCCTTCTTGGAAAACATTTTTCTTTATCTCATTCATCTTTATGAGTACTTAATTAAGATTGGAATAGAAAATAAAATGTTCACTTTCAAATTTTCATTTTGAGTCAAAGGGTCGTTTCAAAATATCTATCATATGTAGTTCAATGTCCAGCGTGCTTTAGATATTCACAAAAATAACTTCATTTTTATCGTAGATGTTCCAATTCACAAAAAAATTATCTATTCAATATTCAATTGAAAATTTTGAAATTTTCAAGGAGCATACCCCACAAGAGGTCATCTCCAACGATGGAAAATAGTGACTGAAGTTTATCTCCGAGTCGCAGATGATTCCACATCTGATTTTATGAACACCCTGTTCATATTTTCAAACAAATGAAATATTTTTCACCTCTCGTGAGTTGCAAGAAGGCCTTACTGATCACAATCATCAAAAACAATATTCGATTTGCTAGAATAAAATTTAAAACCTAATGACAATCCCAAATCTGTTTTGAGTTTAGTCTGTTAGATCTCATATTTTTTTATTTCCTCAAACAAATGAGTTAGTATTTTCATTCGTGAAAAAAAAAATTATCGAAACCACACTCTGTATGAGATCCATTTCACTGATACTAAATGAATAAAACCGCAGAACGAACCCTAAATTGGTCTTTAAATAATAAAAAAGTAAGCAAGAATAACCGACCGACACACGACAAATGAAAAGGACGTAACACAAAATCTCTCTCGCCAATAGCACTAAGTAAATATATCACAATACAAAGATACACCTCATCCGTCTTCCTTTTAACCGAAACAAATCCACTAAACCCTTCTCGCTCTAATCCGCTCATAAAAAACTGTTTAGTGTTTAGCCCATAAACAGTATCGCTATCTGCCCCCACTATTTAAGAAAGATCCGGCATTTACCGGAAGGAACTCTATAAAGGCAAGCCCTGTCTCTTTTTGTCGCGGGCGATTCCCCATATGAGCACTCTGCTCCCTCGATTGCGAAGCCACGCCCCCACACTCCGGGTAGACAAAGCGCACGCTCTGGCGATGCTGCGCTTGTACCTCCCCTAGCAACGTTGGTCTCGTGTCTCATCTGACAAATGGTTCGAAAGCAGTTGACAATTGTTTTCCCAAAAGCTCGGTCTCCGTGTGTGCTTTTTTGCATTGACGATTTGCGTCTGGTTGTTGGAACTTTACAATCTGAACATTATCGTGGCAGTATGATCGAGCGTGTGTAGATTGGATCAGGTCTGAAAAATTTGTGTTTTTGTTCGAATCGTCGGGGAGAAATTTTTGGGACCAACGAGGGGGTTTCCCCCAAACTCAGCATCACGATTTTCGGAGACAGTCATAAGGTAAGCTTAGAAATAGTAAAAACAATTGAATGATAATGGCGCGAGTTTAAACACTTTTGCAGAAGGGTGGGAGATATGCTCTTATGGGATATATTTATTATAATTATTGATTAAAATAAACAATGGTAGTTTCAAGTGGACTGTGGAGTACAGTTTGTTCACGAATTAAAGAAGGAATTCACTATGATAGTCTATATTTAGGTGAATGCGTGGATTTATATTATACCGAAGGCGCGGAGATCTCGAATATCACTAAAAATCATCAATGAATTCCACCGATAAAATATAGTCATCATCCAAAAGAACTGGAAGAAAAATTACGAACTTAAATAGATTTCTTATTTTTTTAATTATATAGAAATATTCTTTTGTTTTGTATATTTTGGTCAAACTCTCAGCAATTTTATCTGCTCGGATTTGCTTTAGATAAGTATTTAAAACTGTCTTCCACGGGCACTTTTTTGGAATGTCTTCTGAATCTATACCCCGCTTGATAACCAGATCACTAGAAACTCAATTATTTGGAGGCTGCAAGAAAATACCAAATATTGATGAAAACCTTTGAAATCGGAAACATTTCGGTTGGCGGGACCAACTGAATGTTTTTATTATTTGAACTATTACAAGAATAGGTACACATCGTTTTTAATAATTATGATACTCAATTAAACAAATTATTCTATGGATTCTTTGCAATTGTCATTTGTTGTTTGCATACAAACATGCTGATTTTTTCCCTAATATTGTTCAATGAACACATAAAATAATAATTTTTTCACTTGCCCAAGTACTAACATTCATTTACAAACCACTAAAAAAATCGTGTTTTCAAATCCTCCAATCCAACTTTAATTTTCTTCGTGATATTTTTATTATGTTGAGTTCATCTTTTCATTTCATGACACTCTTCAGTAAGTAACCTATGCAATTTTTCGTGTTACAACATAGATATTTGTTGTAGAGTAGTAGATAAACAAAATATTTTGAATTTTTTATTTAAATTTTTTTTGTCAAACCCTTGTAATGTATATTTTTTGTCAATTTCAGGAAGTATATATTTTGTATATTCATAATTCGATATCTTCTGTCAATACAATCCATGTGAAAATATACATTATACCTACCTACAAAATATTGTTAAGAAACGGGGGTCCGTTTATTGAAACTCCTGAACAACTTATTATTGTCATTTATTTCACTTTGAAACATAACATAATAATACACTATGACAATACAATACTTGCTTACAACTAAAATGCACTTCACCTTGAACTTCTTTGTTTCTCTGCCCAACAATATTGACAAGACTCTCGCCTCCGCGAAACATAATTTGCTAGAATGTTATTTCCGGAAACGTCTGGTTTCTTATCGATGTTTCGATGACGTCATCGGAAAGTCCCGACGGCCCGCATAGCCTGGTAGTTCTAGAACAGGGGCAGACTCACTGATTCTGTAACAATATATTTGCTTGTGGAATATAAAAACACAACTTCATAAATTTCGGGTACCTACAAATATGACTGAATTTTAATTATGTATTTGATCTGAAAAATCATAGAAAAATAAATGGAATTTATGAAATTGAGTTTAACGGGTACAAATACGGTACAAAAAATGCAGTATCGTAAAAATAATTAGTAAATTTCAACCTAACCTAAGATTGCTGTCGTCACCCAAGTTCACAACAATTTTTTTCTCTGGGCAACAGATCTATATTAACATATAATTTTTCTACTTTTTGAACATACGTTAAAAAATTCCCAGCTTTCATTTGAAATATTTTGCTTTTCTGAATGAATAAAAGCTACCACAGATAAATTTAAAGTTAAACATTATTCTTCCTTTATGCTTCAGCTCATGCCATATGTGTTTAATTGAATATGCAATTGGGAAGAGGAAGTCTTACCACTGTATGACCCATTCTTTCGCCAATGTGTCACAATAATATTGTTTTTTATTGAAAATTATGTTATTATTTCTACCCATTGTTCTTTTTTTGTTTAATTATCCTGAATATACATATTATTTTCGAGCATATAGTCATGAATGGTACATTTTGTGTCAATTGAACACGGAACTTTAACTTCCAACTATGGTAGCTCGCATTATCCAGGACAATCACAGTATTTGGTGGTATATTTGGTGAAAGTTTATTTTCTAACCAGTCTTCGAATAATTCTGCCGTAGTATCGTAGTGAAAGTCAACACGGGAGTCTCTTATATTTTTGCTGTTAAGGCCAAAACATTTGTTATCATTTTTTTTTTCATCATGAATTGTTGTTACACGCTTCGCTTTGTTTGTTGGAGCTCTGTTTGTACAGTGACGAGGCAAATCTACCCAACCTCTACCAGGACCTCTATTATGAGTGTCAAACCGTATCTCATCCAGATAAACAATACATCTCCACTATATTTATGGACTGCAATTGAATATTCCATCCTTCATCTTTTTAAACGGACCGATTCAATAATTTATTATTTTTTTTCATTTTAAACCCGTTTTGTAAAATGCATTTTCTTAGTGTCTCACGACAACAATCTATTCCTCTGTCATCTTTTTCTAATCATTCCATCAAGATTTTTAAAGTAGAGATCATTTGTTCCCTAGACATGGCATATACTTTTCGATTAATCATATCGTCATCACACACGTCCAATTTCTCAGAAGTACTAGAGTCTTTCCTTTTCTTCTCTTTACTATAGGCTTATTTACTACACAACACACTGTCTTCACTGGCCTGTTTGTTAAGGCTGCAGCATTCTTCACTTCACCAAATTTTGATAATCCACGTTCACGAAGGGTAAACGTGAAATATACTGTTTTTTATGTCAACTGATGGAACATCGCGCTTTGAGTACTTTTTATCACTTATTTTTCTTCTTGTGACACCATTATCATCCATACCAACACGTGACGTAATGGGTTCTTCCCACGCACGGAACATTTTTAGACAACGAGTAATTGACAACAAATAACTTCTCTTATAACCAAATACAAACTGCTAACTTTATTTTGTAACCACAAAACAGCATAAAAACTTGAGCCTGTCCTAATTATTTTAAGAAATTTAGTTTATAATATAATAAACCTAATATTGGTGACTTACTTTACTACTTTTGAAGGTAAAACAGAAAAACCCCGTAATTCGCAAGACTTCCTAGATTTTAACTCATTTGAATTATTTAATGGTATAAAAAATATTAATGGACGTACACTAGATTCGGTTATTGCACCTGAAAATTACCTTAATGAGTGTGAAGTAAATAGAGAGACCTTTGTAATTGAGGACTAACTATTACTTTGACACTGAAAAAACACAAAAAATGCCATGAACAAAAAATATAAATCAATTTAGATATAATTTTAAGAAGGCCAATTTTCTAGGGTAAGTATAAAAGTTAGAGAGACGGGCTGGAATTCGGTACTTGCGGAATCGAGTGTAAATAGGGCCTTAGATAAATTTTATGGCATTTGGAATAATATCATTGAGGAATGTATACCCAAATATAAAATTTCGCAGAAAACATTTAAATATCCAGTGTGGTTCACGAATGAAATAATTAATCTGTTAAAGCAAAAAAATATCACCATAAATTAAAATATCAATCTGAATTCCATCATGAGAATTACAAAGAACTAAGGAGGGAAACAAAAACATTAATTAGAAGGAAAGAAAGGGAATATATAAAAATATAGAAAAAATTGCATTGCCGATGTTATTCAATTTTGGGATTATATAAACAACAAAAGAAATAATATAACAAACTTAAACAGTTATAACTATAAAAGGGAGATAGTATCAGATGGGAAAACTGCTGAAACTTTTGCTCCTTTTATTGCTCTGTGTATTGTCAAGAAAAATTCACCTATAAAATTGCATTTGATGAAGAAATTGATCTCGCTAACGACACATGTCGATTCCATTCAATTAACGAAAATGCCTACGATGATGCAATAAAAAAACTTAAACCAACAAATGCAGCAGGAACAGATGGAATATTACCGTATATTCTGGAAGGGTGCTATGAATGGTTGAGAATACCCTTAATACATATATATATATATATATATATATATATATATAACTTGGTGATCAGCTCCGGTAGCTATCCCGAGTTATAGAAAACCTTATATCAACACCAATTTTCAAATCATGTAGTAAGACAGGTAGAAAACTACAGAGCGATCTCTATTATGTGCGCACCATCTAAATTATTGGAGCAAATTTTATATACACAATTGTACACCTACACTAACAAATATATAGTCTCACAGCAACACGGGTTTGTGACACAAAAATCTATTAATAGTTATCTATTTATTTACAGCAATAAGGCATTTAAAACCATAGCGAATAAGGCACAATTGGATACGATATTAACTGATTTTCCCAAAGCTTTTGACCAAGTTGATCACGGCATATTATCGACAAAACTCAATAAATTTGGATTATCAGAAAACTTTATGCGCATTATAAACAGTTGATGAACAATTCTTTTATGGGAACACTTCAGGGAAGTTTCATGCAAACTCCGGAGTCCCTCAGGGATCTAATCTAGAACCCCTACTGTTTGTGTTATTTATTAACGATCTACCACCATATATTAAGTATTCGGAATGCCTGCTCTTTGCAGATGATTTAAAAATATTTAAACATATACAAACTGTGCGGGACTGTGTGAAGTTACAAAAAGACATCAACAGTCCTAGATTGGAGTTATGAAACCAAAGCTGAATAAATGCTTCGTTTCAACAATAACTCGTTCAAAAAATATTACCAACTTTGAATATCAGAAGGAATGCTTTAGTACGGAATGATGCTTTAGTACGGAAACTGAGGTTAGGGATTTGGGAGTAATTTATAACAACTTCTTCTCGTTCACAGGGATATCTCAACAAATGTTAGGGACGCAAACCGCATGCTAGGATTTTCGATTAGACAAACGTACAGTTTCAATAATACAGATAGAGTTAAATCACTTTATTACAGTATAGTAAGACCTAAACTTTGCTTCGGTAATATGGTTAGGAGAGCACATTACAATATTAAAAGAAGTGGAAAAAATACAAAATAAATTACTAATATACTTATACTTAAAAAAAACACATATGGCCCAATTATGACTCGGTTCGTTCAACACAACAACGGAGTGATTTCAAGATCTGGAACAGGGGAGAAGCCTGGGAGCAATGATGTTTCTATATATTATATAGAAAATATCATATTCATATTATTATTTATAATCTTGAAGATTATAAATAATAATATGAATTCACCTGATATTTTGTCACCGATCCCATTTAATGTACCATCTCGTAGAACCCGATATACGATGCCGTTCAATACATCGATATCTATCTCAGGCAACAGAGCGCCACTAGCAACTATTTTATGATTAGCCAACAATTTCGATGGAATGTTGAACTTGGATTGGACTTAAAATCAAGCTGCCTTTCACTGATTAATTCCTAATCAAATAATAAACCTTGCACCATAAATCGAAAATATAATTTGGATGAACTGAAGTTGGGAAACTTCCTTCAATCGTATTTACCTTATTAGATACAACTAGTGAAGAACAAATTTAAAAAAATATTTACATTAATCTAATCCTGCAACCCTGTATGTCTACCATATACCACTACTGTTGCCTTGCAGTCTTTTTTCCTACAGTTCTGATAGTAGTATAAGTAAAAAATAGTTTTTATTGAAAAACTATATATACTTACATTTGTACTGAGTTGTTTCATGTAAAAAGGCCACTTGGCCTGTGTGGACAAATAAATAAATATAAAAAGCGTGAAAAGTTTCACTCTCATTCAGTCATAATTATCAAATTACATTGTAAAATTTTAAATTATACACAGTGCTCGTCTAAAGTCCGTTTCCCCCCTACTAATTTTTGAATCACCTGGTATATCGCAACGAAATTTGGAGGGCTCAAATAGGAGCTAAAAACCTACTTTTTCATGGAAAAATCACAGCTGAAAGTTTCAAAATGGCGGCTGAGCGCCATCTTCAATAACTTTTTTAAATAGAACACCCCGTATATCATTCCATTTACGAAATCTGCTCATAATTCTCAACAGTTTTCACTCATACACTTTACTCCTAAATTCAATTGTTTTCGAAATATTAACGTTTGAAAAGTGACATTTTGGTCATTTCAAACCCAACCAAAAACAGTAATGTTGCCTTAAATCAAGTTTGCATTGGAAAAAATCGTTGTCGCGGTAACATCTTGTTTACTGTCAAACTGAACTGCTAACTGTCAAATTTTTATGAAAAGTGTGATCATGGCTTGTAGTTTAGACGATAAATTTGAAGCAGTTTTGATATTTGGAGAAGCTGGAAGAAATTATCATCTAGCAGTCCGTATGTTTAATGATAGATTTCCCGAGAATCCTATTTCGAGGTCATATTTGCGCAAACTTTTAAATAAGCTCCAAGCAACTGGTATGCTGAAAGATGCTCCAAGATTAGGAAGGCCGCCTCTTTCAGAAGAAGAAATGGTAGAAATTGTTGCTGAAATGGTAATCAATCCGACTCAGTCGACGTCTGCAGTTGCTGAATCCTGTGCAGTGAGTTCAAGAAGTGTCCAAAGAGTCCAAAAAAAGAAAAGTTTCATCCCTATAATATGAAAATCCTGCATGCTCTCACGGAGGATGATCCAAACCGGAGGGTTAACAAGAACCATTGAACGAGAACGGGGCTTCCTAAAACGTGTATGTTTTGCAGACGATTGCACGTTTTTTCTTAATGGAAAAGTCAACAAACAGAATGTACGATACTGGAGCGATACTAATCTGCATATTTTTAGAGAGGGACATACCCAGTTTCCTGGAATGGTGGATGTTTGGGCGGGGATTTTGGGCAATCGCGTTTCATCAGAGGCAATCTTACAGGAGTTCTTTACAGAAATCTTTTAGAAACTGAAATTGAACCTCGAATAAGACGAATTGTATTAAACAATCAGGAAGAGTTTGAAAATCGTGAAATCATATTTCAGCAGGATGGGGCACCTCCTCATTTCGATCGCATGGCTACAGAGTTCCTCGATACAAACTTTCCTAGGCGATGGATAGATCGCAGGGGAAGTACATAATGGCCACCAAGATCTCCGGATCTTACACCTCTAGATTTTTTCCTTTGGAAGTATCTGAAGTCAAGAATCTACGCCACTGAATGCAAAACATTAGAAGAGTTGGAACGCAGAATAATAGATACATGTGAAATAGATGAACAGACTTCAACGTGAGAGGAGCTATTTATAATAGGGCACTTTATTGTCAAGATTTAGGAGGAGCCACATTGAACACTTGATGAAATAATTGTTGGGGTTAAATAAAAGTGTTATTCAAAAATAAAATTATAATTTTTTAGCTAACTAATTTGTTTTGATTGTGAATTTACAGAACACATTCGTAGGCTTCGAGATTTTCCGGTAAGCGGTACTGTTTCTCCTCAATAAACTCTTTACTTTACGCCTCTTATTAGTTGAATTCATTCAGAGATTCAACTACAAATTAATAACAATGTTTAGTTAGCAAAATGTGTTACCGGAAGTGACCAAAATCCATACTTCATTTTAAACCGGAATATCACTTTTCAAACGTTAATATTTCGAAAATAATTGAATTTAGGAATAAAGTGTATCAGAGAAAACTGTTGAGAATTATGAGCAGATTTCGAAAATGACGGTGTGTTCTATTTAAAAAAAACTATTGAAGATGGCGTTCAGCCGCCATTTAGAAACTTTTAGCTTTGATTTTTTCATGAAAAAGTAGGTTTTTATCTCCCATTTGAGCTCTCCAAATTTCGTTGCGATATACCAGGTGGTTCAGAAATTAGTAGGGGGGGAACGGACTTTAGACGAGTACTGTATATATTATGAGGTAGTTAAGGTATTTTTAACTCCGTACCTAGATTCCCCAGATCTCAAAACAATTTTCTATTATATTCCACACCTCGAACAATGGGACATTATGAGGGTATGAGATTACCATTTTTAATGATTCTGTTATATCTCTGGCCGTACTATACCTCTGACGTTTCGATCAATTCGTTAATATAGGTAGGTACTCATAAAATACAACTGTTACCTTATTCACATATTATTTATTTAGATATATTTATTCCCATTTTAGTCGTACCTCCATTAACGATTAAAAAATTGAAAATATCAGTTATACATTCTACAAAAAATTGCCATTTTGTTTACGATGTTTGAGGCGAAGATGATATTGACACGCGGAAAATCCAAAGAAAAATCGTTACAGAGAATATTGTACTTTAAAGGGCTAAAACCAGATTAGTTAGGTAAATACAATGGTAGTTTTGAAAGTTATTTGTTACAAACGAAAATGCTGACGTTCATTTGAGGTCTTCTTCATGACTTCAAAGTCCGCACGGTTCCAACTCCATATGTATTTTTGAAATGACGGTTAATTCCTCAATCTTCGAACACTATATAACATGTCATTATTCAATACAACTGCGGGAAATAAAACAACAATAAAATGGTCATATCAGGAAATAGTCGACGTTTCGACGTCTTATTTGGGGCTACAAAATCATCATGGCCACAGCCTCATATATATTTGCAAGAAAGTAGGGAAATCCCAATTTTTTAAACTTTATATAATATCAGCGTTTCGTTACAACAAATTCCTGATTTGAAATTGTTTTATAGCATTCACCTCCTTCAATATAACTGAACATTGGGGTGGCGGAAGAATCTGCCTGCACCACATATTTTTTTTAGGATCTTTCAGAAGCGAAGTTGCGGGACTCCGTATCTAGAAGAATTATACCAATTTCCAACAGGGACTCCGCAAATAGGATCCGTAAAATGAACAGCGGAATCTGCATTCTTCATTATTATGATTATCATCTTCAAAATCGTTTTCCTTTATCAACCATCAGACAACTTGAGCTAGCGTGAAAAGTGGTACCCTTTCAACAATGAAAGCGAGAATTCACGCACAGGAAGTGCCACTTCGGTAGTGTTTTGAGACCCACACAATTAGTGTGGATATCTCTCTGAAATCTGTGCAAATCTTGCATCTCAATCTCACTCACCTTGTTATCCAAATATCCTGAGTTAATATCTTAATCAAGAATCACAGGGTAATGGAATTAATCCAAACGGATTAATTGCCAATAACTATTTGTTTACTTTGTATAAGAGCAAAGGATGCTCAAACAGGTTAAGTGAATTTCGTTTGATAGCAATATTGGAATATCGTCTTGGTCAATATTCCGATAAACAGTTGGAAAATCAAACCAGCGGTTGTTGAGATTCCTGTGTTAAATAATGAATTCGGAAAATCCAGAAAACATATTTCTATTAATGTAATTCAACTGAATGTGACCCAATCGAATAGGGCTCTAATTATTCGAAATACTAATAATTTGCTACTGTAAGATGCACATGTTATGCTACTGTGACATTTCAAATGAGTGTGCAGCACTGCCCTTAGTTCTTCCCTCTCTGTCTTCGCGAATCAACTATTCTTCTTATGCTTGGTTCAGATTACTGCTCTCGCCAAAAAAAATGTTTTTGTCAACCTCAACTGGAGTTCTGAAATGACGAACTCACCAATGTACAGAAAAATATTGCGGAATTATGAACTAAGAAATATTGAATACATTAACTTATTTCTGGATTTTTTAAATTGACTGCCCCCCCCCCCCCAGTGGTCAAGTAATGTAAACGTGCAAATGAGATATCGACGGAAATATCCGTTTTGAGGTCCATTTCCAGAGTGAAGTATGTATGTCTGTATGTCTGTAATCTTTCACGATAACTGCCGAACCGTTTGACCAATCGAGCTAAAATTTGGTACGAAGATACAGTTTTTGCCCTAAATGCGACCACTAGTATTTGGCTGTCAGCTGTCAAACGAAAGTTTCACTATTAAAAAATGCACGGAACTTGACTTGCAATATGTCATTTGAAAGCCCTTGAAAAACTTCATCCAGGACAGTCAACATTATTTCTCCAACTGACATCTGTCAGAAAATAAAAAATGCCAAAGTTAAAACTTTGCTATTCAATTAATCAAAATCTTTCCGACGGATTAGAACTATATTCGGCAGGAAGCAACACAACAAAAAAATCAAATTGAGTCTGTAGTGTAAACTTTCACCGTTTCCAAGTCTGGCGCTACGAATGCTTTATTTTTCTCCAGGGCGTTAACCAGGCTACGACTAGGACGACCCGCGTTTGGTGCAGGACCACTCAATTAACTGGGGTCAAATATCTTGGCCGATTAATCGCTAAAATGTAGAATTGACCGATCAAATTGACTTCCTACAGCCCTAAAAATGTTTTGTCAATGTTTTATTTCAAAAGAACCCCATTTTCCCTAGGCTTGTGCCGGTCCAGTTCTGGGGTGTCCCACGGCAATTTTTTGCTTTTATGACTCATTGAAACTTTGGTTTCACCTCGGAAAAAAGTTATTTCGAGAAAAATATTTCGAACATAATTTTTGGATTTTTTGAGTCCTATCCTCTCTTTAAACTCTTCAAATGGTTACAATGTATAACATCCAATCTTACGCGAAAACTACTGTTAATAACCTGAATAAATAATGAAACCTAATATGAGTATTCAAGAAAAATAATAATTCATTGTAAAAATAATAATTCATTGAGAAACTAATCTCTTCAAAGTCGGGATTGGAAAAATATGCTTATAATAATAATAATAATAATAATTTTTATTCACCGTTTTTGATACACTTGGTATATATGGTAAGTCAGTTTCAAGAAAATTAAGTAAAAATACAAAAAAATAAAAACGAGCACAGGTTTACCTATATAAATATATACAAATACACATATATACTCACATACATAAAAGGTGTGCGAGCATTTACAACATTCACAAAATTTACCCTAATTAAAATTGGGAA
This sequence comes from Gonioctena quinquepunctata, assembly GCA_018342105.1. Classification (NCBI taxonomy): domain Eukaryota; kingdom Metazoa; phylum Arthropoda; class Insecta; order Coleoptera; family Chrysomelidae; genus Gonioctena; species Gonioctena quinquepunctata. Next base: position 315,875 of record JAFIRS010001331.1, on the reverse strand, counting down.
CACTGATTGAAATTATTTGTGAGATTGTCAGTTAGGAAATCTTGATAACTATAATAGCATTTCTCTAAAAGAAATTTTTTAATGCAATCATGGAATATCTTATCACTTCTAATTCTTTTGACTACATTTGGTAACTTATTGAAGCAAGTAATGGCATTATAATGAGGGGATTTTTTATAATTTGACATTTGATGTTGTGGGATTCTCAAAAGATCACCATTTCTTGTATTATGACTGCGTTCTGTAGCAGTCTTCTCATATAATTTGGGGTTTTGCCTGACAAACATAATACATTTGAGGATGAAGATAGAAGAGGCTGTCAATATTTTTTTATCTATAAAAACGGGCCGACAGCTATCTCGGAAGTCCATATTGAAGATTAGCCTTATAACGCGTTTCTGCGCTAAGAAAATTCTGGAAAAATCCCTTGCCCTGCCCCAGGCCATAACATTTGAACTTAGATGAGAATAGACCATGGCATAATATGTTGAGTAAGCCAGGTTCATCCAAACTGGATTTCAACTGCTTTATGGCATAGTATGCTTTATTCAAGTTGGCACAAATATGATCCACTTGTTTTTCCCAATTTAAATTGTCGTCCAGGTAGGTACCCAAAAATTTTATTTCTTCAGAAGCTTGAATATCATAGTTTGGGCATAGACCATTTGGAATATTTCGTCTGAAGTGAAAATTAACACTGATCGATTTTGAAGTATTTAGAATGAGCTTATTTCTTTGGCACCAGGTGCTGAACTGATCAATAATGCGTTCTGATTTGCTGATGAGTTGCTCAGCGTTTTCACCCGATATAGTTATCGTAGTATCATCAGCAAACATTGTAACATAGCCTTCCATTATGTGTTGAGGAAGATCGTTGACATAGAGGAGAAATAGTAACGGTCCTAGAACAGAACCCTGTGGCACACCGAGTTTAACAGTTTTCGACTCAGATGACAATCCATTGCAGATTACGACCATATCTCTATTTGTCATATAGGATTCTATCCAATTTATCATATTTCGTGGAAACCCGAAGATTGATAGTTTATTGATGAGAAATTCAGAGCACACTGTATCAAATGCTTTTGATAAGTCGAAAAATAGTGAGATCACATACTTATTACTATCAATTTCTGTGTATATAAAATTCAGGAGGTTATAGGAAGCTGTTTCTATAGATTTATGTTTCCTGAATCCATGCCATGACTCTTCTACGCCTTCATATACTTCTAATCAAAGAAAAAATGTGTCAGCTATAAGAACATGGAAGCCATATCCTGAAAACATGTACTGAGATACAAGATATCATGATAAACAATTTTGCAACCATTTTCGAGGAACGGAACATCGTTGAAGCTTCGGAAAGAGGTTTTTTACTCCCATTTTGCAAAAAAAATTACAAAAGTTCTGCAAACGAAACCTTGCTGAATATATCGTTCAAATTCATTAAATGATTTCTTTCTTTTTTGATATTTATAATTATTGGCCATTTTATTGAACAAAATATTTTCTCAATACTTCGTGTTTCGGTTACAATCATCTATTGAAATATACAGGGTGACCCAAAGGTGCGTACAAGCTCTATAACTTTTTTCTATACAAGCTATCAACTTGCCTTTTTTAAACGATAGGTCCGACAATTAGGCACTTTCTGAAAATATTCCTATTCATGTACAGGATGTCCCAAAATAATATATACAACTAAGTTCTTTTTTTGTTAATTTTTTGGATACGCCACCAAATTGTCGATATAAAGAAATGGTTTTCGACTGATGTCAATTTATGTGTCAAAATAGCATCGTGCATAGACCCACAGAAAAATTCATAACTTCAGAACCATTCAAAATAACTCGCTAACTATGATTTTTTTTAAATGACAACTTACAAATGGCAATAACTCGAATTTTTCAAATGCAACATCCTATATTTTATTGCATCGTTGCATGGCATTTTTCAGTAGCTTTTTGTCGATATAGGGTTTGTGGGGTCTACTAAAGTTTGCAAGGAATTGAGTAGGCTGCTGTCGTGAAATTTGACGAAATGAAATTGTAATAGAAACAGAACAACACAAAGGAAACAACTCTAGTAATTTTTACAAGAACAGGAAAGGATGATTAACAGCAAACAATGTAAACATTTTGACGAAGGGCTACTTATAAATTTCTGTTCAAATAGGTCACCATCATGTTCCACAGAAGCTGCTAGTCTTCTAGTAAATGAGCCCCGAACTCTAGGCATCAGTTGAACGGAAGGCTTCCGTGATCTTGTATTTCATATCATCTTTGATGATCCTGAAAACCCTTTTCTTCACTTGCCCACATAGAAAGTAATAGGACAAGGTCTGGGCCAAGAAAAAGTACATTATCTGCCTATCGATTAGGATAGGATTTATCTGAAAATTTTCGCTCGATCCTATGGCTATGAAGTGAAGCACCATGGCCCTTCTGGTGTTCAAATCATTCACATTCTTGGAAGATGTTCGCGAAGAAAATGTAAATACCTTCCACCATTCAGCATATTGTCGAAAACGTAGGGTCCATAATGTGATTTCCGATACTTCCTTCCCAAACATTAAGAGACCATTGCTATTCGTGATCAACAGTCCTCATCCAGTGAGGATTTTCGATTGCATAATTATGTATAATATGTCTGTTGACCGACCCGTTGTTCTTAAATGTTGCTTCGTCAGAAAACAGAATTGTTTTCGAAGTATTATAATCCTTGTCAATCATACCACTAATTTGAATACAAAACGCAACTCTATTTGAACTATCATTACCATCTATTTTCCTAGTGTTCAGGTGAGGATTCTCCTGTAGCATCGATCAAACTTGCAAACTCATTTTCCCCATTGATCCGACCACCAACAATTTCCTTCTTGGTATAAGACACACTACCAGTGAGTTCAAACCGACCACGTAACTTTTGGAATGAAGACACCTGTGGAGTTTTTGCTTCTGAATATTGTTGATGGTAGATTCTGCTTGCTAATGAAGGATATCTGTCTTCGCCAGTGCAATTCATTATCCACAATTAGACATGTACAGTTATTGGAAGTACACGGATGTGTGAAATTTCAAGACAGCGGCCTACTCAATTCTTTTTTCTTTCGAAACACCATACAAATTTCTCATTCAACAAAAATCTCTTGAAAAATGTCATGCAATGATGCAATAAAATATTGGACATCCTGTATATGAATGGAAATATTTTTAGAATGTGCCTATTTGTTCGACTCATCGTTTCAAAAAGTTGGAAACTTGGATAGAAAAAAAATTATAGAGCTTGCGCGCACTCCTGGGTCATCTTATATATGCATATTTTCAACCTCATACGTGATACGGAACTTTTTGTGAATTACAAAAATCAGTTTTTCTGCAATTGTGGACTTTCGAAGAAAATTATAATTTGCAACCGCTTCTGATATACGGAAATGCATTTAGTCCCATTTACGAAAACTTATCATGCTTCTGGCTTCAAGACACTTGCTTCCGACGCGACGCCACCGTGCGCCCAAACAATAGAAAGGAAGTTTTGGGTAAAAATGCAATTCCGTAACACGCATAAAGTTGTAAATTCCCATGTTATGATCCATTAGGAAATGGAACCTTCTACAAAATTTGGAGAAGTTTTGAAATGTTTTCGACGGTGAAAATTTGCGAATGTTAGATTTTTGCAATTTACACGGAGTTGCGTAATGCGCATGAGGTTGCAAATCAAAAGATATACTATAATTTTGCACTTTATTGTCAAGATTTAGGAGGGGGCCACATTGAACACTTGATGAAATAATTGTTGGGGTTAAATAAAAGTGTTATTCAAAAATAAATTATAATTTTTTAGCTAACTAATTTGTTTTGATTGTGAATTTACAGAACACATTCGTAGGCTTCGAGATTTTCCGGTAAGCGGTACTGTTTATCCTTAATAAACTCTCTTTACGCCTCTTATTGGTCGAATTCATTCAGAGATTCCACTACAAATCAAAACCAACTTTTAGTTAGCAAAATGTGTTACCGGAAGTGACCAAAATCCATACTTCATTTTAAACCGGAATGTCACTTTTCAAACGTTAATATTTCGAAAACAATTGAATTTAGGAGTGAAGTGTATTGGAGAAAACTGTTGAGAATTATGAGCAGATTTCGAAAATGGAATAATATATGGGGTGTTCTATTAAAAAAATGTATTGAAGATGGCGCTCAGCCGCCATTTTGGAACTATTAGCTGTGATTTTTCCATGAAAAAGTAGTTTGTTATCTCCCATTTGAGCCCTCTAAATTTCGTTGCGATATACCAGGTGGTTCAAAAATAAGTAGGGGGGGAACGGACTTTAGACGAGCACTGTATGTAGTTCTGATGACACTACTACATAATGGATACCTGGAAAAACAAAAAATTAAATAAACTTCCTTAGTCTTAATGATAACTGAGCTCCTAAATAATATGAGTAAACAATTTTGAGTCAGCGCCAAACAAAAAATTAACGAAGAGCATTGTATTACTTTGAAAAATGTGCAGAACATACGTTATTGTAAAGAAATTATTTCACTTTCTGGGATAATTTATCTTTTCCATCAAAATTTGTTTATTACTTGTAACAAACTTTTTTTGTAACATACGGTCTTCCTGTCGTTACCAGAATGATATGCTAAAAATCCGCATTGTCAATATATATTATCTTTAACATTAGTATATTATATATCTCAGAAAATGAACATAAGAAAATATAATTCCCAACCATAAGAATGGTGGTGATGAACAATAATGTTTTTTTAAAAGATTGGTGGGGGCTGCAAACTTCCACTTTTCGATCCTAAACGCTCTGCAAGCCTCTGCAGGTGGTACAGTTTGAGTTGCAGGCTGGTAGTTGTGTGTGTCTATGTGGGTATCTCTTTTCCACAGGCATATGATTTATTTATCAACTGTGATTTGTTGTGTTGTAATAAGGATGAATATGGAATCTCCTCTGAAAGAATGGGGTTTCAAGGATTTATTTGATTTATTTAAAGTATGTAAGTATCACAATTGTTTTTTTCGTTTGTGTCTCTTTCACTGTAGGTACACTAGATCAATTCATTTTCGTTAAACTTAAAAATTGAAAGTGTGAGGTATAATGTTCATGTCACGGGCTTGAGTGCATAATCTTTATAATATCAATATATTGCATGATCATAATCTAATTCCACCATAAGCATATCACGTGTTGCAAATTCGTACATATCAAGAGCGTCCGTGTCGGTTGTAGCCTTGGTTGGCCACAGAAGGTACAGTGTCACAACTAGAAATGGTTTGCGAAACCAGAGGATGGCGTTATGTTTCGAGATTATGGTTCTTATGTGGATGTAGTTTTTGTGGACAACAGTTTCTTGGCCTTTTCAATGAACACAAATTTCACTAATAGCAATTATAAACGTAACCTGGTTGATTTGCTGTAATTGTTTTGAATATCCTGAAAACATCCAAACTATAAAATATAGCAGCGGTTTTGATGTGTGATGGAAATAATCTAAAAGTGTAGGAACTGGTTATGTTTCCTTCGATTATTGACACATTTGCCATTGTCCAATTCAGACTATGGTCGAATTACTCAATAAAATACACCAGCTATTTTTCTTTTGCATGATGGGTTAGGGGAAAATCTCTCGGGAGGAACTAGCTCTGCATATGTGAATTCATTCGCAAAATAATATTCATTTCTAGTTCAATTCCAGATGAGGAAGCTTTCAATTTGATGGATGATGATAATTTGAAGGAGTTGATTCCCAATATGGAAAAACGATTGAAATTCAAGGAGTTTACTGAGTACTCATTATCCAGGGAACATGTAAGTGTTTGATAATTACTATTTACAAAGGGTAAATCATTCAAAACTGGCGACTAAAAATAAAAAAAAAAATATATTTATTTATTTTTATAGTTGGTAGATGAAAATTCATGATAACCCTGAATAACTAAACTAAAATAATCGAATATTGTAATTTTATCTGTTTTCCAGATTCAATGTTACCCTGTTGATGAGAGCAATACACAAATGATTCCCTAGTACCAGAGCTCGAGAGACAAAGATTGGAATCACATTCACTGTTTGACAAGGTGCGTGTCGAACAAATATGTAGTCTGATGGAATTATCATTTATCATTTTTCCCTGTGCTGTAAAACGTGAATGATATCATTGAATCTACTCAATATCAGTTGGCCACCGTGAATAAATAATATTTGGTGAGAATATGAATGTATATGTTTATTTCAATGAATTTTATAAACTTTCGAAATGTATTTTGATTTTTTACAAAACATTTCAGGAATTCCCAAATAAAGAGAAATCAGTGATATATATATATATTGCTCCATATTAAATATTCAGTAACATATTTTTATCTATCAGCAGGTTATTAGTGATAAGTAGATAATAATGTTGAAATTAAACCAACTTTATATTTGGAATGCGACTATCAGTTTTTCATTCTGGGAATAAAAGTATATTTTTGTTAAACATACAGTATTTTTACACTTGAAATTAATATATTTACATTAATACAATAATAGTTCGGTGATTTTAAAGATATTTTATGCAACTGCCAAATATATGAATCTTTGCGAATTGAACATAAGGTATTTTACTATGGAATATTATGTTCACTTTAGGTAACAATGAAGTTTTTTTGGTATAAACAATTATAATTGCTCTGAATTAATATAGAATATCTTCAATGCATTCACTATAATTTATGTTTGTTAATGCCTAGCATTTTTCTCTTAAATAATTTTGTACTAATTCTCAGCATAATTCATTCCTGTCACATATAGTACCAGAAATATTGTTAGACATTTCTATATTTTTGGTAATATCTACTATATATTTTTCTCCGTGCGCTGCCATCATTTTACGCTTTTTCTAATTCAATTGCTAGTTTGTTTGGCGCCGACTTATTACTTACTCACATTAGTTAGGAGCTCAGTTATTATTAAGACTAAAGGAAGTTTATTTTATTTTTTGCTTTTCATTTTATTTTTTCGTCAGTTTAATTTTTTGTTAAACAGTTTTAATTCTAAGTGATATCAAGATTGAAACTCAAGTTAGTACTGTCGATATCCTTGTGTGATGGTTATACTTCTTTCTTTTGATTTGAGTCAGATAACATAGAAATATAAGGAGATTAGGGAGATTTGAATCGTTCTCCAACTTTTGATTTGAAAGTTTGAGGTTTAAACAAAATTAAAAATTCTGTTCTGATTGCCAATGAAAATATTTTATTTTTTCTGACACATGGTTCTTTAGCTTGATAGATGACAATATCAGAATCAATAAATACATTCTGAAATCTACCTCTCGAAGTTTTCGTAGTAACGGCACAGTTCACTGTCTGATCTACCCATTTTTTGAGTTGTTTTCGTGTACGTTTGGTCTGAACGAGGTTCTAAACAAGGTTCAAGGTAAATAAATTGTATCGCGATAGTTGAAACGACCCAAAACTAATAAACCACACAGAAGAATTGTTTGCTCTCTTATTAAAAAAATCTTGACTGAAATAGTTCTTCACTGTACAATAGGATTTTTTCAAAATGTTGATATGGGAGCCAAAATTAGGTTTTTGCTTTATTTTTATTTTACTTCAGGGCATTGTCCATAAACCAGGATCAATGCGGTTTTTCCTACCTTTTGTCTATTTCTGTCGCTAACAATTGATTTGGCGGGATTGATACATTTTATTGTTAAGACAACACCAGATTCTCGAAATCACCATTCGAATTGAAAATTCCAATTATATGTATTGTGAGCATCAAACTTAGATACAATTGCGTATCATCCGCATAAAAATGTAATGTAAGTTCTTCAGATCTGCTGAGAATGTAATGTAGAGAAGCGAACCCCTGCCTAGAGAACACTGGAATCCAAGGTATGCAAGGTATGTTCGTTCATATTCAACCTTCTTTTATTTATGAAATATGAGGAATAGATACGGGTACTTGATCAGTTATTTTCATTACAGTACACAAAACTAAAACTTGAATAAGTTCACAATAATCTCAGAGTGTAAATCGTCTGACTAGATTTGCTTACAGTTCGTTAAAAAAATCATTGAGGTACACTTCATCGCAATGGAGACTGAACAATAGTCATAATGCGATAATGCAAATAAAATTGTTTTGACTCCCTAAATCTTTTTAACGCGTCGCAATTGAGTTTGCACCCAATTTACACCATACAGGATGTATTCCATTAGCCGCCTAACATATACATAGCCGAATGTGAGGATAATGAGGTTATTAAACTAATGCACACGAAACACTTCGATGTTTTCATTACTACCATGTAAAGCAAATGGTATGCGAGGAATATTTGAATCTGATAGATGTTGAAATAGTACTCAATTCAATACCACCAAATATTTCCAGAATCGCTGTAATGTTTCGTGATATAATGATCCGGAAGTAGCAAATTGTTTTCTGGGAGAAATATTCATGCTGAATCACATGTAATGATTCAAAACCATTCCGTCAAGAATATCTAAGCACCTTCAGTTTTTTTGAAAAGTTACGGCACTATATAAATATATATAAATAAATACCCAAAATACAGCTGAACCACGGTATTGCAATCGTTAAACTAACGAATGGAATACACATTATGAACAGTGATTGTGTTTAGCATGAGAATTGCACCCCAAAAATGTTATTTATTTCAAATATTTCAATTCGTAAGGGGTAAAGCGGCAGAGAGGTGTGAATATTACATATTATACAGGATATTTATTGAACATATGGCAAAAATTCAAGGGGTTATCCCCTGGACTATTCTAAGAATATTTTGTTCCTTGATGATTTTTGAAAAGCCGTTTTGTTTCAAAGGTACAGGGCGAGAATTTTTTTCGACAATAACAACATTTTATTACCAAAAATTAAATGTAAAGTTTCTCAATCTACAAGAACTGTTCAGAAAGACTACCACCTCCAGCTAAGATTCTTAGTAATCGGAATGTTGTTGAAAGATGAAGAATGGCTAGACGCTGTGGTGTCACAATCGAAAAATTTCATAAGTAACCCCTTCACAACACTTACCAACTTCACACCTATATGCGCATTTCGATAACTTAATTAACATATCAAAATGCCCATATAGGTATAAAGTGAGTATGTGTGGTGAAGGGGTTAGTTGTGCCATTTAGAGATTGTTAAAAAAAACAATGCAATTAAAAAAAATTTATACTCGGTACTCGTCTACATTAACAATGAAAAAAAAATTGGTTTTGTCGATAATTTTTCCCGCCCTGTATCTTCGAAACAAAGCGGTTTTTCAAGGGACAAAATATTCTTAGAATAGTCAAGGGAATAAATCCTTGAATTTTTGCCGTATGTTTAATGAACACCCTGTATTTCTATCGTAAGGATTCTTAAGCGCCTACAAAAGAAATAAAAGCGAAAAAAAATGTTTTGGAAACCGGATATATCTTAAATAATTGAATTTAATTTATAATACAAACATTCATAAGATATCATTGAATGAATCCAAGTAATTCATTTAATCAAAAATTGACAAATGAGTTTCATTTCTCGTAATATGAATATATATATATATATATATATATATATATATATATATACATATATACTAGCTTATGTTAGCGGCTTTGCCCGTCATACTTTTTTATATCCCCTTTGGGGTTGAAAATTGAAAAACTGAAATACCTATTTCTTCAAACTGACGGGACCCTCCATTTCACCCCTTCAGGGGTTGGACTTCCAAAAACACTGAAACACATATTTTAAATTTGTAACAAATATCAATTTTTATGTTCCTAACTTACAAACTAATGGTACTCCTATACAAATTCTCAACCACCATTTTACCGCCATTAGGCAGGAATTTTAAAAAATTTTGGAATACATGTTTCTTTACTTGAAAAATGGAGCCCATATACCAATTTCGATGATTCTAACTCCAAAACTAATAGAACTGACAAAGTTCCACCACCCATTTTACACCTTTAGGGGTTGCATTTCCAGAAACACTGAAACACTGAAACAAATATATTTGTAACAACCAATTTTAATGCCCCAATCTTAAAAACTAACGATACTCCCAAACAAGTTCTCAACACCCATTTTACCCCCCTTAGGTTTTAATTTTCAAAAATCCTGAATTTTCTTGTTTCTTCATTTGGAAAAGAGAACCCATGACCCCAACTCCAAAACTAACGGAGCCCGCATACAAACTTTAACCCCTTTAGGATTTGATATCCAAAAACACTGAACCATGTATTTCTTTATTTGTAACAAAGACCTCAAATACCAATTTTTATGACCCTAACTCAAAATCTAACGGTACCCTATACAAACTCTTAATCTTAATTTTACCCCCTTTAGAATTGAATTTTCAAAAACCCTGAGATACGTGTCCTTTATTTGAAAATAAGAGCCCAAATAGCAATTTCCACGACTCTTACTTGAAAACTAACGGTATTTCCATACAAACTCTCACTCTCTTTCACTTTCACCCCCTTTTCACCCCATTGGGAATATGATATCAGAAAAAAAATCTTAGTGGTTATCTATACCATAGGACGGAAATAATAGTCAGCTTTAGGGTGCCCAAGAGAGGCAAGGGAAAAGGAAAGGAAATTCCAGGGGCGGAAACAATAATGCAATGCACCAATAACTCAATAATCCCGCAAGCACAACTATGCAGTGACTGACGTCACTGACTATTAATAACATCTCATGGTATATGTCATTATAGGAATACGCTGTCAAAATTTCAGCTATTTAGGTCTAGCGGTTTGGCCTACATGAAAACGTTGCACAGAAGCGTTTCGTTGAAAGCGTTACATAAAAAAGTTGCACTACCATTCGACCTTGAAAGTTTACTCTCATCGCTCCGAAAGAAGTTTAATTTCCAAAATAAGTTGATTACTGCCAATAAGGCGAAACGTTGAAACGGAAAACTGAATGCACCACCTTTTAGATCTTTGAACGTGGTAATAACTAATGATTTCCGTTTTTCCATACTTCCATTGATAATATATAATTTTCAATTCACCAATGAAAAAATATGCCATTATTAACTTCCTTGTTCTTCAAAGGGTGGTATGAATAAAAAAGTATTGAAATAAAAAATGTCTGATGATGTATTTAATCAATTGATTAATATAATTTTTCGATCTAAAAGGAGAAGAAAACAATATTTTAACAATGCATCTTCTGATGAGATTTCTATTGAAAGTCATAAAACAACGCTCAATTAACTAATTATGTGGGTACTGCTGTGTTTACAGTCAGTCTTGGCTAATAAAGAAGTATAACAGACTGAATTGTTTTTTTATGATTTCTATTATCAGGCTAATCAACGAGACGAGCGGACTGATCTTTTATGATTGTATTACGAAGAGATTTAGGAGTCAATTGATTTAATAATTGTTTCATTGATTGATCAGTATTTTATTAAGATGGTTGGAGCATATGTCAATTGAAGTTACAATTTCTCTGTAGCCTAATGCAATGATATCTTCGATACTTGAATTATCATATTCATGTAAAGAATACTGAATTATGAATTCTTCAACTGAAAAATTCAAAATTCCGTATGTGAAGCCTTTTGATTAATGTTTTTCAACCCATTTGTCGGTGATGTTGGTGCTTCTTGTGGCACCTTCTATCAATTAATATAACGATTTAATAAATATGTGGGTTTTCATCTCCCATTCAATCCTAACAATGTATTGGATATATTGGAATATATATCTAACTCTCGTTAGGCTTATTTAACTATGTGCGACGCTCGACTCGCAGTTCGCCCCTTTTTCCACATAGAACTTATTATGTCGGGGTCATTGAATTCATTATTTTTTATACATGAAGATTAGAGAGTTTAATAGCTTCGAAAACATTCAAATTGGCCATTTGTGTGGATGAAATTGAGTGTGAAAATTATATGTGATTGAGATAGTTTGGACTTATGGGGGTAACTAACGTCCCATTAATATGAGTTGAATAAAGTAAGTGTTCACTGTGAAATGTGTGCATTGAGTGTGTATGTCAATTCGAATATTCTGTAACTTAATAATGTATTTTTAATAAGTGTTTGTATTTGGATCGTTTTGAAAATGAGTTGTGTGAAGGAAATTTATATTACTTCTAAATATACTATATAATTGAGATTTTGCGAAATAGTACACGCAAACGTCATATCAGATGGGACAATCGCGGGTATAGAATTCCTAATCCTAATTGGACCAGTGTTTCGAGAAGAAATTATCTTCCAATTTACCGCCTTGACATACAGGGTGTTGGTGAATAAGTGCGACAAACTTCAAGAGGTGATTCTGCATGAAAAAATAATGACAGTTTGCTATATAACTTTTGTTCACAAATGCTTCGTTTTCCGAGATACGGGGTGCTAAAGTTTTTCTTAAAAACTGACTTTTTATTTATTGCTCTGAAACCGGTCGAGATATGCAAATGAAATTTGATGAGTGTCAAGAGGTAGATATTGCGCATTTTTTGACATGCAATTTAGGATTTTGTGTTCATCATTGGCGCGCATACGGGTAATGATCTACATTTTTTTAAAGAAAAAAAACGGTACGCCACTGAGATATTCCAAGATATTCCATTTTTGAATTCCTCGTTCAATTTGTGACAAAAAATTCTTCCTGATTTTTTTTCGTATGGGGCGCCGTTTTTATGCAAAAAAATAAAACATCTTAACGCGTATTTTTCATTTTTTTAATACATTATCAAGAACTATCTGATACAATAACGTTAAACCAACAGAAAATAACACTGATAAATAAAGATACAACAAATGTTCAAAATGACCTCCCTCAGACGTGATACAAGATTCAACTCTTCTCCTCATTGATTGTCGTATTCGCGCAAATATTCCTGGTGTATTTATTATTGTCTCACAGCCTGCTATAATTGATTCCTCATGTCTTCAACATTTTCGACGGGAGTGGAATAAACTAATGACTTAAGAATGCAAATGCAAATATCTAGAAGATTTAAATCCGGAGATCGAGCAGGACGTTCCGTACCTCCCCTACCTATCCAACGATTACGTACAATAATGCTAAAATGACTAGTGCACCATCATGCATGAACCAGAAGTGGTGTCTAGGCTGTAGAGGAATTTCTTCAAGAAGAACAGGTAACTCTTCCTGTAGGGAATTAAGGTGAGAGTCGCTTGTTAGTCGTTGTGGGAGGAAATATGGACCGAATGAGTTTTCATCAAGTACGAAAAGCCATACATTTACTGAAAACTGATGCTGAAAATGAGCTTCAAAGATTCAATGTCGATTTTCCTCAGCCCAGAAGTGATTGTTATGGAAATTTCGTATACACTGTCGTCCAAAATTAGCCTCGTCAGTAAACAAAACGCCATTTAAAAAATTAGGAGTTTGAGCGATTTGATGAAGAATCCAATGGCAAAAAACTAGGCGCGGTGAAAAGTCTCTAGGTAGTAGAGCTTGCACACGTTGAATATGAAACGGATACAATTGGTGTTCTTTAAGAATTTCAAATACAGTGAAGTTGCTTTCATTCAGTATGTTGGCAATTCTTCGAGTACTTGTTTCAGGTGACTCCGCAATTAACTCGAGAACTGCTTCTTCTAGTTTCACAGTTCGTACTTCTCGAGGGCGCCCGCAGTCAGCTGTTTGTTTCTTAAACGTACAATTTTTGCGCAAACGTTGGTGAAGACGAGCAAATATTGTGTGATGGGGTACCCTACGTCCTGGATACAACTCAGCATACAATCGTTGAGCTTGCCGACCATTTCCATTACTTCGGCCCATGACAAAATGTCAAAAAATGCGCAAAAACTATTTCTTGAAACCCAATATCATTTGCATATCGCGACCGGTTTCAGAGCAATAAATAAATAGTCAGTTTTGAAAAAAACATTCACAGTATCTCGGAATACGAAGCACTTGCGGACAAAAGTTATATAGCAAACTGTCATTATTTTTCCATGCAGAATCACCCCCTGGAGTTTGTCGCACTTATTCACTAACATCCTATATATCGATCGCTATATTATTTTGCGGTGGTCTTTTCCTTATAATATAGCGGTTGATGACCCCATTCAAAAGAGACACATGTTATCTCAACTGAAATTTTCCACCCTGAATAATTACGAAGGAAGGACTTTGAAATGAGTTAATTGTTGAGTCAAAACCTCTATAAGACAATGATAAGTAACACAAATAATCATCTGAATAGTTGTCCAAAATATACCTAGATACAAATACAGGTCAACAAAACGGGACTATAGTCCATTCAAGTTAACGAAAAGCGACACGACAACAATGAGACGTGATCATAGCGTGCAGCACACGTGATTGAGCAACGTCGCGCCGCTATTGGTCCTATTGGTCAGACAGGTTGTTACCGGGAAGCATGCGTTCGGTAGAGTTGCGAACATGTGCAGACTTGCGATAATGCATATGCGTGTTTATTTTTAATGTTGACTTGATTTATTTCCGTTTATTATAGTTTAATCGTTTGGTTGGATGTTATAATTAGGAGTATTTCAGAAAAATGCTATTTTTCGAATTATACATGTACCATCCTGAATGCGGCCCTTCTATTTTAGCTCTCCGATTTCGATCACGCATTCACGGCGTCATTTGTTTTGATGCTACTCGTCTTTGAATTGAATTTACTATAGAAAGTAGTATCGAGATCAATGTGGTTCTTAACTATATTCGGATAAGGTGGGATTATCATCGAGTTAAATAACGATCGGATTTATGGAACTTTGCACATAATATTTCTCTTCTTCTTTGATACCGTGGGCCATACAGTTCTTTCCCACCTACTTCATTCACCAATTACTTAATATTATCGAGCACCACTTCACCCAATATTGGTGACTTATTCCCCAGGTTTTCTTTTATTGTGGCTCGAGCCATCCAATTGGATTGAATACACAGTAGTATGTAGGCAAACGTGAGAGAATATGACAACGTGACTCACACATTACATCAATAATAGATTCCTTCTTGAAATTAGGTTCTTTTATGGATACTACCTCGTCGTGTATTGGTTCGGTCTACAGGAAAACAAAACCAGTAACATCCTTACGTAGAGGCAGAGGACACAACCTATTCTTCGACTGACATAACTATCCAAATACATCGCCACCCAACCAAACCTTCTAGGGAATCGCTTCGCTACGGTCGCGGACACTTCGCTAGTGGTACTTTTTCCGTTTTTACAACCATTTCATTTTGGAGTGGCCCTAGGAAGTGAAGTTTGTTTTCATAGTTTTCGATATTTTTCCTCCAGTTGAATATTTTCCTATCAATTTGGAATTGAACTCATTTCTATCGAACTCTAGAGATATGTCAACAAAACAACAAGTTGAATCGTTCCACAAGACAATGCGGTCAATAAAACGCAATTATTGTATCTACAAATGTTTGACTTTCAAGTGGTGTCAACATGACTCGATAGTATTTCTTGCTTTTCGCACTTTTAAAAGGGCGTTACTTTGAAAATATTTGAGGGTACGAAGTTTCAATTGCAAATTTGAATTCATCAGGCAAAATTTCGTAATGGAAATTTCAATTAAATCAGAGGTGGAGGCGTCTAGCAGCAATTTTTACCGAAAGTACTTACTGTCGTATTCAGCGCAACTGGCAAATACATTAATGGAAAAACTTCGCCATGATAAAAAGTACAATTAATAGTATCGTGAATTAAGGATGTATCATTACTAATAATGGTAGATTTTGATCATTCATTGGGAGAAATATATGAAAAACATTCAATCCTTACATAAATATCAATAGATTTTAAATGAATAGAAGTAAATATACACTCACCAAAAGGAATGCAGAATAATTTCAACAAAATCCTCTTCAGTTATGAACTGGATTCCTAACTCTTCAACTCCTTCCGTTTCCCCACGTAGCTTTGGTAACGGCAAAAACGTAACTTCGAATTTCCCATCGAACCATCCGTCGCCTATTCATCTTTCTGGAAAAAATAACAACACTTTGGCCCGAATAAAAAACTATAATAAATGATTTATTCATTCTACATATATTCTTGACAATACCAACATAGTTACCAGAAATGCGGGATTATTTTCTGACAAAATATGCTGACGAAAATTATTTGTTGAATTAAGATATGTAATAGTTGAATAATAGGTACACATCATACATACAGTGCTAGTCAAAAGTCCCCTCCCCCCCCTCGTATCTTTTGAACGGGTATACTTATAATAATGAAATTTGGAGGGTGGAAATAAACGGATGTAGGCTTCTCAACTGGTCATAACAGGTGACGCAATAGTCATAAATGACGTCACAAGGCCACTGTGACCAATAATTTTAAATGGGACCCTATGGCAAGTGACAGCTCGTTTGAAAGGTATTGAAAATACCTATTCAGTCATACCAATTTTGTTTGGGTTTCGGCTGATTTTGATTGATAAATTGAAGAAATACGAAAATTATAGTTTCGCATTTAATTAATAAAGATTTTAAAGTACGCCTCTGGTTAATTGTCAAAAAGGTTGACGTTTTTGAATTCTCTACTTGTCAAAAGTGTTTATACCTTGAAAATTTACCCAAGCTATTGTTTAACGAGACGTTTAAGTGTTTACATAGGCAAAATGGTACGTACTGTAGTCGACAAAGTAGCAGCTATCTTAATAATTGGTGAATGTAGAAACAATTTCCATGCAGCGGAACGACTGTTTAATGAGAGGTACCCCGATCGCCCTATATCGAGGGTTTATTTGAGGGAGCTTCTTCGGAAGTTTGAAGCATCAGGTAGTGTTCAAGATGCCAAACGATCTGGTCGACCAACAATTAGTGATGACAAAAAAATTCTCATAATTGGAGAAATGGTAGTAAACCCTACTTCTTCCACAGCCCAAGTTGCGTCTATCTGTGGAGTCAGTCAAAGGACAGTACATAGGGTGTTGGCTAAAAACAAATTTCATCCATGCAAATTAAAAATGGTGCACCAACTTTCAGATGATGACCCCGACCGAAGACTAGAATTCTGTGAAACTATGTCCAATAAAATGAACCAACAACCAGGCTACATACAGACAATTTGTTTTAGTGACGAAAGTACTTTCTTTCTCAATGGAAATGTTAACACTCAAAATGTGAGGTATTGGAGTGACACAAATCCTCACATCTTTCGTGAAAACATACTCAATTTCCAGAAAAGTAAATGTTTGGGCAGGTATTTTGGGAAACTACATAGTTGGGCCTCTTTTTCTCAATGCTAACTTAACCGGTGAATTGTATCTGGAGATGTTACAAAATGATATTGAGGCGTTAATTCTTGAAATTCTAGAAGATAATCCAGATGAATTCGACAACTTGGAAATAACGTTTCAACAAGATGGTGCTCCTGCACACTATTACGGTGCAGTAAGACGTTACCTAGATGAAGAATATCGTGGTAGATGGATTGGACGACGAGGTTCGATCGAATGGCCAGCTCGGTCACCGGACCTTACACCATTAGATTTTTTTCTATGGGGGTACTTGAAATCTAAGGTTTACGCTACAGCACCTGACAGTATTGCCATTCTGAAACAACGAATTGTTGAAGAATGTAGGGCAATTTCCGCTGACACACTGGGACGAGTACGACAAGAGTTTAGCAATAGGATGCATTACTGCCAGGAAGTAGATGGAGCACATTTTGAACACTTATTATAAGAACTGGTTCTTAAATCTTTATTAATTAAATGCGAAACTATAATTTTCGTATTTCTTCAATTTATCAATCAAAATCAGCCGAAACCCAAACAAAATTGGTATGACTGAATAGGTATTTTCAATACCTTTCAAACGAGCTGTCACTTGCCATAGGGTCCCATTTAAAATTATTGGTCACAGTGGCCTTGTGACGTCATTTATGACTATTGCGTCACCTGTTATGACCAGTTGAGAATCCTACATCCGTTTATTTCCACCCTCCAAATTTCATTATTATAAGTGTACCCGTTCAAAAGATACGAGGGGGGGAGGGGACTTTTGACTAGCACTGTATAGTTATCTATTAACAACTTCCGGATCATGTTACTATATGGTGTTGCTGATGCACTTCAAAGAGATGAACTTAATGAAACAGAAACCGACGGTATACAAGATTCAGGATTAGTTCTCATAATTGATATTACAAAAAATCCTCAATACTGAAGTTACAGAATAACGGATATATTATTTTTTATATTGAGAACATAATATCAGTGAATAACGTGAATGAATATGGTAGTGAAATTGTTCGTATAAAAATATTGGTTTTACTATATTCAGAATGGGCGTCGACGCCTTTTATCATTGCCGACATATAAAATCAAAAACCCCTTTGCGATTTCTAAATAATTATGAAGACTCTTTGGTAGCTGAGCCTGATTTTCCTTTTCAATACATTTCTATAAACGTTAGTTCCCTATTTACAATTTATGAATGAAATCCTGAAACACGTCCATTTTTAATTCTAAAATGACATTTTAAGCATAATTTTATACCTTCCCCTTCAACCCCTTGGAGTGACAGCAACCCCTTTCAAAAAATTAAATAGAACGAGGGTACATGTGATAGCTCATTTGGAAGTATTTTCAATTCTCTATCCAAGAATATAAGGTTTTTTGAAAATTGTATAATCTTCATCAATAAAATTAAATTTGAAATGTATACAATCAGATGTATCTTATACTATATCTATGTGCCAAATATCTGTCAAATCCGACTTCTCTAATTGATTTTCTGTCATAAATATTCAATTTAAATGTATCGTTTTTTCTAATACATAGGTGACGGAATACCCAACAAAAAAAAAGAAGTAAAAAGGGTTTCTTTTTACATATCAGAAAAAATTATACTCTTAAATATCCTTATTTTCATCGCTGATTGTCAAGTTGATCATTATTTTAACAATTAATCTTTCGGTTACCTATAGAATTGAAATTTTGATATTATTAGGATGTGGTGGTAAAACGCAGAAGCACGTATGCGCAATCTTCAATACTGATTATCCTGACCGTCGCATTTCTCAGTCTACGGTTAGTAGAATAGAAAATAAATTTCGCGAATTTGCAAATGTCACAGATATTCCTAAATCAAAATCTTGTTAGATATTCAAAATAATTCACATAAACCTACAAGAGAAATTGCAGCCAATAATGATGGTAGTGAAACATCCATGTTGCGTCTTCTGAAAAAAGAAAAATACCACCGATATAAAATTCATTTGGTTCCGGAACTTCCGACAGGAATTTTGCGAAATAATGGAAAATAGATGCCAAGATGATCCGTTATTTATAAAAAACATAATTTTTTCTGATGAAGCAGAAAAAAGAACTGTAGATACTGGAGTACAGAAAATCCACATTGGTTGATGGAGGCCAATAGTCAATATCCTGATTGGTAGCTGGTGAAATTGAGTGGCCTGTCCGTTCTCCTGATTTCACCCCGCTTGACTATTTATCATGGGGTTATTTGAAGTTAAAGTCTACAACAGACCAAATAACGCCGATGGTTTAAAAGTCAGAATAACGCCAGAAGTTAATCAAATCACCCGGAAACGATAAAAAATGTTTTAAAATAATTTTTTATTGTTGAGGAGCAATGGGGGACCAGTTTGAACATTTGATTTAAAATGTTTGATGTTCTTTTGTTTACTTAGTAACATTGAAAATGCAATATTTTCCATTAAAAAATCTGGAGAAATTAAAAAAAACCCTATATTGCTGGATAGAGAATTAAAAACCCTTTCAAATGAGCTATCACACGCACCACCATTCTATTTTTTTAAAGGGGTTGCTATCACTTCAAGGCGGTTAAAGGGGGAGGTATACAATGATGCTTGAAAATTTTCATTTTAGAATTAAAAAATGGACGTGTTTCAGGATTTTACTCATAAATTACGGGGAAAATGAATTTATCCATTACTAATGGACCTCACTGTATAATTATTGCTCTACACATGTACATACACTATTTCATATTCGAATTTCCAGCAATAAGCACTTTTATTATCTAATAATATTCATTATTTCAAAATGTCTTATTCAGGATTTCCTCATCTTCAAAGACCAAAGGAGATTTTTTTTTATACATATTCGAAATATCTAATTCATTATGGAATGTTATAATAAATGTTTTTTTCTCTTTCAACGCCCAATGTGGGATTATACTGAATCGATAAGAGCTGTCGCTATATCGTTCACAAGATCTATTTGAGAATAACCTGGTACCTTTTCAAGAACAATATTTCCCCTGAAGTATCAGTGAAATAATTCATCGCGATATGCAAAGTGGCCCTAACTACTCTCTGTACAATTATAAAATATCTGAGATGAAAGAATAGGGGTGGTGATACTAATCTAATCAAATTCGAATGGTCTAATACCTAATGGAGATGCAGACAAATTGCGTCCCCTATATGTGACAATTATTCATACCAAATTAGGCACGATCTCTATGGTGTTGTAAGGGTTCTTTTGATGTTATGAGCTTTGGAATTGATAATATGTAGTGATGTGATATTGAAACAAATAAATGAAACTTATTTCAAAAAGATTGACTAGTTTTTTCAAGCTATTCGTAATATATGTTGCTGAGCCAGTCTATATGTAAAAATGTATTTGAAAGATGAAGAAATATCCAGTGGTAATGGAGTCAACAAAATTGATACCTATTGATTTTTCTGGATAATTTTTTTTTAATTCTGAGGTGAAAGGAATATTTTTTTGTAAAGTTCCAAGAATTCAAGGTTTTTAACTTCCGATTACATTCTCTGAATTTTCTAGTTTCAACTTTTATTTTGCCAATATCAATTTCTGAGTTTAAAGTCGAAAAACAAAAATTGGAATCCATACTCATAAATTCCGATCGGAAATTCCAAGTTGAAAAGGGAAACATTCTCAGTAAAAAATTGAATAGAAAGATTTTTCTGAAAATTGAAAAATCTACGATAAAAATGAAGTTATTTTTTGTGAATAACTCCGCTGGACACTGAAATACATCCGGTAGATATTTTGAGAGTAAGTCAAAAGGAGAAATCTTAAGATGAAACTTTGAATTTTCATTCAGATTGTTATTTGATTTTTCATTTCAGTTTTAATGGAAGTGAACAACAACAATCTGAATGAAAATTAAAATTTTCACTTTCAGGTTTTTTATTTTGAGTTAGGGTATTTTTAAAATATCTATCAGGTGTTGTTCAATATCCATTGTGGCTTTAGTCGGGCAAGTAGTTTCTTTTTGTTAGATATTCACAAAAAATAACTTAATTTCTATCGTGGATTTTTCAATTCACAGAAAAATATTTCTATTCACTATTCAATTGAATAATGGAAGATTTATCTTTGATTTGCAGATGATTCCACATCTGATTTGATGAAGGGTGTTCATTAAATCATATTTTCACAAAAATCATTGTATGTTTGAAGTCTGGAAATGTGACTTTCTGATAATGAAACATCAAGAAATTCAAATTATCAACTAAATTATATATCTCTGAAAACCAGCACATACTAAATATATTTCAGTAAAAAGAAAATATTGTGTCATATATCTCAGTAAGAAGAAAATATTGTGTGATTCCTTTGATCCCTCTTCTCCTTCCAACTATAGGAAATTTTAAAAAACTTTTTAGGCTTAGGTTAGTTTTTATATATGTATATATATGTATGTATATATAGGTTAGTGATGATCAATTTGAAAATATCAGCTACATTGAAAACGGTTAGCTAGAATGATAGGAATGCACCACAAGCCTTCCAGGCTTAGGCATTCACTCCAGACTAGCTAACCATGCAACTTAATTGAAGAAAATTATTATATGATCCAATGTAATACTTACCTCATCACCTCACTGAATAAAGAATCTGAATCTGAATCTGAATTTGGAGACTAGAATTGTACCCGAACCAACATTTGAAAACATACTCCTTTAAATTGGTTCAGTTTGAATTAATTGTGCGGAATGAAATCGAATTTTTGTGAAGGACATTTTTAGAGAAAATCAATTTATAGTCTGATGATTTTTCTATAATCAAATATTGTCAATTCAGTAATTAATCGTCTTTTTGCCCACAGAAAAATAAGGAAACTACTGCTAACTAATTCGAAACATTGTAGAAAATATACATTTTGGAGATTTTTCGAAAAAAATGACGAATAGAGACACCTAGAAAAAATCTGAAATCCAATTTGTTATTGAATTATCAATTGTTAGTTATTGCTATTAGGTCAACCAGACTGACGACCTTTGTTCACTCATTCAAGCACACCACACCTCTGGGTCATGTATTGAAATCGAAAGGAATTTCTCCCGTAAACCAAATACAGTTTATGATGTACGCTAATGTTTCATCATTCCGTATAATATGGTAATCACGCCTAATGCGTCTCCCTCACTGCATTACATCCTCCAATTGATATTAATGGCAAACTTCAAGAGTGAATGTAGGTGATTTGTCCAATGCGTAAGCACCTGATGTTGTTTTCCAGTTAAATTGATGAAATTACCACCAAATACATATTCTTTGAACACTGGATCAGTGACAGAAGTATCCATCGTTAATCACTATGTCCCTCTTCACGTAAGTTCAAGCCCCACTGTCGGCGAAAAAAGGTACCAAGGTTTTCTGATTCTGACAATAGGTAAGCCCCAGTTGAATAAACTCGTGCAAAATGTTCATTAAAACTCCTGAGGGTTGGTAAAGCAACTAAGATAAAATCAAATAGAAGCAAAATTGACCTAAAGTCGTAATCACTGCATCCTCAAAAGTTGTTTGAACACATTGCGCAACATATTATTATTATTTATCACACAATCCAAGTGTTATATAGTTTATTGATAATAATATTCTAGAATATGTTTCTGAATAGACATGATTGTCAATAACAATTATTTACTTCTTTACATGTTTGGAGAACTAAAATGAGGTTTAAAACAACCTGAAAGACTTTCATTTCCTAGAGTACTCTTTGGAATAATCACATGATTATTTGTGAATCGAATAACATCCATCATTTCACAATTTTGATGTGGTATTTATACTGTGCGTATTTTTCACATATTCACAACTCCAAACAATTCAGATAACTTTGATACGCAGTTGTGCTTATCCACGCGTCAGAACGAAAAAAGATTCGTCGTCAGAAAAGAACCCATTGTAAAGGTAATTATTATTATTCAATAATTGAGTTATATTTTAAATAACTCTATACGCATGTCGAGATCATCTTCATTCAATTCTTGTACATTCTGCATATTGTTAGTATGCAATTCTAACTCTTTCAGAACTTGACGAATGTTGCTTTTAGAAAATCCACTCACTGTCTTAAAAATTGAATGTTGCACATCATTATAACAGCGACTCCTACATTTCTCAGAGGTAGTTCTCAGAACGTCAGCTCGCCTTTCATTTCAAAGCCCCTTACTTTTTCTGTAAGAAATCTAGTGGCGTCCAGTGATTTAGAAACTAACGTTCATCCCGAGGAGCCTATTTTGATATTGGATATTACACTGACGAGTTTGAATAAGAACGAAACTTGTTTGCCATAATGTCATGAGATGATAATGGGAAAAACATAAATTCATTATATTTCAGTTATATATCACCAGTGTTATAATGTCAAAAAACCATTTCGACATATAACACAATTAATTATAGAACGTCTCTATAATAGAATAATCTAAGGCACTTCATCTATTTTCGTCACCAATTGTCCTCACCTAACGAAGCTCGGCTGCGGCTTCACAAATGCGTAGTCTTTTTTGAATAACTTTTCTCCAGATACAATTTTTCCTTCAATACTTATTCTGTCTCCTTGAAGAGGTTTCAAGTTCCCATTAAAACATTGAACTAGACTTCATGTTTTCAAAATCATTTCCCATTACTACCATCTTTCAAACTGAACTAGACTTTATGATTTTCCTATTCTTTTCTTTCGCTATCCCCTTAAATAATACACGTAAAATGACTTTAGCACTTACATTGCCTGCAAGAATATGTTACAACCCCAAGTTCATCAACAAAATTAAATATAAGCTGAAATATAGGGAATAAAACTAACTACTCCAAAATAATAATCTAAGCCAAAGAGACTTGATAAAAGAGCCCATACACTTCGATAATCCAAAAGTAGTTTCGTTACGAGCTGAAAAAATTTGTCTCTCTTGGAAATTGCAACAGCTCTACTTCCAAATAACTCGGTAAATTTTGACCCGCTGGTCACACCTATATACTGTATAAAAATTGTCTCTTACCCAAACTATCACGCTTCATTGTGGCTAAAAGATGCTAACTGTTTCCATATTCAAATGTTCATCTTCGAAATCTGATGTAAACTTGCACTGGGCGATTTCATAGTCACTGAAAGCATCGCAACTCACCAAGTGTGTAACAATTTTCCGTCCAAAACTGGCTACATTTTCACGTCCTCCAAATGTATTTTCTGTTTGAGAGACAACTGAAATTTCTGAATGCGGGGATATGCGCTCTTTCATAATTTTCCCTAAACTTTATAAACCGAACGTAACTTACCCTGATACCAAACTACAGCACAACACACTTTCACAAAATTCAATAGATTTTCAATTGTATCACACCGTTGTATTTGTGTCGTTTAAAATTCCAAAGTGGGCACTGTGGTGACCGGATTCATAATATATTCATGACGTATCTGGTGGAAAATTGGCTGTTTGAAAATGGGCAAAAGCCAACAAAAGTATTCTCCAGATACAGGGAAATACTTTGGAAAACGATATAACTCATTTACTTCGAAATTTATGTAATATTTTCAGTTGTAATATCACAAGAGAGTGAGAATGAAGTGAAAATATTTCGACAGATTGCCAGGCAACAGACAGATTGCCAGGCAACAGACACGAGAGACCGCGGGCTCGAGTGGCTATTGCCAAATGGCATCAAGTTTGAGAAAGAAATCTGGAGAATTATTTTCTACTTTCTGGAACTCGTGTTATATTCTATAGATTATTTTTTGATGTTACGATCATAAACAAATTTCGTCGCACAATGATACAATGTAGTAAACCGCTTTTGATTCATTTCATGCGAATTGATGACAGATGTCAATTTAAAAATCAGACAATAAAAACAAAATACCTCAAATTATTTTCTAGGAAGAATATTTCCAATATAATAATGTTTTGGTTGGCCAAAACGTACATGAATGATTTGAATCGCAATTTTCCATTGGTTTCCAGAAATGTCAAAAAAATCTAACTAAAATTTCACATACATTTCATAACCCATGTACCTGAAAGATATTGTTTTTTTTGCAGTTCACCAATTTTAACTTCATTTGGTCAAAAATGGGAAAGAAAATAAATCTTTTTTGAAGTTCTGTTCAATAGGGAACATGTACAGACTGTATATTCACTACAAATAAATATTAATTGCTTCAGTCGGGACAAATTTTATAAATAGCCTTCATTTTTGTCAATGTTTCGGACTGTTTTAATGATAATTCTAGAATTCCCATTAATATTTCAGCACAAAACAAAGCATGTTATTTCCAATCACGTTTATTGCTCTCATCAATATATTTTCAATCATAATGGGGTTTTGCATTAACAAATGGAATGAATTCAATACCATGCTAGTGGAACATGAAATTACTTCGTGTAATCAAGTCCAAACGAATTCTGGTTGTAATGGATATTGAATTATGAATTAACAATTAATAGAGTTGATTCAATAATTCAAAACAGTTATTAATTTATGTAGTGATAACAAACATTAACAGTTCATGGAATAATCATAATTAATATCAATATTGAAAAACGTTAATTTGAAATATTCATCGGTCAATGCTGATTATCAAATTCAACAACATTTCTATCACCAGAAATATGATATAATCTCGTATACATTTCAGGATATTTTTAACTTTCTATGTTTGGGTTTGTTAGTTTCCCTTGGGTTTGTTGATTTCCCTATTTGTTTCTTGAGAATAGGGGCGAATTTCAGCCCCAAATTATTTACATCATCATAAACCTAATGGATATTTGGGATTGAAAAGGGAAACATTCTCAATTGAATGTTGAAATTACTAATTGACCCTGTGAGGTATGACTCAAACCAATCCCGAGTTATTCCTCTGCACCCATAATGATGAAGCTTCCGCAATATTATTTTGTGATCCACGCATTCGAAAGCTTTCGTAAGGTCATAGAACACTGCCGTAGCAATATCTCCTTGATAAATATCAGAGTTAAGTTCATACAGAATGGGAAGAATTGCGTCATGTGTGTTTTGACCATTTTGAAATCTTAATTGATTCACATGAATGATGTTGTGGGTACTAAGGAACTCATTGAGTCTTTTTTTAACTAGTTTTTCAATGATGTCGGTATGAGAGATATTGGTTGAGGGATCATCTCCCCCTTGTGCAATGAATTACTTACTATTGTCTATTTAGACTAGTTGGGAATATACAATCACGAAACGATAAATTTATTACTGAGACTGAAGTATTAAGGACAACTCTTGGGAGATTATCGAAAATATTAATGGAAATGTCATCAAGGCCAGCTACTTTTTTATTTCTTTCATTACTTCCAACAATTCCCCAATATTTGTATCATATAATATTAAATAATTATAATTTCCATTCTCTTCAAGATGTATTAACGGGTCATATGATTCTGTAGTGTTTTTATTAAGCTTTTTTGCAATTGAATAGTAGAAATCATTAATTTAATTTGCATATATTGGAATTCCTGAATCCATTATTTTTTTTGGGTTTTTTCCTCAGGTCCTTTATTATGGACCATGTATCTATTCTATTTTTGTTGTCGTTTTATTATGCGAGCTTAAGTACTGTTCTGTAGATTTGCGGTATTTGTTAAAGCGTTCATGAAAATAAAGATTGATAGTAAATTTTCGTATGTAATGCAAGGATCGCATATTCTTCGAAGACTTTTCAATTCCCAGTGTTATCCAGGATTTCTTTCCTTCCATTTCAATTCTCTGGATGTAAAAGACCTCATGGAAGCTTCTATGAGTTGAGTATAGAAAGCAAGGAAGGAATCACTGAGAAGTATAATACTTTCCCAATCGAGTTCAAGACAATTTTGATAAAACCTCTTGTAGTTTGTGCTGCTAGAAAGTCTGCCATATTTATACTTTTTGTCTGTTAGGTCTTCAAGAGGCATTGTGAATTCAATGGCACTGCAACAAAATTGCTGCAGACGTAATCAATACAGGAAAATGAATATTGACTAACTCGAGTGTTTGAATCAACGTGCATAATTAAATTGTACCAGTTGGGTATACCCAAAAAATATTGTGTTTTATTAGAATTACTGTTCATATAGTCAATATTGAAATCACCACCCAATAGAATATTCGAAGGTCACTATATAAACACAATACAAACAGGTTAGTTTTTTTGTAATAACATATCGAGCATTCTAATTTTTTTCAACTGTTAAATCATTATATTTTGTTATTTTCTTGGGTTTATGATCATTGAAATAATTTTCTTCGATTAATAACACTTCTTCAATATTTGGAACTAATCATATAATTTTTCAAATGGCATGGTTAATCTCCTAGAAGCCAGTGATCCATCAATAAATCAATATTTGGTTTTTGTTCAAAAAGCACTAATAGATTTTTTTTAATATCTCATTCATTGTAGGTATATTTAGTGGAAATTTTGTAGTATCGTTTTTTACCTTCGTAATGATTGTATTATCTGTCTAAAAAAGATGCTCCCGAGAATTTTTTTTTTCGTTTAATTTATAACTAATAATCACCTTTTATTTTTTAAATAGTTGTTATTAAGATAAGAAATAAGTTTTCATTAGGTACGTTAATGGAAGAGTTATTTTCAAAAGTATGAATATATATTTCCGACGTTTCGTTTTTCGATAGCAAATACGGGCCTGCATTTTTTCACATGAATGTGAGTGGGCCAGTATTGAGTTATTTATCACATCATTTTTATTTTCGATGTACATTGAAAGAAATATACCTGTTAAAAAAGAACATATACCCAGGGAGGAAGGTTCAAACATATTTAGATGATTTACACATCCGAAAAAAAGTTAAAGTGCAATTGAATTCGGGATTACACCTTTTATGTACTGGTAGGAAAAATAAAATATCAGTTGAAATGTAACAAATATATAGTATATTTTTTTTTCAATACATTCAATTGTATAATTCACCGTTTTTGAAAAAATACGCTATATGAGGTAATTCTTCCAATATTGAGCTACATGCAACATTGAGATATTCGTATGAAATGCAACCGACAGTAAATTTCTATCACTATTTGTTGAGTATTTTATTGTGCTCGAAATAGTTTCAAGATATACATTGAAATAATACAGTAATATCTCCACCTGAAGAGACTATTTTCAAGAGAAATACGTGTCGTGGATTGTAAAACCAATTTAGTTAAAATCATTCAGTGAAGTGAGTGTCTTTTGTTTGCTTCGATATAGATTTTCATCACGTATCGGTCGCGTCGATTTAAAACAAAAAAGATTTCCTAATCATTACCAGAATAGATTACTGGGAAGTTTTCTAACACTTTCGTCAAAATCTTTTCGATTTGATTTCCATGAGAGTCGGTTATGAAGAGAAACTAATCACTCAATAACAATGATATATGTCATCTTATACGGGTACTATAATTCAATCTGAATGTCTCCGAGAATAATTAGATGACTCAATACTAGTGTTGTTCTCTTGACGATAAACTAACGGCGTTGAAAATACTTCAATGAAGAATTATGCCGAATCGTCCATTGTGAAACTAATGGATGAGATCAAGTTATGAATTCGTGAGGCGATTCATTGGTTTATACGAGGAAAACAGCGAATTCAGCCAATGAATTTAACACATTATATTTCACGAATACAAGTCATTAATTGGTATATATTATCTAAGTTGAGGCACTCCTAACATTATGTAGAACCCCTAGAAATGGGCACTTTATACGCCTATACGCCTATATAAAAGATGCAAACTAATGAAAATATAAATAATAGAAAATTTTCGAAAATTCAAGTACAAGCCGGGGCAAATCAAATCGCGAAATAAAGCTAAGTCCATATGACTTTTCACGAGCTTGCAGAGTACTGTTTCCCGATTAGCTACCGAATGTAAGAATGAGCAGGTTATCAATTAGCAGTCAATCAGAAAATAAAATCCGATCGAAGGCATTTTAAATACCTAGTTATACCAAATATCAGTTGTTTGAAAGTGTTCCTACAGTTATCCCTATAGTTGGGGCCAGATATATGTCTCCCGACGTTTATCTGGTTACAGAAGATTCTCAGGAGTGACATGAGTGACCCCATGTGAGAATTGCATGATATGTTAGATTGTATGAGGCCATACCATGCAGTTATTGAAGTATTCTAACTCACCTTACTTGACAGATTTCCGGGAAGTTATAGATATATATATATATATATATATATATATATATATTTTCTTGCATAAGTTTTCACTATGGTGTTGACACGATTATTATCCAGATAAACGACAAGAAATTTGGTGTAGGTAGTTGGTGTCCCAATTTCTACCTGTATTTTTAGACTGAATGTGATACTTTGTGTTTATAATGAATTAATTTCAAGTTTATTTGCCGTAAACCACTTTTCTATCATTTCCTGTTGATCTTCAAGGGTATCTTATAATAAGTGAATGCTTTTTCCGGATCGAGCTACAGTAATATCATCCGCGTATAGTTTGAAATCAAAAGAGGGTGAAGCACATGGTGAATCATTTATAAAAATGAGAAAAAGTGTAGGCCCCAGGACAGATCCTTGCTGCACTCCAGTATCTATATTTTTTTATGTTCGATAATTTGTCGTTGATTGTTACATATTGAGCTCTGTTGGATAGATAAGAGTCGCTTGAACAAGTTCAACATTATCACACAATATTGTTTTCAGTTGTAATACCACAAGAGAGTGAGAATGAAGTGAAAAAAAATCGACATTCGTGTCTATTGCCAAAAGGCAACAAGTTTGAGAAAAACATTCGGAGAATTATTTTCTACTTCATCGAACTCTCGTGTGGTATTCTGTAGATCATTTTTTGATATTACGATCATAAACACATTTCCTCGCAAAATGATATAATGTACTAAACCGGTTTTGATTCCTGTCTCACTTTTCATGCGTATTGATGACAGGCGTCAAATTCAAAATATAGGTTGTCAGGCAATAAAAACAAAATACCTCAAATTATTCCTGCGGCAATTTTCTAGGTAGAATATTCCCATATAATAATGTTTTGATTGGCCAAAAAGTACATGATTAACCCAGTTGATTAACCCAAACAAAATATAATCGAGGTGCGTTCTGTATTAAGTCAGAATGAAAAAGTATACAACCCTTAGCAAACTTGTTTTCAAAGTGAATACAAGTTTTTGAGTATGTCATTAATTGATACAAAAATAGAATGAATTGTGCCACAAACATATTTTTTGTGCATTCGAAGGAAAGCTTGTTTATTATATTTTTTTTCATGAAAACGTGTAATATTCGGTATTGTCATAATCAAAACAGAAAGTAATAATGACAAAATCAGGCAATTTATATTCCTTATTATTTCCATTATTAGAAATCATGCAAATCCCGACTTCATTTACTTTTGATCATTGAATGGATTAGCAATTAACAAGCGAGATAGAAAAGTAACGAGATTAAAGCCTGCAACTCCGGCCTGGAGCTATCGGAAGTGCTCCCTTTCCATCACCGGTGTCTGTGTAGGTATTGGAAGCACCGGGTGTGCACAATACGGATACGAATTACAGTATGGTGCACTTTTACTAGGTACAGACTTTATCGCTGGCGTTTACTCATGTTTTGAGATATAAATGATAATGAGACTATTTTTCGTTCACCTGAGCCGATTACTTAATTGTATATGTTTGTTGTTTTCAAATTTGTTTTCTTTTTGTTCTAGTTCCACGAGCAATTGAACAACTGAGCATTCTACTCAGTGTCTACAGTCAATTGCAAACGTTTCGGCGATGAATTTCGCCTTGTTCAGGTCTATAATATATAAAAAAGTATAGAAACTCCTAAAATTCGGAAAACGTATACGTAATATACATGAAAAAAAGAGGAATAACCGCAGAAGCCATAAACATATTCCAGAAATACTCAAAATCTGTTTTCACCGCTTGGTGTACTCACTACGAATTTGATTGGAGTAATGTGGGCAGTTATAATCAAGAGGGAGCTTTTTCCATAGCAATCACTAGAATTGTTGAGAGTAGGGGTTGAAATATATTCAAAATCAAATAAAACATACTATTGTAACGCAGAACATTTGTGAACTTCAGCCACACAGAAAATCTTTGGTTTCCAACAGTACAATGATTCACTTTCTAATATAACTGCATGTATCTTTTTTAAATTATCAATATAGCGGACCTTTCACATAGAGTGAAGAAATGTCTGAACACCAACAATCCAAAAATAGCCCAATACAAAACAAAAACATAACAAAGTCTGAAACTGACAAAAATTACACCTTCCTCATCTGATTTTATGAACATTCTATTCATATTTTCAACAAATCAATCTATCATACCTCATGACAGGTTTTGATGTAAAAAAGCACTAATTTCAAAGTGTCTCTCCAAAAGGAATGATTCTAACTTTCTCTATCTTTGCAAAGTGAGATTGCTTCTTGAAAATGTGTTTCCCATTTCTTCCGGTCTTCCTGATAATAGTAGAAGCGTGAAATAGATTTTCGTCGACAAAAATGTATTGAAGACATAGTGAATGCGATGCTTCTTTTGCGTCAATGTTACTAATAATTTCTGGTGAGTACTCTCTTTTGGAAAACATTTTTCTTTGCCTCATTCATCTTTATCAAATCAAATAACTATCTCAATGAAAATGCTAATTTTCAGTTCGGATTTTTTCTTTTCAGAATATCTAGCAGATGTAGTTCAATGTTGTCCAGCGTGGCTTCAGCCGGGGAAGTAGTTGTTTTCTGTTGGACATTCACAAAAAATAACTTCATTTTTATCGTGGATTTTTCAATTCACAGAAAAATATTTCTATTCAATAGAGAATGTTTCCCTTTTCACCATGTATGGATTGGGAATTGGTATACATAGGACAAAGAAAGCAGAAAAAAAAACATCAAAACAGCCCTGAGCTCCCATCATTCTGCAGTTGCTCACAGGTTCGGCTTTGATTCCATATACGATGAGATTTCACTAAAAAAAAAAAAAACATTGAGGGGTGATATTTTCAAACCATACGTGGTCATTTTCGTGTGGACCGAGATTGCAAGCTTGATGAAGTGATGAAAACCATGCATGATGTACTGATTTAGTTTGAATATAACAACCTAATCTTGAATTTCTAACTAGCAGAAATTAATTACGTGAGAGAGGAATATAGAAGACTTTTCTGAAAAATCGTAACGGGGGGTAAAAATTCACCAAGTCGCATGGCGACAAATTGTATTCGAAAATAGACACTGGGTGCTGCTTGTTCATTTGCATGTACAGTAAAGAGTATTTTTTCTTTGATGAACCGTGTTCCAAACTATTAGAAACCATCATTGAATTCGCTTCATTTTTGTTCAAATACTTCCAAAATAATTACGTTTATAGAGTCCGAAATAGTAGCAGTCAGTACGTTACTCCTAAAACACCAACCAGTAAGAATAATCATACGAAAGACGGTTCGTTGTTATATCCTGTTATGTTTCCCACTTGTAACTGTCATTGCTTAATTTGTTATTAACATTTAAAAGCATTTTTTTTTATCGTTTTTGACTTGTAACTTGAAAACTAATGGAGCAATCTCTATACTCTGGACGAATTGTAGAGAATTCAAATGCAAAAATATAAGCGCGCTGCGCCCATCATGAATCTGCTCTACCTCCACTCTTCAGTCGCTTTCATGCACTCGCCCGTTTTCGGTCAGGTTTGTAAGTATTTCTCACCTATTTCGCAGCATTTTAACGCAAATGAGAGTAGTCGTTTTGTAGTACTATACTTCTACTCTCACAATCTTTCAGAAAAACTGAAATCGTACAAACTATGACGCATCCAGGTCTGCTGCAATAAAGCGCCTTAAAAAAATCAAATCGCAATTATGCCAAAACTAATAATCCAACAGTGTTTTTCACATATAAAGTACATACCAATCACTACTATGTCGTGGAGAGTCTGATTTAAAACTAAAAAAATGGCGGTGTTATGAATTTTTTTTTAAATCAGATTTTTTCAGGTTTTTCTGCGTTACTAATAATCCGATCGAGTTGTGCTAGGGCTCATTTTCTTTGCATTTTGATTCTCAACAATTCGTCCATTGAGAGTATCGAGATTGCTTTATTAGTTAAAGTTCAAAAACGATAAAAAATAAAACAAAATGCTTTTGAATGTTTAACCATATGTATGTACCATAAACCAAAATTGTATCACAAAATACCGTTATATACTCCATCTAGTGGATTTATAATCTGTTTGGATGTATTATATTAAATGAATGAATAAATAACAAATTTAGCAGTGACAGTTGGGAGTAGGAAACATAACAGGATATAACTACGGTCTTTCGTATGATGGCACAGTCGGTTTCCTGGTAGTATTTTCGTCACGAAAAAAATCTCTATTGATTGGTCTATAAGGATCTAAATGGCACCTGGATAACCACCTATTTTCCATCAATTATCTGGAAATGTGTTGATTTCTTCAGGGCATCTAATGTATGTTTACTTTACGATAAATAAGTTATACAATCTCTCTCTTATACAATAGACAGTTGAAATCTATAAATTAAATTTGTACCAAGCAGAAACTGAAGATTCTCTTTCCTAACTACCACAACGTCACCAACAGTTGCTTACAGGCTGGCATATCTATAAGGCATGCTATAATGATCATTCATCACCATCTATTTGAAATAACAAATCTACATGATTTGGAAGCTGAACAGCTGAAATAAATTTCAATTTAAATAATTAACCAGTTATTCCTCTTTTGCTGCTGATTCTGCAAATCCGATATGTGGACCTGTTGGTTTAGATGATCGTCAACGAAAGTTGGAAAACCAATCAATTCAAATTTGGTATCTTTCCGTACATAAAACGTTTTCGTTTAAAATCGTTCATTGGTGATATTGCCTTTTTTTTAAATTAAAATTTTCGAAAAATTTGTTTTATTTATTGATGTAATTAACTACCCTACTTCGTATGTGTTATGCATTGTTGCCAATGAAGGAATATATTATTAAATAGGATTTATTATACCAAAACATCGGTTATCGGCGATTTTCGAAGTCATTGGAGAGCAATACCAGCTCGCGATGTTTTCCTTACTGAGGTAGTTCTTCCAGATGTCGCTCCCATCGTGAAAATCACGCATTTGGTTCTTTCATAATCCCTATAGTAAACGAAAACGCGAGTACGTATTGGTTATGAAGACTAGCTAGTTGCTGTGTTGTCATACAATCAAAAATTGCACAAATAGCCCTTTTACACTGACGCCCTTGACACCTATATGCGCATTTCGGCAACTAAGTTATCATCATCAGTAGGTAAACTACAGTAAATAAATTGTTACATGTTCTTACAATACATACCTGATCTTTATGATTGGGTTATTCTATACTTATTACTGTACCTCAAGTCGGTAATGGGATCTTGATGGTTCTATGGGAATTGAAGTAAACAAGGTAGAATACATAGGCCCATTATCCCCATTAAGTACATTTTTATTATGGTTTTTGTGGATAACTATACTCTCCAGGAAATCTAATTTTCCAGTGTCGTTGACCGTCATTTTCAAATTATAAATTTTAATTTTGTGTATTCTCCCTTCGGTAGGTAGCATTGGCCAAATGTTCCTTGAACCTTTCAGAAATTGAACTTTTAGTATGACCGTTATAGACTTTGTCACAATTTTTACAACTAATTTCATAAATCCCCGATTCATCTAGCATGTCAGTTTTGTCCTTCGAGTCTCTTAATAACGTTTGCAAGTTATCTCTATTACTATGAACTGCTTGGAGTTTTACTATATTCCGGGATGGATTTGCCAAATTGTTTCAGAACAGATTATTGCTATCACCGTTTTTATCGTTTCAACTCATCTGGTGGTGATTAGTTGACATTTTTTAAAAGGGATGAAACGAGTTTTTCTTATAAAAAAATCAAGATGACTGAAAGAAAATAATGAGTATTTGATATCGTCTTGATTTGCCAGAGGGCGCTGTGCTGAAACGGATATATTTCTATCGATTTTTTTCAAAAGATATAATTGTTCAGAGCAGGTTCCGGGACAGTTGCCATTTTTTTACATTATAGGTTGATGCTGCATTGCGTGTTTCTGAAAATATTTCGATGGAACCTTTTCAAGTGATTATGAATGTTCCAGAAAAATTGACAATTTCGGAAATTGAATAGAATATATGAAGTTAGAGTTATAGTTGTCCCTGAAAAGTTAAAAAATCTGGAAATTGGAAAAATCTTCATATTAACTAAATTTTGTATTAATTGAGATGTTCGTTGGCGTAATGTCAACATCGTGATTTAGATAACGCGGGACGGTAACATTTCAATTAATACAAATAATAGTTTGAATAAATATATATTCAAATCAATTATTCCACTCTTTAGACACATTGTACAGTCAAATTTTCTGGCGTGAGCTTTTGTAATTTTCCATTTTCCTTTATTAATTTTTATATTGCCTAAATGTGAAACGGATTTTATTCAACAAAATAAGAAGGTATTGCATGTCTATACTCGTTCTTCCTTTATAATTAGTGTTTTTTCATCAAATAAAGATATTAGATCAGTACCCACGATCTAATAGAAAAACGCTACGCGTGAGTCCAAAAAACTCGATAAAAAATTAGTGAATGTTTTTACATCTCTGGACCCTGGATATTTTTTTTTATCTCTGAAAATTTCCATCTTCTTGATTCATGGCCGATACCCAACGATAGACATCGCTTTTTCTCTCCTTTTACGAGATCAAAAGTAGAACTGAAAACCTGGAAGACCCTCCTCCTGCAAAATTGTCAATGGAGTACTGAATGAAGCGAATTATTACACTATTCAACCATGTATCGAATTTCGGTCGGGAACGATTTCCTCCCGTGAAGTCGATCTAGTTCGGAATATGTAACGCTTGCATCATCCCGTACATTCGGTAAGTTGATCATATGGGCCCTGTAGTAATTCTATTAGAGTGGATATCCCTTACTGTGGGCCCCTTCACGTTAACGAATTAGACCCTAATCATACGCATGCAATGTAATTTTCATGTTCTCGCTGTGCTGCTTTGCCACGGGCGCCGGATTGGAAGATTCTCGATATGTCGAAAGATCAAAACGGTTTGGAGTAATGTTGGAGTGGAGTTTAAAGAACAGAAAGGAAGGAGACATACTTCAGATGGAAAAGATATCAAAATTATTATTAACAGTACAGAACAAATAATACTATTATGCCCAGAAGTGAGCACACACAATCTTTGTAAAAGTAAGCAATATTGATTCAAAATCAAGAAATTGTTCATGAAAATGTCAGATGAGTTTCACAAGGAATAGTCATGACTTCTTCAGACAAGGAATTCCATCCGCGAAAACTCGGTCTGGTAGGAACTGCTGACGTGTGTAAATGTGCAGTAATAGTTTCAATTTGAAACAAAGGCAGTTGTTATTTTTAAGACAGGAGTTGTTATTTTTATGCTGAAGTTGTGGTGGATATGTATGAGATCACGGCGATCTGACTAACGGGATTTTTGTGAATTTCTTGAAGAAGTTGCATAGCATTGACCATAACTCTTGATTGATAAGTTCTACTAGTAAGGCAAAGTTTGAACTTAACTTGAATCTCTAGTCGAAGTAACAACTGAACAAGGAGCAGTCAGGTCTAGTGCCTTGGGTCCAGGGTCGAATAATCTTCATAATTGATGAATGATCTTACGAATGTGATCAATGATGGCACCATAAGTAATTATGATGATGAATTCTGAATTTTGTTCTGTGGGGGGCAATTCTCATGGATGTTGTTGATAAAGGTAGTTTACTCATATAAAGAAACGAAGAATATTTCCAAGAAAATCACAAAGTTTAAAAATGGGCCAAGTCGGTCGAGTAGTTTCAAAATGACGAGTGTTGGCAGATTGAAAAAATCCCAATCTTTTATTTTCGTATCAATATTGCTGAACTATGTCGTTTGATGGAGCTTCTTAGGCTCCACAACTTTCACTCCAAAAGTTTTTCTCTAGGATGTACACACATCAGAAAACCGCTGTAAATTATCATTGATTTTTGTTCGCCGTGTATGCCCCTTTCACAAGAGGTATTTTCGTTAGTTACTTAGATGCTATTTGACAATAGTTCATCTTCCTTTGACACACATTTAACAATGTTGTGTTGCATTCAATATTTACATTTTCTCAAATGTACTTCTTTCCACAGTTGATTATCGAAAGGAAATTAATATTCTTAAACAAATAACATTCAATAACAGTTATAAATATAACATCATCAATACTTTGATTCATAGATTCAGAATAAAAAGGAACAACAACCTCGCTTATCCTAAAGTAGACACAATTGACAAATTTGTTTCACTCCCTCCCTCAAGTAACAATATATCTAACAAAATAGCAGGTTGCATCAGAAGTAACGTTGACGACATGGAATATTTTTTCGATCGAAAAAAATT
Source organism: Gonioctena quinquepunctata (assembly GCA_018342105.1). Classification (NCBI taxonomy): domain Eukaryota; kingdom Metazoa; phylum Arthropoda; class Insecta; order Coleoptera; family Chrysomelidae; genus Gonioctena; species Gonioctena quinquepunctata. The sequence goes on along the minus strand of JAFIRS010001331.1, from coordinate 278,174 downwards.
ATAATTTGAGCAGACACTTGGTTCATACAAAAGTTAAAATTGATAAATCGACAAGAGTGACATATACGAAATAAACTGTGAAGATTGTGATGCAGTTTACATTGGCAGAAATTGCATGCCATTAAAAGTTCGAATGAATGAACATCTAAACCCTTACAATTAGAGTATCGGTTTTCGGTTATCACCTTAGATTTAACAACCATAACTCCAATTTCAAAAATTACAACGAGCTAGATTTTCTTGGAGATCACATAAGTGATGAATTGCTCAACAATATCCTTTGCCTCAACACTCAAGTCAATTTGAACAGATCTTACATTCCTCTTCATAGACGCCTAAAATAGAACATTTTCATTCAACCATTTTTCGTCAATAAACATTTTACTCACTTACGTTCAGTTCAACGATTTGAATATTTTAATACTCCATTCTCTATGATGAGTTTATACTTCTACCGGTTTTGCAGTTTGTGTTCCCTCTCTTTCAACTCGCTCCACAACACTGAGAACAAGTTTTTTTTAGATTAGCACCTCTAAGGTTGTGTTAGCCTTCAACTTTGGGACTTTTGAGTTTGGGGCAAATTCTCATTAGTCTTCCACACTTACTTAACATCCTTTTATTGAGGCTGAGCGGAAAGTTGGAGAGTTGGCAATTTTGATGAATAATCTGGAAATTTCTTTGTTTTCTTTTTTGTCTACTGAGTGCTTTTTCCTTCTCATCCCTCTTCTTATTGTAGGTTCTTATTAGACTGATCATCAACAGATCTATGTTCCGGTTGACATGGAAACTTATGTCATAATTATTTCTAATTTTAAGTTAAATGATTCCATGTCACAAAATTAACTTGTCATGTCAGTAACGATTCATTCTTGTCACATAATATCGAGCTTCAAATACACTTCAACAATGAACATTGACTATAGTTATATTGATTTCCAATAATTTGTAATCCATAATAATTCTGGACCAGGATACATTTTAACATGTATGTCCTGTGAACTTTCACAATGTTTTATGTAACAAAGATATGTTCATGGCTTCTTGTACATCTGACGAGTAAGTAACCTCACTCTCTTAAATTTCTTTAATCTCTCAAAATGTCTATTTAAAATTTAATCTTTTTCTATTGTTTTCCAATTATTACTCACTTACAGGTAAGCATTGATGATGACTCAACAGTCGTAAGCGTTTTGTTGCTACGATTTACGAATAAATTTTCTGCGGTAGGTGCACACAGCTGGAGCTTTCGGTTTAAATTTAGGCTCCCTATATATGTACTTTATGCATCATATGTATTTTTCTATGTTTGTATCTATACCATGTCCCATGTTCAGACCAAAAGTGGATTATCTATCTATCTCGGCTGCATAAGGAAATATGAAATCCTTTTTTCCCAATTGAAACAGGTTTCAGATTGATATAACATATTCCAACCAAGGGCTAACATATGACATGTAGACTTAGGAGAATATCTTCTGAGAAGATGAGTTGCTGGTTTGCCGACCAGCTCATTTCAGTACCAAGGTCAACTTACCTTTCAACTGATACCTCAGTATCTATAGATGCCAAGATCAAGAATAGCATATTCAATAAGAACGACAGATCTGCTGTTTATGCAAGAAATACAAAAAAAATCTATTGTCGTCTCAAGAAGAGTTCTCATCCGATATTAAACTACCTGTTACTCGGCAAATTAGGATACCCTAAACCAAAAACTTGAGAGAGTAAAATCATTCAGAAATATGAAATGCATTCATGCGTTAAAGTGCATATATGGTGAAGTTTTTCATAACTGAACCACGTGATATATAAACGTTGGTGACAACTAGGTCATAGTATTATATCATCTTTCAAGATTGGATATATTGAAGGATATAACAATTTTCCGTTCATTGATGTGGAATTCAAAAAACTAATTTCACAACAATGATTCTCACATCATCAATGACGCCGATAGAAGCAGATTTGAAAGTTTAGAGCCAACCACTCTTAGAAATAACTAGTAGCATTGATGTCCCCCCCTAAGAAGGGATTGCTGCAAAAGTATTGTTCTCAAACGTAGAAGGATACACCAGGCATGATGACAATCACCTAAACAAGCACTTGGCTATCGATCATACATAGGTGGTGCCTGGAAGACGACTAGACGCACATCGTTCTCAATGGGGCATAAGAAAGGGACCGTCCCTGGGAACTCAAAGATTATGCAAGCGATTCAGCTGAGAAACTGGTTAAGAGTGTAGTAGCAATAAATCTCACACTAAAAAGTAGCCCGAATTTCAGAAAATTACCAATATTTCAACATTCATGATGATTTGCTGAATAACTTAAGAAAGGGACCGCCCCTGGGAACTCAAAGATTATGCAAGCGATTCAGCTGAGGAACTGGTTAAGAGTGTATTAGCAATAAATTTCACACTAAAAAGTAGCCCGAATTTCAGAAAATTACCAATATTTCAACATTCATGATGATTTGCTGAATAACTTCGTTAGTAATCAAAGAGAGGAACCTACTAGAGTGTTCATGTTGGTCATCTCTCAAACATCTTTTGGATCTTCTGTGAAGGTCTGCCAAATCTCCAGAGCTGTCTTTAGCACTTCATAGGACCCAATATGAATGAAGTGGAGTCAAGAAAATCAGTCGGTTCCTGTGCTTGAAAATCATCGCGCATGCGCAAAATTTGATTTACTATTATATAATTATTAAAGGTAAGGTTATTTGATTGACATCTGACCAGAAAAGTACAAATCTATACATTTTTTCAATTGTATTCGTAATTGATTCATTTTGAAATAATAATTGAAAGACAGTAATTTTCATACCACTTTTCACTTCCAGTCAAAAGTAAATGTACAATTTTGTGGTGATGTCATCATACTGGAAATTTTCAACAAATGGAATGAGCTTTCCAAACTTTTTTGCAAATGAAACAATCCGTCCTAGAACGAGATGGACAAACAAAATTGTGCCTTTAATAAATTTTTTAATATTTTGTAAATGTTGACTTATCATATACGACAGTTTTATCATTATATGTTGCGTTTCTAAGATATGCATTTTTGAAGTTTACGGTATTACGATATATGGGGTAACCTATCGATTTAACAAAATTTTATGGAACCTTTCGACTTATTCATTTCTATTATAAAACTTTTCGAAATCAATTATTTGATACTATAAATAACACAAACCACCCTTAACAACAATTTGGAACTCAACAGTATAGTAAAAAAAAATCGAATTATAAATAACGACTTCTATCATAAAAAGTCAATTAATATTATGGAAATTATAATATAACAAATCGAAATTGAAACTAATTAGTTATAAACAACATAATCAACAATTTAGGTACATAATGGAACTCTCAAAAAACAAACAATAACCAAAACCCAAACTCAAATAAAATTATTAATATTGTTATTGATTGGTCTATTTGCTCAATCTAAAACATTTCTCAATAGTTTATTATGGCTAGGGTACTTTATTGTTTCTATTTGCAATTGATGTGCGTAATCCTGAACCTGGACTATGACGTTGCCGCATAGCGTCCAGATTTAGGAATGCTATAAAGTATCAACTGTGGATATCCTTCAGTATTATTCCTGATGCACCTGCAAATGAACGTATTCTCGGCTACTACTGTACCTGCAAAAGTGTAGCAAGAACAGTGGTATGCTGTTCCCATATTTGCAGCTTACTTTGGTACCTAGGATATGCTCGTCATCAAGAAACAATAAAGTATCCTAGCCATGAACTATTAAACAATGTTTTAGATTGCGCAAATAAACCAATGAATAACAATATTAATAATATTATTTGAATTTAGGTTTTGTTTATTGTTTGGTTTGTTTTTTGAGAGTTTAATTATATAAATTGTTGTTTATGTTGTTTATAACTAATTAGTTTCAATTTCGATTTAGAGTTCACTACTACAATACACTTCAAGGGTTCCCTAAAGCACGACGCGTGTTTCGCTATACAATAGCTTCATCAGGTTCATTTCGATTTGTTATATTATAATTTCCATGATATTAATTGACTTTTTATGTTAGAAGTCGTTATTTATGATTCGATTTTTTTTGAGTCTATACTGTTGAGTTCCAAATTGTTGTTGAGTGTGGTTTTTGTTGTTTATAGTTATAATTGATTTCGAAACGTTTTATAATAGAATTGAATCTGTCGAAAGGTTCCATAAAATTTTGTTAAATCGAAAGGTTACCCTATATATCGTAATACCGTAAACTTCAAAAGTGCATATCTTAGAAAGGCAACATACAAAGTTGATAAAACTATCGTATATGATAGTCAACATTTTCAAAATATTTTGAGTAACGGAACAATTCTCTAGATATTCAATAAAAACATTGTAAATGACCTAAAAAAAATATAACGCACCCTTTATCTAAATGAAAGGTAATATTGAACAATTGAGTTCATCAGAATGTTACCCTATCTTTTATTCAATGGGCAGTAGCAATTAATTCATTTTATTGTAATCAAAAATCGATCTGTCAATTGTTTTCAGTATAGGGGTATACTCGAAAATTGAAAAAATATATATATTTCAAACAGAGAGGGTCATTAAGAAACAAAACACGGGTTTTCGCCTACAATAGACTGAAACTATGATATCTTAACAAAATATAACTTTTTGGTTTTGAAATAGTACTGGAAAAAAAATCGAAAAAACGATTTTTTTTACTATGCCCCGTATACACCTTAATATACTATCATCAATAACATTATAATTGAACATGTTCATGAGTTCCGATCAATAAATTTTTATCCTTACTTTGTCTTATTTCGATTTAAAAAAAAAACAGTTTTTTTCTTTGTCAATCCTACCCCAATACAATGTTTTTACGAACTTTGGCCGCTTATATCTCAGAAATTAAACATGCAAAATCATTTGAACTCATACTTTTTCCTAATGACCCATCCTGGTAATAAAATTTCAGCCAATTCGACCGAAAGACAAATTCTTATATGTTTTCATGCGGGGTTCTTTGCTGCGCTTAGATATAGAGATTATTCGATGAAGTATTATTAAAATTTGATAAATAATCTGGAAAAATATTGGCAGGTCCATTTGAAAATATAAATTGAATATTCTTGGAAAAATGACCACAGCCAAGAACCCAAATTGAACCCAATATTTTGAATTATAACTTTTTATGGGTCTTATTTCTGAACAACACTCATTCATAATCATTCTCGTATAGTGGCGTATCACGTTCTACTTGTGGATGAAACCATAATTTCTCAGTGAAGTTATGAATAAAAATAGAATATTCAAAATGTCTTGAGTTTGAACTCGGGTTATGATAAAGCCCTTCTTAACTTTGCCGTCTAATATAATAGAAACACATCAGAACTGAAACTGAATAATTCATCTTCTCGTGGCGATGCAAATCAGAAAAAAATATTTACGCAATATCGAATTTGTCCATCGACGAACTCGTTCCGAATTAGATAAAACCTACACTGTTAGTCGCATCAGTTAAATTAACAGCAAATTAATTCTGATTAAGTTAATTTAGTTAAGTTGATACGTGACATCATGACGGGGGGCTGTCGTCATACTCGCAATTAAATAGATAACTTACGGGTGGTCTATGAAAAACAACTTTATGAACTTATTGATTAGTAGTCGTTTAAAAATATACACCTATATATCTGATGGAGTCATTTTGCGATTGTGTCAGACGATTATATAAGGGTGTTTCAGTAAGTGTAAAAAATTGAGGAGCATGTTGCTGACGTCAAAATAAGAAGAAATGTTCCTATAAACATATGTCCGCAAGTTATTCGTTTCTGAGATGCAGGGTGTCAAAGTTAAATTCTTATTTTTATTTTTTGTGAATACATTTTCGAAATAATTGTGTTATTCGAGTAAAGTTTTGTCTCTGGGATAATTTTTCAATGACAAAATCAAATTTGATGTTAGTTTGTCTCTTTCGTGGGGGTGGCACAACCTACATGTCTTTTCAGTCATTTGAAATGTCATAACTTTTTTGTACGTACCTGTATCACGTTTCCTAGTGGAAAATCGATTTCTATAACATTTTTGTTTGAAAAATATATTCGTGGTAGAGGTCGCTGCGAGCAACTGTTTTCGAGTTATTGGGATTTGAAATAATCGATGCATAGGATTTTAAATGACAAGATTTGTATATTCAAAATTAATTTAGTTGAAGAAATGATTTTTTTCTAATTTTATTTTAATTACTAATAATAATAGTAACTAGGACCAATTCAATACTAAAACAGTTAGTTGAGGGTAATAATTAAAGTCATTGTTCAAAATGGCCACCTTCCACCATTATACATGCGTTGTCTCGTCGTCTCATGGACCCACGTACACGTTCCATTATACTTGGTGTATTTCGGATAGCGTCACATCCAGCAATGATTCGTTGACGAAGTTGTTCTTTGGTTTCTATTGGCACCGTATAAACTGGGGCCTTCAAGTGACCCCACAAAAAAAATCGATACGATTTAAATCCGGGGACCTCGGATGCCAGAATTGATTTGGAACTTCAGCGCTTCGATCAATCCATCTGTTTCTAAGTAGCTGATTTGAAAATTCACGAACTATTTAAGTAAAATACGCTGGCGCTCCATCATGCATAAACCATATTCTTTGTCTCAGTAAAAGTGGAATGTCTTCAAGTAATTCAGGCAAAATATTTTTAAGGAAATCATGGTAAGAATTTCCATAAGAGTCCCTAGAAAAAAGTGGGGACCAATCAAATTATCCCCAACAATACCAAACCACACATTCAATGAAAAACTATTGTGTGAGGGTTTTCGTCACACCACACATGATTATTATGAACTTTCATTCTTTGAAAAATGTGCCTCGTCAGTGAATAATATTTCTGCAGTATCCATTGGAGAAACTTTACACGGGGAAGGGGATCTCGGGACAACAATGCCTGGACACGCTGTATGTGATAAGAATATAACTGATTTTGTTTGAGAGTTAATCAAACTAATTTGTGATCTTGCTTGTCTGTGGATCTTCTTCGATTGCCTGAAGAACAGCTTCTTCAACTTCTGGTATCCTAGTAGTCAGCGGTCTGCCTGCCCCTTGAGCTTCTCTGAAGGATCCGGACTCCATAAGCCGCTGAAAAAGGTTTCTGAATGTCTGGTGATTCGGCGTTCGATGATTAGGGAATCTTTCATTATAAATACGTCTAGCCTCGTAGCAATTGCCATCGGCAAGACCCTATACGTTAATCATAGTAGCCATTTCGCTATTCGTGTATGCTGCCATTTGAAAAAGATTGGAACACAAATACAGAAAACAACTTCACTGTCACAAGAAGGGATTGAAAGGACATGACAAGTACTCACCTGAATGTTATCTATTTAAATCGGAAAAGAGTCCAAAAAAACTATGTAACAAAAAACAAGAATCATTTTTTGTCTACTTTCAAGTGTTGAATGAAAGAAGGCAAATACATTGGCGTATTTTTTCCGATATTTACGACTTACGAGCCCCACGGAAATAATTCAATAAAACTCAAAAACAGTTGCCCGCAGCGACCTCTACCAAAAATATATTTTTCACACAAAAATGTTAGGAAAATCAATTTCTTCATCAGAAAACGTGATACATGTACGTACAAAAAAGGTATGATATTTCAAATGACTGAAAAGACATGTAGGTGGGCCACCCCCATGAAAGAAACAAATTAACATCATATTTGATTTTGTCATTGAAGAATACTCCCAGATACCAAACTTCACTCGAATATCATAATTATTTTGAAATGTATTCACAAAAAATAAAAATAAGAATTCAACTTTGACACCCTGCATCTCAGAAACGAATAACTTGCGGACATATGTTTATAGGAACTTAACTTTTCTACTTATTTTGACGTCAGCAACATGCTCCTTCCTACACGTACTTAAGAAACACCCCGTATATAAAAATAATGGAATATGTTGAGAAAATTATCTCCCAGAACGCTTGTCAAATCTTGGTAGTGACAATGGGCGCCTAGCGTCAATGATCGTAACTAGGAGAAATCGTTACGTAAGCAATCCTCCCTTTGAGATAAAAAAAATTTTCTGATGCGAAAAGGTTTCGAATAAATTTTGTCTAATTAAATTGAATGTATCCCCTCCTCACATCTTTAGAAATATGGATCAATGTTCATCAGTGCTACTGAAATTATTTTCTCGTGGATCATATTAAAATAAAAATGGGCCACATAACACTTCGATACATATTTGATACAATATGCACGGTAAAAATAATGAACTGAAAAGAGTGGCAAAGAAACAAAAATCACGAGAACATGTCAGGCAATACAAACTGGTCCTAAAGTGAGCATATAACTTTGTTACTCACTCTTTCATCTCAAGCAGAAACACACTTCCACATATGTATTTCAAGCTGAACTATACCGTACGACCACGAGGTGAGATACGTCCCCCATTTTTCTATGGTTTTGAAGTTACAGGTTTAAAATTTGGCATGTCTTCATGGTACTTGAATGCGTTTATTTTACTTCCGGTTTCACCGGAAGTTAACTTTTGTTTTTCATATGACACCCTGTGATTTTTTCTTGATTATTTGAAAAAGCTTGGAATTTGTGACATGATTGTTCATAAAAAAATTATACCGGTTGAAAAATGGCGGAAATACAGTTGATTTTTCAATCAAATAAGTATGGCCATGAAAATCAAACTTGAATCATCTCAACTGACGAACTGCGTCGGCACTTACCAGAAGAAGCTTCGAGGTAAGATCCAATTGAAAATTGGTGTCCCCATGAAATTGCATCTCCTATATTCTTCAACAGTTATCAAAAATTGGCTCAAAATCGGAAGGTACCCCTATAAAAAAGTCCCCAACTACCATTTCTTAAATAACAACAAACTCTTTTCAATTCATCATGTTGAAAAATTATGAATTATCAAATTATCCTTATGAAAACTTTCAGAAAATTCCGAAAGGAACCGGAGATACAAGCAGGTTTCATTATGAGTGTTCTCAAAATTGGATGTTCTTCTACAAACGTGGCTTTGAGCATAAAAAAGGGAAACAAAAAAGCACCTTTTATCAACAAAGCGACAGTTTATTCTACATATTGAATACTAGAGAATTGCAAATTGTTGGAAAACATTCCGATGGCGCAAAAATATACTAGAAATGAACACATAGAATAACTGCCAATTTATGGTGAGAGTAGAAAAAATTCAATTGCGGCTTGCATTCAATACAGAAAACAATTTCCTCTCAGACGACGCCAACCAAGTAGGAACTATTACGCACGTTTGGAAAGTCAATTCAGATTGTAACCAATTGTCAATTCTCATGAAAAATCAGTTAATAAAATGCTGAAGAAAACATGGTTTGTAGCCCTATAAATATCAGATACACCAGCGCATTTACGAAATTGATCATCAGAGAAGAGTACAATATTGCAATTGGCAACTTGAGATCCTCATAACTAATCAAGAAATGTCTTAATCGAAAAATATTTTTTTTGTAATGTTGACGGTTTATACACAGCGTTTTTGTTAATGACTAGTATTTCTGTAAGTTATACCAAAAATAATCTTCATTGCGAAAGCGAATCCCATAGTGGAGTAACCAGTTTTGATTGTGTATGTTTTTTTATAAATGAGACAGCTGGATGCATAGAAAAACAAATTAAATTCTTCTTATTTCATTGAGTTGATCTCGTTTGGCCATTGGCAAAAGTATCTGCTTTTTTTCTATTTATATTCAAAGAGGTATCTGAATATCGAAAAAAACATATACGGTTATTAGTCTAATTGAAAACTAATTTCACTCTGGATGGAATGAAGAATTGGTGTGTTCTTTGGATCGAAGAAAGAAAAAATTTATTTCATTCAGTTGTCAATAGAAAATTGATAAATATGAATGAGTTCATCGGTATTTTTATTATCATTTGTTAGTTTTAATCGATTTTTCATAAGAATTGTGTTGTTACAGATTGCGGGTGGCAGTGGCAGAGGAATGTTCTGCTACCATTGCCCACCTGCACTTCACCCAGGAGCACCCCAACCAAGACTGCCAACCCTGGAGTACCCTTTCACTCCAACACACCCATGTGAGTTATTGTACAGTATTGTATTCTTCACACGGAAGAAAAGGATTTGTTAATTCAATCAAATTTATTTAGTTACTCTTATTGTCTTGACCCGACTAAATGGAATCCATCCCAAAACACAGGAGAATTCGATTAATGGAATCATTATATTGCGATGACAAAATTGATTTCTCAATGCAATGCTAACATTTCTATGATTTGAATATATGTTCATCTATTGAAACTATCTCCAACTCATATTGAATGAAAATTTGTTTCAACACAAAAATAATATTTATTTGAATCAAAAAACGGAAATAGATCAATTCAAATAGAAGAATATTATATTAGTTGAATTATTTGCGTTAGATGGCGAAGCGTTCGCACAACCGACCATGACTCAGATAGCCGAATAGCAAAGCCAACTTATCATCGTTGCTACGTCTGGACTTAAATGTCTGGTGTAGGGTCTCATGCTCTTTTGCCATATTTGTCAATTCAGTGGATTACTCATTTGAATAAATATTTTAGTGGAGTGTGGAGAGATCAGCTTATTTTGTTCAATTGACATTTTATTGAATTCGTCAATTCGACATAAATACTTGTTTGAATGAATATTTTTGTTGAAACAATCAGCAAATTTTGTAGATTCGATTATTCGATTCAACAAAATAATCACATTGTTGAAACAAAATTTCTGCCAAAACAAGTTATGGCCGAAAAGATATTTGGTTCATGCAAATCAGTTTCAGTTGATTGAAACTTTTAATTTGATCGAAAACCAAGAAAAATTTTTACTCATTTTGAGATTTTATTTTGTCGTGCATATAAGACAGTTTTATTTGTTTGATTCGAATAAATTTTATATGATTCAACAATTTGTTTTTTCTGTGTAGGATTTCTCAAAGTTACGGTAATACAATACCATAACTGAAAGAAACACCATTCAGTTCCAGTGAAATCGGCAAAATAATAACAAACATATTTTTTTGTCGGAGAATATGATCACCTTAGATTTGATCTTAATCAAGTACTCAGAAAAGGTTTTTCTAGTTCTGTTATTTATAGCACGTTGCAAAAGTTTTATTATATTTTTTTGAACTCCTATTTTTCTTTCTAAATTGTTAAAATGGATCCCTATAAATTTCTGATTGGTTCCGCATAGGCGCGCCTATATATATATATATATATATATATATATATATATATATATATATATATATATATATATATATATAAATTTTTCACAAAGATTTTTTTTTCGGGAATCGCTTTGAAAATAATACACAACAACGGGATTTGAACACGAACGTCCTGCATAATATGGAAATGCCCTTTCCACTAGACTAGATCGCCACTACCTATAAATCATAACATTTTTCAGTATGTTTCGAATGATAAAAAGTTGGCATCTTGACTATTAGGTTTTTCAACATAGAAACGTTATAAAGGTTTGAAGTATGATTTTGCAATTCTGAACTCTGTACTGAGAAGACATTATTCTCCACAATAAACCCAGATCAAGTTAAAAAAAGTGAGATATACAATCGAATTTTGGAAATACTTGTATAATAATGAAAACACCTTCATACTTATTCACATCATAAGTACGGTATGAATATCATCATTGTCACGAGTAGGGAATATATGTAGTAGACCGCGTCGTGGTAATAAAACAATTGTAATAATTGGTTTGCTCTAGCGACAATTCCATATGTGTCAAAAATCACATTCGCAAGTGTATTCCGATATTTGTATAGGAAATGATCCTATTCTATTTTCTGATAATTTTTTTCATCAAGACATGCAACTTCTCATCATCAATTATTTAAAAAAAAACTTTTCGACAAATGACACCTGAAAATTCGGATTTTTAGCGTTGCATCTAACACCCCTCTATGCTAAAATCCTCAAGGCCAATGGGGAATTTGTTGGAATTTATTGAATATATTTGAAGTCAAACCTTTCGCAAAAATATCGGATTGTTCTTCTCCAAAAGTTACACACTTAAATTCGTTAATTGGACTGGCGCAATTGGAGACATGCCGTTTGGCAATATTTATGAATTTTAACCTCCTGAAGCCGAAGGTGCTAACATGAATATCCAAAGTGATGACCAGCCGATCAACTTCATCATTATGGGTATACAAACTCATTCAATATCTTACGTAAAAGAAGGGACACAACCAAACCTAATTTGACTAATATTGCTATCCAATCAACTTTATCAAATAATCCTTCGCTAACTTTGGTAGCGGTGATTTTTCTAGTTTTTCACGAATCTATTGTATGTAGAAAAAGGCAACATCTATCAACGAAACAATAACGTATTTTTTTCAGAAGATTGGAGGTCAGAAAAACGAATCTTCAGTTTGACCTTTATTGCTTCATTTAACGTAGGCTTATTTCTGCGACCAGGGCTAAACACCGACCCCGGTGAGCATAGTCCCCCAAACCGGAAATTTAAGCGAATCCTCTGGTGTTTCAGAGGTAGGGTTCTTTATCGAGCTCAACACATATGAACTCGGGACCGCCATTTTAACGTCCCCTCCGAAGGGCGCCAAATCTATCGTCTTAGCTTGTGCTCATTGATAAGGCGCCTGCAGCTGCGAATATGCTACTACGCTACAGTTGTTGGGCCATTTTAACACGCTCCTTCCTTGTCAGGTGGTCACCCATTCGAGTGCTGAACGCGCTCGGTGTTGCTTGGCTCAGATATCGATAAGACTGTCGTCAAACTGACCAGCCACTGGTGTCTGACTTAAGGGTGTCAATATCTTAAAAATGGAAATCATTGTGTGTTGATGGTTATCAGATGGAGTCGTATGATTTCTTCTCTGAAATATCTAAAAACCATGATGTATTCACTTATACCTGTAAAAGATTGGAACAAACTGGGAGACACCAGCCCACTTGATAAAGAGAGTTATGCAGAGTTTCAGATGGCGCCGACGTCGTTTCTTGTTATAATTCAGTGAACTGCAAATACAGATGATCACACAGGGTGTATTTCTAGTTGGGAAAGCGAGTGACCAAAAATTTCAAGCATTTGACAAAGGCTAATTTTTTTATAATACGTCACATTGGTGGAGTAGAGAAATAGCCTGCCGTCAGTCATCCGGTTTGTTAGCGTTTGGCCTGGGGGCTGCTTTAATTTTGTAAAAAAACTACATACCCCGCAACTACTTTATAAAACCTGTAAATTAATTTGCTAGCAGTATATTATTTGAAAATAAGTTTTACGATCGTCAGTCATGCAAATCTCGTAACCAGGCGCGTCAGTCATTCACTTTCTGAAATCTAAAATTCAGTATACAGGTGATGCATATTATTATAATCACAAAAAATATAGTCAGTCAGTATATTTCTGTAACAGAGGCTATTGTCAAGGAAAGCCAAACAGCTTCTCGAGTTGGGAAAAAAAGACTTGAATCTAGTAACGGGTCTGCTCACCGGACATGGTCCTCTGAGGTATCACCTAGAAAAATTGAAAGATCAGAAAGTGAACTGTGCCGTTACTGCGAGAACTTTACTGAAACCTGCTTTGCGACTGCCAATCGCTGTTTTGCAAAAGGCTTAAGTTCCTCGAAGGGGTTTCATTAACACGCTCAGACATCAGGAACTTAGCTTCCAGCAAACTGATACGCCTCGCAAGTGGTTTCGGAATTCCGGGTCTCGAATAGCCGAGGGATAATGTACAAAAGACCTTATAGGTCAAGGTACGGAGTGGCTGAAGAACCATATTGACCACTCTACAAACTACAATTCACCATCTCGTACGATTTCAGCAACTAGGTATATTGATATACTGAAAATTATATCTTATTCATTAATATTTACCCATAGAGCCTTCAACTGTATCAAAGTTTCCCAAAGTTCGCGGATAATATATCTCGTTTCAGAAATATCTGTCTTGGAAGCACTTTTTTCACAAACCATCACTCCAATATTTCACAAGTATGTTTCTTGTCTCTCAAATAATATAGAATTGATTCGCACTGTACTAACTTTTAATAAACCTATATTAGATTGAAGAATGTACAATAATCAAAACGAATATTTCCCTCTTTGAAATTTTTTTTTATTTCTTCGGATTCAATTCAATTCCTCGTTTTATCATAGCTGTCAATATCATTCGTAGACAATTTGGCTCTTAGCATAGAATGAATCGACCAGAGTCATCATGATTCCAGTCTCTTGGCCTCAGATAAATCGAAAATAAGTACGTTTTCCGAATATTTGTGGATTTTCTTCGACATACACCATATCACCAAGATTCATTTTCTGGCAACAAATCCAAAGTTACATCTTCCGGAGCTTTTCTGACCTCAGGAGTTATATTCTGAATATCACTGTCATTGTTTTTCATCATTTAGTTCCTACCAAATCTATGTAAATGGCTTGTTTTGGTTGTTTTGGCAGTATAACATAGAATATTCGACGAATATATTGTCATTTTGAGTATTCTGACGGGGAAAATCAAAGTGGAATGGTATTTTCTTCGTTGTTGTCATATTGACAAGTGTATTATTTGAATAAACCATTCATTTCACCAAATTAATTAGTTAATAACCTCATTTCATCACCAGCAAGTTCATTATGGTGCGATCATGACTCTTATTCACATAACTAAAACAATCCAAACCACATCACGTAAATATTACTGTGCGTAAAGAATTGATAATTTTCGATGAAAGAAGTGAAATAAATATTACTAAAACATTTTTCCTGAAAGCATCCTCTCTGCATAATCGCCTAATTCAATAATACTTGAGCGAATAAGATTATAGATAATAATCACAGGTTGTCGGTCCCGTTCCTTGTCGGGAGAGGTCAAAACTAATGTGATAACTCCCATAATCCACCCCAAGCCTAGCATGTGGTGCTGAAATTTGTTATTAGGGGTCTTATATCTCTAGGGGCCGGTGCGTACAATAAAACTCACCATACACCACTCCACGTTATGTTGAAGATGATTACTGTAACACCGTAAATGTAGTATAATTATTGTGTGGTGGCTGCTTGAAAAGTGTTGTACATACATGTTTTGCAGAGTGGATCATATTTTATGATCGTACATAATACTGCTTACTGCTCCTGTTGAGATTACACAAATATGTGAACACATAGTATACCTGAATATCATCAAGGAAGTTCAGAATATTATTTAATTGGGAAAAATCTATTATTCTCTATTGACTCTTAGAAATTGAAAAAAAAATCCGACGACAAAAATGACATAAGAATAAAAACAACCTTCCGGGTACATGCCAGGGCTGGATGGATATTTAACTGATAGATATCACGAAAGAAGAAAGTGGAATTTCAATTTTCATTAAAGCAATGCGTTTAATAATAATAACAATTATTAGAAACATATAAGTAAAAATATATATGTTATCTTCGTATATTTGTAATTTACTTTTTCAAAAATGGTCCACAACAAAAAAACAACAATATAACTTCTATTCGAAAAAATATAAAGATTTCAAATAACTAACTAGTACTGAATGAAATTAACATGAATAATGATTATTAATTGGCATGAGAAGTGAAACAAATTCGTATTTTTCGAGGCGAATCTGGAAGAATTTCCAGCTTATCTCATCTCCCAATATAATTTTCCTTAAAAATCGACAGTTCCATCGCCACTGGCGTACATTGTGTATTACGCAGGTAGACATCACCTCATCTCGAGGATGAGCTAAATCGATTTCCTAGTTTCGAAATGGCATCTTTCAATATATTGAATAAAATTATCTAATATAATTCTTTTTACCCATATATGCCCTTTGACCACAACTTTCATTTGAAAAATGTTTCTCTAAGCTGTACACAAATAACAAAAAATTGGGGTAAATGATGTTGAAATTGATTCATTATTATAGTTTGCCATGAATTACATACATATTACTCATCAATTTTTCTTTTACTGGAATAGAATATGCCGCGAATCTGTGGCAAACAGGCAAGTCATCCCAAGTAGCATTTCAAGTGGATGGAACGTAGCGGCCACGATTCTGGAAATTTTGGAAGTGTTTGACCACAACCACTGCCACGTAATATACACGGTTCTATCACGCGGCGGCTACCAGAATGAGGAACACTATTTTGGTGGCTGCTACATTCCGATCTACTTTCCTGGATCTCAGATAGCCACATTCCAACCAACGTTGTGGTCACCTGGCAAAAACGTGGATATGTAGTGGCCGACACTAGACACGTTAAACAACTGACTGCGTTTGTGTAAATAATATGTAGCTCGATCTCTGTTCAGCAACATGTTTTTGTGATAAATGTTCCTCATTCTTCCATTTTGCCTGATTCATTTCTAACACTCGATCAACTATAAAAACATATAACATATAAACATATAAACGCTTAAGTAAGTGTTTTGAATTTGGATACTTCTGACCTGGATAAAATCAAAACGATTGAAAGTTTTATGTGAAATATGGGTGTTGTAGCTCGATTGTGAGCACGCGCCATCTGAATACACTTCATTTAAGGAAAACATTATACTTTTGGGAATAACTCACCTCTGAAATTATGTACTTAAATCCCTGAAACATTGTTTTATCAATCTTGGTTAGTTGAAACAAATACTTACGTAACAAATTACTACGTTTGATGCAGTGCTGATGACAAATAAATATTTATTGAATATTTCGATCATTTCTCTAATAATGGCGACCCAGTATATTCCTGTAAATATGGTGGCTTTTGGAGAATATAACTTTAAAGTGGCAGAAAGTGCAAATATACCACTCTAAAGCTCCTCCCATCATAAAGTGCCCAGTGGAACTAAATTATTAACTTTTCCACCACTGAAAAGTGGCACCCACGTCGCAGGCACGTGACTCACCACTTCAAAGTTATAACCAAAAATTAACAATAAGTCTTATACATTTGAAAGGGGTGAACACGTCGGACTATTAAAACCTGCCAATTCAAAGTTATAACCTCGAAATTGCGGGTACATGTTCATTAATTTAAAAAAAAGGACATGTAGCAAGTATAGTGGATTTAAGCAGCTCCTATATACAATTATCAAGTTTCAAGTAACAATTAACAAGTAATGAAAATGATGTCATTTATGCAAACAGAATCAATAATTAAAGTATAAATATTAAGCAGGAGCACGTCAGAGATCCGATCTATTTAAATGAACCTTCTTATACAAAATTAAGGAAAATTGTCTATTAAAAACGCAAAACCCATTTCATATTGAATGTATATTATTCACGTTTCACGTAACAGATGAACTTTTTGTAAGCCACACTAAAATAATTTGGGAAAAGTTATGTTAGTTTTCGTCATCGCATGGACCAATCCACGGTCACTTCAAAATAAAGGAAAATTGTCTATTGAAAACCCATAACCCATTTCATATTGAATAAATATCATTCATGTGTCACATAACAGGTTAAACAAACTTTTTGTAAGCCACAATAAAATAATTTAAGAAAACTTAGCATAGCTTTCGTCATCGCGCGGAATGGTGAATTTTGAAGGTTATTGTAATTGGTAGTGACTTCTTTCAAATGCGAACTGTGGATATCACTTATGGAGATAGCAAGAACGTGGCAACCATCACCACATATCACAATCAAGTGTCTGCCACATTGAAGGTTTTGTGAAAGTAACCAAAACGTCACCGAAACTATCATACTCTTTCGAAAGTGACTGTGACTTCTAAGTGATATTTAAGTGGTACAGGATGGTTACCGCAACGGTTATTTTCCACTTTTAAGTTTGAAAACCTTTAAAGTGATTTGCTCAGTGGCCATAATATTTCAGACACCTAAAATGACACTAATTTTAGTTATTCTTACTGTATAGTGGTAGATTCAGTGGTGATTACGTGATAACCACCGAGTCGAAGTTGCAGTATCAGTTTCCGTCACTATAATGCTGCTTGGGATACATATCAGGTCAGAACGTCATCCATTCGTCAGCAATAGTTTGTGAAATCTACCAGTTCCGATTGGACGCACCATCGTTTTTTTTAAACGAAGTTCCTTTACTCGGCTTTCGGTAGGTGTTGACTGGTAGAAATCGTCACGTGAGAAAAAAGCGTTATGCCTCCTCCAGCGACTTTCTCTCTCTCTCTCTGTCTCTTTCTATTATATACGACTCTGTGCGACAAGCGTCTAGCCCTTGCTCATACAATTCCGAAGGTGTAGGAAACCATCCGAACTACTGTTCTGCTTGCGGGAAATTCAAAATGATAAATAAGCGGTAGGATATCTAGGCGACTACAAGTCGGATATTATCGTTGAGTGGTAATATGTGGAAGATATTTTTGTATCTTTTATATTTCTAAAAAACGTGTGTTTAGAAGATTATATCCATTTTTGGTAATAATTTCTTATGTTTTTGTATGCCGAAGTTGGTTTACATTGAATATGTGGCACGTCAACTTGATATAATATATAACGAATATTTTTATCAGGAATAAAATATTTTTTACTGGAAAAGTTTGGGAAAAAGACATCAATGACGTCCACCAACATCAATGACGTCCACCAACATCAATGACGTCCACCATCACCTACAGACGAAAAAACCGGATATTCTGGCTCTAACAGAAACACAAGTAAACTCGTCCACCAACAAGGTCCATATGCTTTGTCCTGGTTACGAACTCCATTCTCGATTCAGGTTCAAAGGTGGAGTCTGCCTTTACGCTAAGGCTAACCTTTCATGCCAGCGTGAAGAGAGTTTGGAACCGAAAGACTTTGATGTGATGTGGTTCAAGCTATCTGATACCAAACTGACTAAGTTCCTCTGCTGCCTTTACCTTCCACCTAATGAACCTTCATATAACGACCTCTTTGAGTTTTTATCACTCAAACTGGACTACATTCAGGAGAACCATCCAACAGCTGAAACCATAATCATGGGAGACTTTAATGTACATAACGCTGCCTGGCTCAAATTCTCTAACAAAACAGATGATGCGGGTCGTCAAGCCGAGACCTTCGCCATCACTCATGGTCTAGAACAACTGGTCGAGCTACCAACTCGCATCTCTGATGTCAACAACCAGTCTGCCAATACACTAGATCTTTTCCTCACCACCAATCCTGACCCGTATAGAATAGAAGTTTGTGCCCCACTTGGAAACTCTGATCACACCCTCATCTCCACAACATGCTCTTTCCATTTACCATCGAGCTGCATAATACCACCCCGTCTCATGTGGCATTACAATTCGGCCGACTGGGAAGGTCTTCGTATGTTTTTCTCAGCGTTTCCATGGAAGAGAGTTTGTTTCTCTTCAGTAGATCCAACACGATGTGCTGAGACAATTTCTGAAATCATCATGTTGGGGATGCAAACCTACATACCGAATACCGAAAGAAGAACATCATCCGATAAGACCTGGTTTAACAGAAACTGCTCTAGAGCTGTGGCTTCCAAACAGGCAGCATACCATCGATGGCTAAAAAATCCGGGCCCTGAGACCAGAGCAGCATATGTCGAGGCTAGAGGCATATGCAAAGAGACAATAGAATGCTCAAAAGATGCCCACAATGCCAAAATAAGATCAAAACTTGCTGAATGTCCTAACGGATCCCGTTCATTTTGGTCTTTCGCCAAAGCTGTGGGAAGAAACTTCACTTCCAGCTCATTTCCTCCTCTAACCAAAGAAGATGGAACACTAGCAACGACTGCCCAGGAAAAAGCCAATATCTTTGCGCACCTATTTGCTGGAAATTCCACTCTGGATTCATCGGGAAAACAACCCCCGAACATTACACCTATTGACAGTCACATGCCGAGATCACCTTTCGCCAACGTACTATCAGAAATATTTTGCTGGGTCTCAACACCAACAAAGCCTGTGGATCTGACGGAATCCCGCCGATTGTTCTCAAGAAATGTGCCCCGAACTAACACCTGTTCTTTGCAAGTTGTTCAACCACTCTTACAATTTGGGGTATTTCCGTCCAATTGAAAATTGCAAGAGCACAGCCAGTCCTAAAAAGGCAAAAGGCCCTACCTAGCAATTTACAGACCTATCGCACTGCTATCTATTATTTCAAAGGTCATGGAAAAAGCCATCAACATCGAGCTCATGAAATATCTGGAAGACTCAGGAATTGTCAACGATAGGCAATATGGCTTCCGCCATCAGAGATCAACTGGTGACCTGCTCGCTTACGTCTCACATATATCGCAGCTATCTATTGAAAAGTATGGAGAAACTTTAGCTGTGGCATTAGATATCTCCAAGGCGTTCGATCGAGTTTGGCACCAGGGACTCCTCGCCAAGCTTCCGTCTTATGGCTTGCCCCCTCAGCTGTGTTCTCTGCTTGCTAGTTTTCTCTCAAACAGGTCTCTCCATGTAGTGGTAGATGGAGTTTCATCTGACACTCTACTCATAAATGCTGGTGTTCCGCAAGGATCTATTCTCGCACCAACACTATTTCTACTTCACATCAACGACCTGTTGAAAGCAACTTCATGTCCAGTACAGAGCTTTGCCGATGATAGTACCCTCCATACCGCTTTCTCTTCCAGGGCCCCTATATCAGCCCGTAAAACCAGAAATGAACGAGGAAGAAATGTTAATAATATAAATATGGACTTAGGAACAATTCTCGAGTGGGGATCTAATAACTTGGTAGAATTCAATGCAAACAAAACACAAGCATGTCTTTTCTCTAGAAAAGTCGATCTCACTGTGCCTAACATAACTTTATCAGGAGTAACCATACCACTGAAGTCATCCATATCGATGCTTGGTATTACTATCAGCAATAACCTTTCCTGGGAAAATCACGTGGGGTCCATTGCCAAAAGTGCATCCCAAAAACTTGGTTTTTTGTTTCGTGCCAAGAGCTGTTTCACCCCCACCCAGCTGCTTATGATCTATAAGGCACAAATCCGACCTGTCCTGGAATACTGTTCCCATATTTGGAGCGCGGTACCTAAACATATCCTGAGGCTATTGGATTCTGTCCAAAAAAGGGCAATTCGTCTCGTCGGTGATGCCTTGCTTACAAACTCGCTCACTTATCTGGAACACCGTAGAAAAGTTGGCGATTTGTCTCTATTTTATAGATATTTTCATGGGCGATGCTCTTCTGAAATATCAACAATCGTTCCTGCTTTGGCAGTCTCTTCGAGACTAACCCGTCAAGTTCAGTCATCACACCCCTTCGTGGTCACTTTGGAGACCTGCAGAACATCACTTTCCAAAGACTCGTTCATCCAACGAACAGCGAGGCTTTGGAACTCATTGCCTAGGGAGGTGTTCCCCGAGGCATACAACCTCCAGAAATTTAAGAAGAACACCAACTCCTACCTTCTTTCCCTTGGTTCCCACGATGTTCTCAGAACATTACAGGATATCCCTTTTCGTGGAAACCAGAACATAAAAAAAAAAAAAATATAGGTATAGTATTGCATGGTATAATGACAATTAAATGTGATGGAATAGAAAACGTCAACTTTTCAAAGAGAAAAATATTGAGAAAAAAAAAACATAATGGTGGATACATGAGATTTATACATAATTTCTTATGTTTTTTTTATTTCGGAGCTGGATTAATGGTTTACGTTGAATATGTGGCACGTCAATTTGATATAATAGAAATCGTCAACTTTAAAAGGAAAACATATATAAATCCTTTATCCAGTTCATTTACTAATTTACATTGTCAAGTCATTGCAATGATTACAATGAGAACGATATATAGCATGCTTTCAGATTAAAATAGACTCAGTTTAAAAAATAAAAATGTATATACAACACATACACACATACATATACACAACATACACACATACATATACACAACTACTACACCTATTTGCACACTATACATCTATACGCTCATACAAATTCTAAAAAATATTTAATAAATACACAAAATTCTTTAAACATACTAAAACATTTGTATACCTGTCGTAACTAAATATTAAATCGAAACAAACAAAATGAGGAAGTGGCTACTAGGTTTTTATTGATTAAGAAAATATGATCTTAACTTTGTCTTGAAGGATGTTGAAGATGTTAAGCGTTTGATCTCTTCTGGCAGATTATTATAGCTATCAAGTCCCTTGAAAAAAACAGAATTATGGGTATGTGTTAATGTGACTTGTTGAATATGGAAGTCAGTTCTGAATCTTGTATTGTATCCGTGGATTTGGTCATTGTACATAACTTTTTCTTGTAAATATGTTGGGGAAATTTTATTTCTTATTTTGAAAATTGGGATTAATGTTTGGTAGAGGAGAAATAAATTAATTGGTAACCATTCTAGTTGCTTTAACATATCTCTTATTGGTTTTAGTCTTTTGCAATTTAGAATTGCATGGCTCTATTTTGGAGTTTCTGTAAACGAGCTAAATCATTTTGTTTCAGTAGATACAGAATTGTAGAACAATATTCAGAAAAAATTACTAATAAAAAACATTTAAAAGGCAAACTTTTATTTAAGCCGTGCACTGAAACGTATAAAATAAGTTTAAGTCATCGCTGACAATGATATAATTATTTTTTGTTGATTTATTTGGTTTCAAAATGTTGTCGCGCGAAGTGTTCATAAAAGTAGGTATCAATTAATTTGCTCGGGCAGTGATAGGTTGATAAGTAAGAACTTGTCATACTATTGAATTTTTACAAAGTATTCATAAGAGTAGGTACCAAGTAATTTCATTGGGCAATGATTGGTTGGTAAGTAACAACTTGTCGAAGTATTAATTTTATTTCATTTCGCACGACAAGCTTTTTGAAACTAAATAATTCAACAAAAAAATAATTATATCACTGTCAGCGATGACCTAAACCTATTTTATACGTTTTAGTGCACGGCTTGAATAAAAGTTCGTCTTTAAAATGTTTTTTATTAGTTATTTTATTTTTGCTTTTTAGTTAGTTTGCCTCAATCTGTTCATTTCTAAGAGGGCATCGTTATTATAAGGTCTCTTCCCTGTAAGTTTTGAGATGAAAGAAATCATGATGTCCGACCCCAAAAACTCCCACACACCAATTTTGAGTAGAATCTGACCACAATCATAAAACTCGTCCGCCATCTTGAACTCGCCATCTTGAATTCATAGATTTTGACAAAAAATTCATAATCTCCGAACCTGAAAACCCCCACATATACATTTTTTATAAAATATGACCATAATCAGAAAACTCGTCCTCAATCTTGGGGCCGCCATTTTGAATTTATAAATTTTGACAGAAAATTCGAAATCTCCGACCGCGAAAAGCGCTGCCTATTAATTTTGAATCGAATCGGACCATGATCACAAAACTCGTCCACCATCTTGGAGCCGCCAAATTGAATTTATGAATTTTGACAAAAACTTCATAATCTACGACCCCAAAAACCCCCACATACCAATTTTGAATCAACTCGGACCATAACTCAAAATCTCGTCCACCATTTTGGAGCCGCCATTTTGTTTGTTTTTCTAACAAATGCATTGTCACCGGAATTATGAACACCAGCCAAATTTCTGATAAATCGGACGACTAGAATTCGGTCAAAATTCACTTGCAAGATTTGACCCAAACTAACGAACTAACTAACAAGTGAAACTCAATGAAAGCTTGTAAATAGAAACAAAACATATTCTGCTACCTCGATAATAATTGATTTATTGGATCGCTTGGAACCATGGAACCACGCTTTTTCCTCACGTGACGAGAATATACAATTATAAATCTCCATATCGAATTACATTCGGAGTTGAAGAAAACCTGGCCAGTCGAGTAACCGAATGAGATGTGTTCAAAATGTTAGTACTCACACCAAACATAAAATATAAATAAATATATAAAAAAAAATATGGTCGTGTTGAGGATTGAACCCTAGACCTCTGGCTTAGTAGTCTCTCGTTTTACGGCAGCTCCGTTTGGTGTTTGAAATTATTCGTTGTGGAATTAAATATTTCTATTGCGCATGTAAGATTTCGGAGCAAAGTAAAAAATATATTTATGCACGACCGGGCGTAAAGTAGCACTTTAGCGCCCGGATTTGCAGGCGTAAAGTAGCACTTTAGCGCCCGCGGACTACTTTAAAATCGTTGAACAGGCGCTAAAGTGAATTTCAATCTCATATCGATAGAAATCTATATTCCGATGGATCATATAATCAAACCCAAAACATTATCAACAATAATATAACGAAAACAATGAACATAAATTAATTTAAAAAATGAATTATAACTCAATATTGACAATACAATTAGAACAGTTATTTATGGAAATATTTGGATTTGTTGTTTTCTGTTGTTGCAGATAGTTACTGATTTCAACTGATTCCTCATTACTAGAAGTCTGAAGAGAATGCATGTTATTATCTGGTGTTTCAGAGTAGTGAGCAATATTTTCATATTGTCTGCAATGGCTAGTAGAAGGCTCATCATTTTCTACAATTTTCTTAGCAATCTTCAGCTTATTTGCAACTGAATTTTCAATATAACCTTCCGCAACAGTAGTCGACTTCCACCCAGCATGTCTTTTAATGTTGATTATATCCTCGCCTGCATCTGCCTAGGTAAGTGGCTATTCTGAATGGTATTTGACCGAATGTATTTTTTCCGATAACCTGTCTCGTACACTTGCCATTTTTATAATATAAAAAAAAACCGCTTTTGATCATTCTGATCTCGCAAGGAAGAATATTTTCTGTAAAATATCCAAATAACTTGGCGATTTCTGTTCTTTATCGATTACAGTAAATACTCGATCTATCTTCGTTTTGGTTTCTCGTATAGTTATGAGTAAGAATGTCTCGAAATCTTGAATGTCGTCCACTGTGATATTTGCCAATTCTTCGCGGCGACATTCTCCACAAATATCAAAAATCAGTGCTACCTACAATAAATTCTCAGATTAACATACTGAACATTGAGAAAACATGAAATTAGAACTTACTTTCATCATAAGATACAAATCGTCGTCTTCCCTCAAAAATAACTCGATTTCTTCTCTGCTTAGAATCTTTCTTTAGTTTATAACCATCAAATTTTCGTTTCAAAAAAGCTATCAATCTTGCGTATCTACTGATATCTATATTATCATGTACATTTGAAGTAGCTTTCAGCATGGAATAATATGACCACATGGTAGAGGGCTTACAATATTTAGATTTTTCCAGAAAATAGGCAAGAAGTACAGTCTCTGTGTATTTCTTATTTTTCACATTTTTTCCGTTGCACCACCTCACGAATTCTTCATACAGCTTGTCGTATATTTTCTTGGAATTACTTGGCAATAAACTCAATTTCGCATCCTCAGCTGCTTTACTTATTTCTGGTGGAGTACAATTCACACTTTCTTCGTCGCTTGAATCCATTTCAAAATCAGTAATAAATTATCTGTGATCACAAAAATTGACAGCAAATATGGCTACTAGCCTATAAAATCTTATTTCGAAAAATTGACTGAGTTGCCATGGTAACATTCATTCCATCACTTCTTGATTTATTCTGTTTCCGATATGATATGAATATACATCCTCACGGCAGCCTTGATGTATTTTTATCATGTTCTAGATATAAAGAGGTATCTATCTACATGACATCAAATATACCGGTCGTGCATAAAATTTTGTATGTATTTCGGGCGTAATTTGCTTTTATGGACCTAGGCGTGTTAACCCCTTCATGCACAGGTTAATTTTTTAAGTCGCTCCCTATATCCCAGATAACGTGAAAAATTGTTTATTTCTTTTTTTTTGTAATCCACTGATTATGGTGGCACTATATTAGGAAACTATTTCTAGTTATCTTGAAAGTGAAATTATTGATTTTTATCCAGTGGCGTTACTATGGGGGCCTAAATTTGTGAAAAAAAAACAAACTGACTATCTTGAAAATTAGTTCATTTCCAACGTAAATGATATGCAATCAAAATAGAAAAAGCAGTAACTAATGTTATGAAACATCCTAACACGTAAAACGCTCTAAAAACTATCAAATACTGCAGCACTGCACCGTTGCAAATTACATTTTGTACTGGAGACCGCCAAAAATACGGATGTGGACTATACATGCGTTTGACCTTGAATCAGTCAATCAAATTTAATCCCGCCCACCTAAGGATCCCATTCCAGGGTATACTACTCAACTACGATATTATTCCAACGTTTATTTTAAATATGGCATATGTTGCCACAAGTGGCACTCTGGAATATAGATCAATTTGAGCTTGTTGCCACATGTGGCAACATGGGCTTGAACGGGTTTTAATACACGCTGCGGTCCATAAAAGCCTATTTCACGCCCTTGATACATAAATAACTATTGTTATTTGGTTTTTGTTTTAAATCATACGTCAGTTATATTGTCTCATTATTGCAGTTTTGGAATGAAGATTCGAGAAATGGAAAGTGCAGCAAATATGTGTAATACAAATCTAGATAAGTAAGTTAATAAAATTTTCAAGTATAACTTGATACAAGTATTTACTGATTACATACGTTTAATGTACATGTGATTCGAGTGTTTACTATTGACTATTTATATACATTACAGAGAGACGATGGTGAAATTATATGCCCAGCTTCAAAAAGGTTATCGAAAGAGAAAAAAAAAAGCGTAAGGAACTTCGTTTCTGACGTTCCTGTCCCCCGACCTCACACGATTTTTTTTATTCCTAGACATATTATGTTTTCTTTAACATTTTTTTATTTTCCGAGATCCAGAAGGTTATAATTTCATAGATCAATTCATTTGTAATATTTGTGACATTGTTTATGGGTTACCTGCATTTCAATTGAGTAAAAATCTGCTGTGATCTTCTGTGAATGTTATTAATGATGATAACAGTATGGTTGAAAAATGCGAAAATGTACCTAATAATTGATAATGAAAAGCTGCCTTCATTTTGCATTACATCTCGTTTACATACACTGTTCTATACTTCTACCTGCAAAATTAATTGGGAATTGCCTATTCAAGTAAAAATAGGATTGAAAAGTGAACGATAGACATTCAAGAAAAGAGAGTATTATGATAAAAACAGAAAATTTTTTGGTAGCCGAAACAGGATAATTCTAAGCCCCTACGCATGATCTTTTCATTCTTGTTTACAATGAACTTTATGATCACACATGAAGGACTCTCTGGTCAGTAATAAGTTGGAAATGTCGGCCTATTAGAAAGTGTCTCCATCTTTTGAGGGCTTCAACGATAGCAAAAGCTTCTTTTTCAACAGATGAATGTCTTTCTTCAGCACTGGTGAGAGTACTTGAAAAAAACGCCACCGGTTTTCTATCTTGAGAGAGTTGAACTGCTATTGCATATTCTGATGCATCGGTTTCCACAGGGAACATAACGGAGTCATCGATTGATTTCACCATAGCATTAGATATACACTTCTTCAGGAGTTCAAATGTTTCTAACGCCTTCTCGGGCATAGGAAAGATTTTACATTCTACTAATGGTTGAATTTTCTATGAAAACTTGGGAACCCATTTCGAATAATCTGCAAACATTCCCATAGTATGACGTAATGAGGAAACATTGTTTGGTATGGAGAGTTCCAGAAATGGTTTCAATCAGTCTGGATCGGGTTTGTTCGTTTGATTGCCAATTGTGAAACAGCAGTGGCTCGGTGAGAATGATTTGAAAATGTTTTGTCTGTCATATTTAAATTTGCCAATTCTGCGGACTTTTTGTGCATTTACTCCACTTGGCATTTTTTTGTACCAGCCAAGGGTTTTTTGTTTTCTCCAGTTAGGATTTACTGTCAGAAATAAACTATCTGTTTCAATATTGATGTTTTCGCTTCTTTTCATCATTAGTTTATCTAGAAGTCTCACTGGACAACGACTTACTTCATTTTGGATGGGTACAAGCCATTTATTATTATCACACGGTTTTGCTCCTCCCTGTGTGGTTTTGGTAAAAATAGGATTATATTGTATTCTACCAGTAGGAGTATCATCATTTCCAGTTTTCTTTTGAAAATAATAAGTCAAGCAATTGAGAAATTTTTTATTTGTAATCCTTCCGGTGTATTTTCATCCCACGCTTCTATCATTGCTATGTACTCGGTATCTTTAAATGCTGATGCACTGACCTTTCTCTTGTCCGGTAACATTTGAGGTTCCCTCCTTTTTGAATTTCTTGCGTTTCGTGCGGCTAAAAATATGGTACTAGAGAATGGATCAATTACTCTATTGAACTCCTCCATATATTTTGCTTGTATTTGTTTTGCCTTTACGTTCCACATCGTTTCAACCACATTTTCTTTATAATTTTCCCCATTACCTCTTCGCATATTGAAAGTCCAATCTTTCAAAATGGATGCTATCATTTCAGTGGAATAGATTCGTTTAGTACATAGTTTATTTCACTACAAAACGTAAGAAATTGTTTCCATACGTACTTTTTTGTTTTCACTGTATTATGAGGCTCAGTATTTTGTATATTATTGTAGAATTTTCGATTGGTGGAGCTACTCTATGTATAATCAGGTATTATCGAAATTATACAAGGAACTTAACTAAATTGAACGTTCTGATTGGAAAAAATTACACGAAAAAAATAATCATCGTTATACACAAAATAAGCGATAATATAATGATAACATATATGTAAAGTAAGTGTAGATGACGAAATTTGTCCTTTGTCCATTTGTTTGTTATTTTATTTATGGTAACCATTTGTTCAACTCTTTGTATTCGTGTTGACGATGGAAGTATAAACTTCCGAAATGCATACACTTTGGAAATAAAGTAAATTACATAGATATTAATTGAAGTTTTTGGAGCCTTGTGCACGTAATGAAATAGTAGGAGTGAAAGGCTTTTGTATTTCGTGCAAAATTATTTTTATTTTAAAAATCGTAGCACAGCCTATTTTATACAAACTGGAAACAGTTTTGATGGACTTCTTGTAAACCTGACGAGTAAGTAACCTGAAAATCTTTATCATTCAAAATGTCAAAATATTTTATATAAAATTTCATCTAGGTATTACTTACTTGCAGGTAAGCACTGAAGATGACTATTATATAGTCGAAAGCGCTCTTCTACGATTTTAAAAATAAAAATAATTTTGCACGAAATACAAAAGTCTTTCACTCCCCTTTGATTCTATTTGTCTATCCACTCCACTTTGAGTAATATGGACTACTTCTACCATTGGTGATTTTTGTTGATGCTACAGACAGGTGCATGTATTCCAAAAATCGGCACATTATGATTATCAATAAAATAAACGTTGATATCTTGTAAATGAATGATTTCTTTCTTCAGTAAAATATTTGCAACTATTGTATAAGTTTTCTTTCAAAATGAGACAATTTGCTGTTATAACTATTTTTTTTAAAGCAAATGCAATGCTCGGAAAGAGCAAAATCGTCATTAAATGGTGTAAGGTGGTTCTTCCCTTTTCGTTTCAGACAGATGTTATTAGATATATGAAAAAAGCAGTTAGTTCCACAATATGCTACTACGATATTTCGATAGCATTTTGATCGTTGAATAACATTTGGTTTTTGGATACTATCAATTTTCTTCCAAATATTTTCATAAGCCTTCCTTTGAAATAATATTGTTTGAAAATGATATACAAAATACACTAGACCGACCAATTGAATCACTTTTTTCATCTCACACCCAGGAAGTGTTCCACCAATTGTTCACAAGTTGCATTATTCATTGGGGTTATATCATTTCGTAGGTATTCGCAATGCGAAGAATGTCTATCTGAATGTTAATCTCACTAATCCAGGCCAGCGACAGACCTTAATCAACGAAATCATATACAATTTGTCGCCGGCACATCACAAACATTACAATAAAGCAATATCGCACATTTCACAAAGGCATTGTTCGGTTTGCATATCGGCGCTCTCTGTGGAGATGCGATTAGTTGTCATTTCATTCCGACCAACCTCCGTCAACTATCATTACTTTCTGATTTGGCATTCCATTATTTCTTTGATGTGCGATTATCGTACTCTAGTTCGGGCGAAATACAACAAACGAATTCCGATTTTATTTTCGAATTCTTCAACACTTTGCCCATCTGTAAAAAATCGGTCTGAAACTAACATCATATATGAATTTAGTACGACAGATTGATAAAAAAAACAAACGGTCCCTTAGAACGAATGATTCTAAGCAAATATGAGTAAGGAAAATGAGTGTTTGAACAGCATTCTCCTTTTTATACTCTTTTATCATACCTGCATCATGATCCTTGTTTTATGAACTGAAAACCGGCGAAATATCAGGATTAAAACACGCCGTGTTTTAATGGAAAAAGCTTGCGAAATCTCAAGATTAAAACACGGCGTGTTTCAAAGGTTGGTAGGTAACAAAAACTAGTCCAACTTTTTATTTATGTGTCAAATTACATCAAAAATATAAAACAATTTGAGTCTGCTTCCTCCCGATCCATAGCATTAACTTTTCATATTCTCTATAATACGAATTTCTGGATTTTTCAGGTATCAATTTTGATTCAGCATCCTCGGCTAACTTTAAAATTAAGGATGAGAGTTCTCCTTGATTTGCAACCATTTTAAAATTATCAATCATATGAACTGTCAAATAAGCTTGTAAACAATAATTGCTATATCCATATCAACAAGACGTGAAATCAGATGTCCATTATATACCTGATTAGATGTATTAAAATATAAGGAACATCATCCTGATCTAAAAATCATTTCCAGCATTGTTTTTGAAGATATGATGCAGGTATTATGAAAAATAGCGTATGATACACGTGTATAAGTGCCTTAAAAAGAACTAGTAACGTTGAGGGCACTCCGCTCCGCGTCGTGTCCTCATACCAGTTTCGCGTGCTGTAAAGGCTCACTTATACCCTAGTATAATAATATACTATTTTGAGAAGACTCACTTGAAAGCACGGTAGTTTATTTCCGATATTCGATTCTGATGATGGTGGTATAACCGTTATGTAGCTACCTGTAAGAACTAATAAAGGGCATCCATAAATTGGACGCTAAGAATTTATTTAACCCCTTTTGTGGCATAGATTGAATGATAGTATTTCTGACCTGCACAAATTCGTCACTTAAATATTGAGTAAAAAAAATAATTGAATATTTTCATCTTATATTTTATTATTTATATTTCCAAATCTACTTATTTAGCATGTATATGAGCAACACATTTCATAAAATCATGATTTTTTTATAGCTTAGAATCAATCTAAGTATATTAGTTCTATAAGCTTGTGGTTCTCTAGATGGTGTCGCTACACTCTTAGAGAACCAATTTCAAAGGTTCAGTAAAAACATTTTTATTTTGTGCCGGCCCAAAAAAGAAGCAAAATTAAATTAACGTATAATCATGTATCAACTATACGACTTTAAATCTGTTTGTTATCTATATAACACATAGGTTGGAGTGCCAACAGATGATAGTTGAGTTGAAAATAGATCAAAACCACATTTCAGTTTCTAGGACAATTAATTCTAAATTATGAGTTTATACTTCAAGATCTATAAAAATCATTTATCAGTTTGCCCCAATTGGCTTGTGTCTAATACTAATTAATATATGATATGTGTACTCCCATGTTGAATTGTAAATAATCACCTGGGATATGAAAACAGTTGATAATATAATAACATCCAATTACTGATTTTTGCATCACTAGCTATGTGTATTTTCTGACAAGCTTCCTTGGGTCTGTATAATTACTACGCTAAAACGTACCTAATGTTACGAAAGTAAGATCAGAACCTTGCCTGAATTAATGGGATCACGATGAAAAAATCAGCGTTCAAATCGGTTTAAAGCTGTAGGAGCAAGGAATTGGGCAGGCTATTTCTTACTTACCCTGTTGTTGCCACGATGCTAGTTATTGGATCGTTCTTGACATTTCCTGAAATTTCTTAAATTTCACTTATTTCGAGTGGTACATACAGACTTTCTGCATGAACTCTTTGTTGATGTTTCAAACTTCCTCATCACGACACCTTTGATATATATT
The DNA here is from genome assembly GCA_018342105.1 of Gonioctena quinquepunctata. NCBI lineage: Eukaryota > Metazoa > Arthropoda > Insecta > Coleoptera > Chrysomelidae > Gonioctena > Gonioctena quinquepunctata. The sequence goes on along the minus strand of JAFIRS010001331.1, from coordinate 246,140 downwards.
AACAAACAATTTAGAAAAACAATCATTGACATCTACTTTATGAAGCATTTTTTATAGATGCGATTCTTTGATGAACGTCCAATTTTTACGATTTTTACATCCTATTTAAGAAGATGTCCTTATGAATATTATTTTCCATTCTTTCATCATTTGGATCGTTATGAATTTGAGTCAACTTATCAGTATTTTTCTATTCAGAACCTGATGAATTCACCTGCATATGTGACACACGTATGTCAGGATGATTTTCCAGTGGCCTCGCCTTTGCCTTTGTTTTCTGATTCGTCATTATAAAATCAAATAATTTTGACACAGATTCTTGATTTATGTTTTGTTATCTCAATGTATGGAAATTCCTTTTTTTCGATTATTCTATTATTGCGTGGTACCTTGTGATCTACTTGATGAGGACTTCTTCAGAGTATCTCCCCAGCTTCTTTGGGTGTGTTCCTACGATTCAATTCACAAAAATCGAATATTCTGCCATCATAAATCCAAAATATAGAAGAAACTATACCATGTAAGTAGGAGTCAATCCGTTATAAATAATGATTTTTGAAATTCTATAGAAATGCCAAAAATATGAAGTATTTTACATATAATTTGGACGGAATATAAATTCAACAAAATTAGTAGTTCTCAACAAAGAATAAACTTATAATAGAAGATCCAAAAGGTGGCACCTTCCAATTCAAATAATTTCCTGGAAGAAGTATTTGAATGAGAAATACCCAGGAAAAGATTAGTAACATTTTACACAAGTTGTGAAGACACCAATTTCCTAGGAAATCATGGAAAACATGGATGGATGTCTTTCTGAAGTAATTATACAAGAGTAATATTAACGGGTGAATTTTCGCTCAAAAAAATATTGAGATATAGTACTCAGTTAGATACTTCTTCAAATTCGGAGGAATATTCAGTTACAATATATCAAGGGAATATTATTTTGCCGGAAAAATTTTTGATCGAAAGATTGTTTCTTGAGTGATATCCCGAGGCAAATTGCATGATCAAAATCTCGAGCCGAAGGCGAGAGATTTTGTCATTCAATTTGTCGAGGGAAGTTACTTATAAGCAACAATCTTTAGATCAAATTCTTAATGAAAAATAATAGACCGAGATATATTCGATTAGACTATTTCCCAAATAAGCTAAATTGACATAAAAATAATGTTATTTATTACTTTCAATTACACATTAGGATTAGAATAGAAATTGTCTCCAAATTGAATTTTTGGAAGTAACTGTATCTTTGGGTGTTATATTATAAATATTAGTCTGAATTTGTTCAAATCAACTTGTACCAAAACGACTCATTTTGACACTTTCAAAAATTTACAATCAGAGGACGAACATATGTCCAGAGTTCTTTTGTCTTAACCACGAAAATCAATTACGGAAGTATGTTTATAAGAGATAATGTCGAAAAAAAAAACCAAGGGATGATTTGCAAATTTTCCCGCTGTCATTTTGACAGTATTGGTAAAAATTTGAAGAATGCTGACAGATCATTGGTTGAAATAGTATGAGGGAAATAGTCAATGAAAGATTCCAAAAATTTTAGTGTAAGAATATGTACCGATTGTGTCATTTTTCATTAAAACGAAACTATTGCATTACCCTTTTTTGGTGAGGTGTCCATTACCTTAATTGATACAAATTTTATGTAGAAAAGGGTATGGTGAAGCAATAAACTTGCATTGCATCTAAACCGAAGAAAATTTAATATTGTTCTCTTGAATTCGGAAAAATAAACATATATATCTGATAACATCAACCAAGCCCGATATTCCTCAAGACAATGTATTTCCACTCCAGAACGAGTTAAAATTTATCCATGAAAATGAAATGACAAGCTCTGTACTATTCCCAATCTTTCGAAAACGAAAGGCAACATATGATATTGAGTTGAATTTTGGCAATTCGTAAGCTACTTGCAAACTCAATAATCCTAACAGAATTTCTGTTACATGGAGTTATCTCGTTTCTGGGCAAATTCACTTTGAAAGTTTCCAACTTTGACCTGCGGTCACTTCTTCATCTAATCTCCTAAGACATTTCCCGACAAGATATAACTTTCCGGGGAAAATATTTTCCCGATCGATTGAGACGAACGAAATCTAATAATCGGTGTTTATGTTTAAAATAAATAATTTTACAGGATGGACAAATTTATTTTCTACCAAAGTATTAGCGGTTTTAGGGGTTTTGTTTCTCAAAAGGCAAGATAAGGATGATTCCTCCGTGAATATTTTCAAATGTATATTGTTTTCGATTTCCTTATTTTGTTCCATAGTACTCCCAAAGTAGGTTCAGGGCACTATGAATGTCATAGTTCACCGAGAGGATGAATAGTAACAGAAAAATACTTCTCTTAGAGTTGAATAGAGTTTCTTCTGCAGGTTTGGTGAAATGTGCACTCCATAATTTTGGTTTTGAAACTACGTTGACGTCAAAAAGGTGTTGAGCTGCTGTCACTCAAAGAAGATGGTTCGGTCTGTTTTCTTCGTAGTTTCTGACATAATGAAGGAGAAGTGTTGGTTTGTTCATCAAACTAGGAGTTTATGTCCCAAGCAATATGTGATACGCTCAGCTGCTCGACAATTATTGATTTCATATAATTCTTTCATAACGCTACGATTAGAATTTATAGCGAATTCCATTAGTGGAACCAGTTTTGTATACTCTTACCACAGATCTAAATGACTCATTGTAAATACCAATCCCATGATATAATAATGGCCTATTGTTCGGGGTGTGATATCAATACGAAAGGGTCTAGGGACTTCAGGTACGGATTTAAAAGTACGTGAATAATCTCGTATATTACACTTTCATATGCGAATTAAGATTTGTCAACGTAATTTGATAATTATGACTAATTTGATTGATTTTCGACCTATTTTTATTAGGTTTGGATTATGTTATCAACTAATTTTCTTAAAATAATTAGGGCATTCCCAAGTTTCCATGCTGATTTGTGGTTTTAGAATTCAGTTAGCAGTTTGTATTTGTTTGGATTTGAGTGAGAAACACTTCTATTATAGCTTTTTTATTAAGTTTTCTTGAAAGAATATTATCCATAAGGTTTGGCTATAACCGTTATTAATAGCAGTTTAATTATATTAAATTATTTGATGAAATTTTCTTCTGAAAGCGGAATATTAATTAATCTATGTATCATACTGCTATATGCGGCTAATTTATGTTGGTATGGATGCGTTGATGTACAATACACAGTACATCAACGCATTCATAGCAACATAAATTAGCTGCATAATTAGTGGCAGTGGTTGTGGTCAAACACCTCAAAGTTTTCCAGAATTGTGGCCGCTACGTACCGTCCACTAAAAATGCTTCTTGGGTTACCACTGTATGACCCATTTGTGCTGCCAATGTATCACAATTATATTGTTTTTTTATTGAAAATGTTTTTTTTTTAATTCCAACAATTGTTTTTTATGTTTAATCATCTTCAAAATACATATTGTTTTTCTACATATAGTCTTGAATGGTAAGTTTTGTATCATTTGAACACGGAATTTTATTCAACCTTCTTCTGTGGTAGCTCGCATTATCCATCACAATCACACTATTTGGTGGTATATTTGCTAAAAGTTTATTTTCAAACCCGTCTTCGAATGATTCTGCCGTAGTATCGTCGTGATAGTCAACACTGGAGTACTTTATAGTTTTGACATTTGGTATAAAACCATTATTTGTTATAGCATGAATTATTGTAACACGCTTTCCATTATTGAATTTTTTTCTGGAAGTGGAATATTAATTAATCTATGTAACATATATGTAACATATGTGCCTTTCTTTTGCTCTCCGTAGCCATGCCTTTATTGCGTCTTCTGAAGCTTTTCTGTCAGATACCCCATTTAATTGTGCTGCTTCTGAAATAATTTAAAATATTATTTAACGAACATAATGGGTCTTTACATATCACTCATTAGACTAATGTTGAATGAAAAGTGATATATATATTTATATTTGTATCTTTATTATTTACATTAAGAGAATTAGAGAAACTATTATTCTTGAACTTATTTTAAATTTTATTGTATATTTATATTTCTCACCAAGCAGAAGTTCTGCTACTTTCAATTTTCCAAAAAATTTTTTTTTTTGCTCCTAACCAGGTATATTCTGAAGCAAAACTATTTGTGAATATAGAATTGAGGCACCGTTTCATAAAATCATATGGTGAGCTTCCTCCTATTTTTGACATCTCTGTTACCTAAAAAAAAAACAATGAAACAGCACAATTTAACAAATGATCACTTTGAAAATCTACTTACAGCAGCTTTAAAATGTTTTCTTTCAGACAGATATTCTTCAAGAAGTCCCAATGTTTCTTCCGAGTTGACAGGAAAGTGTTCAAAAGTCACGAAGATTGACTGTACATGACTCTCTGCTGATGGAGTAGTATTAGCGTTTAGATCCATATTTATTTTTCGAACATCATCAAGTATTTCAGTGAGTAGGTGTCTAGTTAACACTTGTTGTTTGACCAAAGTTTTGAGGATGTCACCTGTGAAATGTTATAAGAATATTGATTGTGAATCATTTTCTTGTATATATTCATTTTCATATTCCGATATCAGCATATTCTGTATTAAAAATCATCCACTTGTATATTCTTTGATTTAAAAAACTAGTCTATTCATTACTTTACATTGAACTTTGTCTATTTGATGATTAATTCAATGAACAAGATCTTACCCATTTTAAGGTCAGCGCAGCAACAAGATGATGAGCTAACTTCTGCAAGAGAAAAATTGGAAATGTTTTAGTCAGAAATATGACATTTATTGATAAAATATCACTGTGGCCTTAAACAAGTCATTTTCTAATACAATAGAATATGTGATGGGGCAAATATAAGCTGAATAATTAACATAGAAGCTCATCTGAGAATAATATTTTGTAGGGGTACACATGAATTGAACTTGCCCAGCTCATAATGTAGGAGACATACCTGTTGTATTTTTGTTGTTGGATATATGTGGCGCTGCTTGCGCAATATCTGTCAACATGAGTTCTTGCAAAGGTCCTAATGATTCAGTGTTAGGCTTTGCAGTCTTAGGCATTTTTGGGGGCGATGGTAACTTGCTTACAAATTCGTTCTCTTCATCAGAAGAGGATAAACAAGTTTTTTTCTTTTTCAATTTTCTTGATTTTATATCACTGTCAGAGTTGAGATCACTGGTATTTTCGGCTTTTCTAGCTTTATTTCTGGCCACTATATATTCATCTGAAAAATTAAAAATGCTTACTGCTATGCTGAATTAGTTAGCAATTCAGATTACTTACCATATGTTCCATTCCTGAATAACATTACGTTATGAAGGGGCCAACATGTTTTAGGCCTTTCCTGTTTTCTGATGCAATTGACCAGTTTTTCCTTGGGGAATGGGGGCCAATAACATTTGTTGCTCCCCAACAACCATGAAGTGGGAACAGCTTCCACTGCATCTTCATCCAAGAATTTAACAATACTCCATGTTATCTCCCCCATAGTATGATTCAACTAGAGTTGAAAAACAGGACATATAACAAAGTTTCCTATTTCAAGAAAATGTCTGTCATATTTTCTCATTGTAATATATTTTCCAACATAATTTCCTCATGAGATTTTTTCCTGGAATCATCATGTAATTACCAATCCTTGATCCGGAAAATGACATTTTTATATAATATAATATAAAGATTCACATGCAATAACTTTTATGTAATTTTACAATTTTTGATGGACTCCATTTCTGGCTATTTGTTTCTCTTTATAGAATAAGTATTCGCCACATTCCTGATACAATGATAACTCCGTTGCAATATTATAAATTTTTAGAATACGGAAATTTACCAGAAGACGTTCAGTGGAAAGAGGCCAAATCCGAGTATGTAACAGTTCAACTGTAAAAATTTGTCAAATGTAAAAAGGGGTTGGGTATTAAATCATAGTATGACAATTCTTAAAGATGACATTTTGATGTAAAAATTTATAGTGAAATTCAAAAAATAGTAGGTTTTAAACTGCCCCACCTACTCATACATTATTTTTGGTAAGGCTTACTGTAAATGTAATAAAGGAAAAATAATAAAATTATTATTCATTTTAAGTTTCATGCATTTATATGCAACTTGATGCAATGGCCATGATGAAAGAGGGCCAGGACTGCTTGCAATTAATATTCCAAAATGTGATGACTCACAAGGAGTAGTATACAAATTTTCCACATTTTTGGATATATTTCCAACATTTTTATTTCACCTTCAAGACATATAAAATTTTGTATTGTTATTATACATTTGTTTTGAAGACAGCAACAGTTATCCGTTGGAATTCAATTTTTTTCATTGTTTGAATTGATGAGGTTCAAGATGAGCGGACCATCAGAATGTTCAATTGATGGTTGAGGATAATTCCGTCTAACATTGAAAGGATTATTAAAAATGCTTTCTTGTTCATGTATTCTTCTCGTTATTTGTTCGAGAGGCTTTTCACCTTTCCTCACTAATTTCTTCAATGCCTGCATATGGTTTTCAAACGGAAAGGCACTAAACTGATCCAATGGACCCAGGTACCTTACATCATCACACAAATGTAATAGATTATGGATATTATGAGAGACATTTTCTAGTCCATACAAAGTTATGAATGTCTTGACAAAGTACTTCAAAAGTGCTTCAGCATATAAAAAGTGATTTGAAAATGATGAACTTGACAAAATTGAAATAGCAACATGTAATGTTAAAAAATTCACATATTTGTCTTCATTTAACACTGATTGTAATACAACAGGTCCTAAATAGAATAAAAATAATCTAAATTCTGTTGCCTTCCATCGCTTCACTTCATTCAGTGATCGTGGTTTTCGACTAAATTCCATCGGGATTCCTGCTCGATGGCTTACAAGTGATTCAGATAAAGTTGCAACTTGATGGTATGATAATTTGCTTCCAGGTTTGCCGCCAATCCATATGGATACCAACAACTTTTTCACTACATCTAGACAAATTAAGTGCATATAATCCATAGGGAAATTTTAATCATATCAATACCAGGGAGTAGTTCTAGAAGTGGAGTGCCAGTATGGTGTTCTTCATCAACTTTTGATCTAAAATTAAAGTCTGTACGTGGAGACAAATTATCAACCTCGGGAAAACAAATTTTATTACTAATGAAGGCCCCTACAATTGTGCACTTTGTATAAGAGCTATAACCGCTATGTCCTTTAGTGTATTTTATGAATGCTTTTGCTGGTACATCACAAACAAATGCTTTTATTTTCACTGAACATACATGACCATCATAAGTTACTCCATTTTTGAGAATATCTATTGCTTCAGTTACAAATTCATTTAGAAACTCATTTGCATCTGCTGGTTTCTCATTGCCATGATATACACCTATAATATCAATTTCATTTGTTCCTAATATATTGCACAAGATTGGATATAACTGGCTTCCAGAACTTTTTGATAATGGTAAACCGTCAACATTGATACCCAACTCTATTATATCAGAAGTCTTATTTGAGAGCTGTGAATTCATAATGAATTTTTTTATGCATTTCTTTAAACCAAAATGGCAATATTTCCCAGGATTCACTTCTTTCAAGACTATAACTCTTGGTGTATTCAATAAAGTTCTAGCATCTACATGAAGTTCTGGATGCAAGGGCTTCAATATATGAAGGAGTTTAGTAACTGCAACTTGAGGTATATTTTGCTGTAATGCCCATTGCCCCAGCTGAAATGACAATGACTTTTCAGTTTGATTACCGAAAGTATGATCTTCTACAGAGGGAATCATCAAAATGTTTTGAACATTTTCAGAAGACGAGTCATTACCACTGTGAGAATTGAGATCTACATTGCAGAAATGATCATAAGTGATCGAATTATCACTGATGGATACTTCCGAAGATGATGATTGACCATCAATAGTGCTCAAAGAGCTGTGCAGATTCATAGATGAACTCACACCATCAGCCATTTTATCACCTGACTCTAGTTCTTTTCTGGTTTTTTTATAAAACTTATTGAGCATTTTTGTTCTCTTCAAACTTGGTTTGTCCATCTTCAATGAATTTCAGATCACGCTTTTCAGATTTGAAAAACACTTTTACCTTAAAACAATTCACTTATTTCCACACGCCACAACACTAAAAAACATTTCAAACAATAAAATACCGAAAAATGGACGTTTGACAGAAACGTCAGAAACTGAAACCGACTGCTAGTGGTGCCAACTGCCATGAGTTATAGGATAGGTGGCATTTGAGTTTAGTGGGGAAAGGTATCTGATGTCTGGTGTCTGGTATCATAGACATAGGTCCAGGTTATGAGAGTGGGGAAAGCAGATGGATGGTACTGGTAGAGAGAAACCGTTATTATATTTATTTCCCCTTAGAGAGTAGGAAGGGTTAGACAACATTCAGTTTGATTTGACTCCTTCAAGAGAAAGTTGATTGTTCCAGAATTATTCACTTCTTCACCTGTAATTACAAATTCATTTGAAAAACTGAAATCTTGAAACTTTTTTTTTTTCATTAACACAAATATCCCCTGTGGATCAATTTTGGATATCCTATGGATATCCAAAATGGTCCAAGGATATTCCGACATGAATTGGACGTCCATAGGATATCATGTGCTGTGTGGGTAGGTACCTGACTGACGCCTAATAAAAATGTACGCGATTATCCTCATTATCGACGGAAGCAAATACTTACAATCAACATATAAATATTATCTACTGGCGTTTTAACATTTAAAATCGATTTGTTTGGAAAGGTTCTTTAAATTGTGACGTCAGCGCTTAGGAAGTTCATTCTGCGCGACAAACACGTACAAACATGATACATAATATGATCATCCATTGTGGGCTCAACTATTGTTTACGCATTATTAGTCTCGTGGATATTAGCGATTCAAATCTGACGGTATTTTGTCACACTGTAACGAGTGAATAGACGTTTTCACGTCAAAAGACACGGCAGAAGAGGAAATAAAAAATTAGAAATTATGATCATTTCATAGTGAAAATAATCAACATATTGGCAACTTCATTTCTGTAATTCCAACAAATACGAAAAAAACAATTCAGAACACTGAAATGTTTTTGATTTTAATCACTGGTTAATCAAAAGGTATTTGATCAACTGAAAAAAAAACAGCATAATTTGTAGATCTGACTATTTTGAATTTAATTTATTTCCAAAACAGAAAAATTGCAAGATGTCCAATAATAATAATAATTTTATTCACACATCGCCTTTTGAATTACATTGACAGTTATGAGTGAGGACAATAAAAGGAGGAGGGAATACATTGAAAACCCTACAGTAGAACAAGTATGTGCGTAGGGCTCGAGTGCAAGTAGCTAGATTGAATATGTTATTAATAATTTGCAAAAGTAATAAAATATTCAAACGAACATAGACTAAGGTACAAGATAAATACTTAATAACTAACAAAATGGTTATAAAAAATATATAATAACATAATAACAACAAGTGATGTATAACATGAAACAAAGATATAAATAAAATCTATGTGTTTTTTATGATTTGGTGAATGTTAAATATTTGGACAAACATATACTCGGGTACACAACCTAACATAAATATTTGATAACTAATGAAGTGGTTAAAATAATAATGAGATAATAATCATAATAGCAACATCATGTATATAATGGATCAAATATATAAAAAAATCTATGTTTTCCATGATTTGGTGTATGTCAATTCTTGGGGTGTTACCCCAATTTTTCAATTGATTTTTGAAACGGTTTCATTGTTTTATTTGCTTCAAACTTTGTGGAAGAGAATTGAATAATTTTGGACCAAGATATAGGTAAGTTCTCTGCAATACATCTTTTTCTGGTTTGATAATAATATAATTTTTTGCAGTTTTATATCTTGTATTATGGTATGGTATCGGTAATAAGTTAGATATTCGAGAATGTTGATATGTGATAACTTTGAGGAAATAAAGTTGCCATACTTCAAAAATTTGTGAGGATTTATATAGTTGTTCCGTTGGAAATTTCTTAGGTTTTTGATATATGGTTTTCAATATGTACCTTTGTGCTGTTGCAAGTACTGAAATATGGCTCTTCAACGCTGCGCCCCATGCTATAATTCCGTATGATGAATGGCTTTCTACTAGTGAGAAGTATATTATACGAAGTTGTTGAGTGTTATAAATAGAAGTTAGATATTTTATTTTGTACAGTATCATTCTGAGTTTTTTTGTTACAAAATTTATATGGACATCCCATTTTAAGTTAGCGTCTACATATATACCAAGGTATTTGATACTCTTAACAGAATTAATCATAACTGGCTGTTCATTTTCCTTTTTCATGGATAACGTATCGAATTTGGGTAGGTATTTTGCATATGAGGGAAATGGGATGAAATGAGTTTTATCACCATTTATAGTGAGTAGACGACTATCAAACCATTCAGCGATCTATGAGAAATCGTTTTCTGCAATATATTTTAAATTTTGCCATGTTTTAGCTTCATACAAAACAGCTGTGTCATCGTCAAAACTCACTATATTCCCTTCAAATCCTGCATGAGAAATATCATTGAGATAAAGGGTGAATAAAATTAGCCCTAGTACAGTTCCCTGGGGAACACCATATCTAATTGTTTTGAAACTACTGGTTGCATCAGCAATTTTGACACATTGTTTTCGATCTTCTAGGTAACTCTTGAATAATGGATATGGTGTACCTCTAAGACCATACCCTTCCAAAACTTCAAGAAGTTGGTACGGTACCAAATACTTTTGCTAGGTCGACGAAGATACATGGGGTTGGTGTTTTTTTGTCTCTGTTGGTTGCTATTTCATTTATCAGACCTGATAATGCATCCTGGGTGGATTTTCCTTGTCGAAAACCATATTGTTTCTTTGAAAAAACATTATTTTTTTCAAGGAAATTTACAAGTCTCTTTTTTATTGCTTTTTCATAAACTTTAGCTATGCTGGCTATTAAGGAGATGGGACGATAGTTGGTCACATTTAACTTCTCGCCGTTTTTGTGTTTAGGACTCACAACAGATCTCTTGAATGCTGCAGGACAATTTCCTTTTGCGAAGGACTTATTGATAATATATGTAATTGGGGCCGTTATTTCTTTCACATATGTATCCGAACATATCATAATTCCAGAATGGATTCATTTTACCAGTGAGTATTTTTTTCCTCGATTTAGATGAAAATGAAATCTAACATGAAAGTGCTAAAAAATTCAGAAGCGCAAACGAAATTATACGTTTCTGAGCGCTTTCATCATTCAAAGAGGCCAGCAACGGAAAACTTTTCAGTACAAAATCCGCAAGCGCCTCTGCCGCATCCAAACTTTAATTTCAGTTACGCGTAATACAATTACTGCCATGCTGAGGATATATTAATTAAAATCTCATGTTTAATTCAGAGAAATTGTATATTTAATCTTGTAATCTGCTCAGCTCTCCGCGAATTAAAACCGCGAGCAAACATCGCTTTTTCGAACTCATCAAACATTCAACTCTTTATTGATTTAGCACTAACTCGAGGATTAGCGAAGAGCTGAAAATTAACGAATTATTGTAATCTAGCTTTCCGAACAGCTTTCTACTTTCATACTCCGGCAATCTGATATCTGGGAGCTGCCATGTTTTTTTTTCATGCTGTATAATGGGCCTTTTTATTGGATTTCATTCCATGAAGGAATCTTTTATGGAATCCATGTTTCTGTATGATGCTGTTACTTCGAATTTCTGAACTTGTCTGTATTTAGAGCGGTAGACTATTTAGAAATACAGTAGAAATAGAAATACAGTAGTTCAGTTATTTGACAAAAATCAACTCTATTCTAAAATAATATATCTATAAAAGAGTGTTCATTTAGAAAATTTGACCTTGACTATTACTGGAATTTGGCGCACTATGGTATTCTAAGATACTGTGTGTGCGACTCTTCTGTTTCTAGAATTGTTTCTAGAATTGTTTCTGAGGTACTAACTATGTCAATGTTTACATAGGCACAATATATCAAGTACTTTAGTTGAGAAAGGAAAATTAGTTTGATTTGTGTAATTTATTTTAAGTGAAGTGAACATTAGGTAGCTTATTTTATTTATTTATTTTTAAATTTTTTCATTCAAGGTAAATAAGAGTGAAGTTTGTTTTTATAATGTCTTTTTTAATTTTATTACATGGCATTACTCTAAAGTTCTGCGGTAGAGCGTTGTACACTTTGGGACCTGTACAATATATATGTTTCTGGCAAGCAACATGTTTGGTGTTTTTCAAAAGGACATTTAGTTGAGCTGCGTTTCGCGTGTTTAGGTTATGACAGAGATTATTTCTATAATAAGAAATTTTCAACATATATCTTGCAACTGTTTTAAGGTAAAGTTGGTTTGGAGTGAGTAATCCACTTTCTTCATATACTAATTGAGATGAGTAACGCTTTTTTTTAAATAGAATTATTTTTATTATCCATTTTTGGGATACTTCAAGCTTTGACCAGTATATGCTACAAGCATCCCCCCACACAACGATGCCATAATTTATGATAGATTCTACAAGAGAGAAATACCTATATTGCTTTTATGATTTTATGGGGCAAAAAGTTACGCAATTCATAGAATTTATAAATTAGTTTTCTTATTTTTTTGTAACGTAGTTTATGTGCTCCTTCCAAGTAAAAAGTTCATCTACAAAAATGCCCAAGTATTCAACACATGTCTCTGTATCAATTTTGTGTGTGCATGTACATTGTTGTTGTTCTAAGGTGCAATGTGATTCATGTAGTTTTATAGTTTGTACATCGGTGGGTAGGGATCTGATTGAGAGAGCGAAGGTCATACATTTTGTTTTACCTACGTTCAGGGAAAGAAGGCTATTATCTAACCACTTTTTCACTTCGGCCATTGCCCTTTCTGCATTTTCCACAGTAGCTCTCCATGTGGGACCGCTTATTTTGACTGCAATATCATCGGCAAAACAGAAGATAAAATCTTCCTCCAACAGTGATAGGAGACCATTTACGTAGATATTTAAGAGAAGCGGCCCCAGTACTGTGCCCTGTGGCACACCAAATCCTACCTTTAGACAGCTACTTAAAACATTGCATATCTTCACACATTGCGTTCTTTCACTTAAGTAAGATCTAAATAAGTCGTTAGCAATACCCATAGAAAAAAATGAAGTGCAGTCGTCTTCACAACAAAAGTTCAATATAAAAAAGTTCAATATAATACCCATGTTGTTTAGCCTATCTAACAGGATTGGGTGTGCCACAGTATCAAATGCTTTGGTAAGGTCCAGAAATATTCCAATAACTTTCTTTCCCTGATCAAGATTTTGAAGAATTTTTTCTGTTCCTCTACACATAGCGTTTTCGGTACTGAGATTCTCCCTAAAGGCAAATTGATTTTTATCTAATAAAACATATTTTTCCAAAAATAGCATTAGTTTATATTTAATACATTTTTCTATCAATTTGCTTATTGAGCTCAAGAGTGCAATAGGTCTGTAGTTGCTTGTTGAGTTTTTATCACCTTGTTTGAAAATTGGTATTGCACTCTTGAGAATCTCAGGGGAAAATCCAATACTGAAGGTACAATTGACAATGTGTTTTAACGGTTTTAATAAATCGATGAATCACCTTAATGATCTCTGTACTAATATTGTCTTCCCCGCATTTAACTCTGTCATTCAAACTTTTTATTTGAGTCACCAGTTCGGCATCAGTAATAGGGGTGAAGTAAAAGGAGTGGGGATTGATAAAATTATTTACTGCTGCATTCATATTGTTACCTTGGGAGATTTTGTGTGCCAATTGTCCCCCTATATTGCTAAAATAAGAATTAAATTCAGTTGCTATTTGCTTGGGTTCATGAATTTTTGCACCCTTGCTGTCCAGAATACCCCTGATTTCCGTTTGGTTCACCTGCTCACCCGTAGCCTCTCGTATCAACTTCCATGTTTTTTTCGGGTCATTTAATTTTTTTTTCGGAAAGGGATTTATAATAGGTATATTTAGATTTTTTTTTAGTCTTGGGAGCATATTTCTAAAGGTTTTATATCTGTTTTCAGTATCCTTACAATTTCTGTTCAAAGCACATTCTCTTTTTAACCGATTCCTTTTACGAATTGATACCAGGAGGCCATCAGTGATCCAGGGTTTTAATCTCTTTTTTCTGCTAGTTATTGTTTTAGTGCTTGTGGATTGACTTATAAAGTTTTGTAGTTTAGTTATGAACTATGCTGAGTGATTTATATAGGATAAGTGATTCACTTGCCGTGTAACTGTCCCTTAAGTAAATTACATATAATTTGCTTAGAAAAGCTGCGTTTTCTAAAGATGTTTTGTCTTTCGAAAAATGAATACTCAATCTTTGCAAAATACGTTCAACAATTGAAAAAAATTTAACAAAATGCTCCCTTCCCCCAAAAAAAACTAAATTGATTTCTACTTATTAATATTATATTGAAATGTACAGTTTCATAATTATTAATTTTGTCTGTGAAGGTGGACTCATCATCAGTACCATTTGTATTGAAAATATTCATTTGTGACTGAATAAACACTGCGGTTTGGTATTCAAAATTCTCTCAGTAATTTTTTTTGTTTCAATTTTTTTTTGAGGAATATGTTAATAATTAGTATGTAGGTGATCCTACATGCTCCTGATACGCCCAATATCACTGCTACCTAAAACTATATGGGGGTCTTCGACAGATTCTTGTCTTGTGAATAAAAAATCTGGATATTTCCTCTTTTGTAAAAAACATCTTTTTCGATCTATGTCTAATATTTTATCTCTTGAAAAATGCAATGAACACGGTAAACTTGATTAGCATAATTGATTAGCTTATGCATGAGGCGTTGTCCGCATGGATTCCGAAAAGATTATACTTTTTTATACGCTTTTCTGGTTCGATGCAAGAAATTTGCAAAATACAATTCTGATAAAAACTCACCGAAAAAATTAGTACCTCTTTATAAACGACGTTTGTGGTATTGCCTCATCCAGTTATTTGATTTACCTACGACGACTGTAGAAAATAGGCAAAAACACACGGCGCACAGCCTCAGTAAATAGCTCATTACGCACGGTAAACAAATCGCACAGTTTTCGTAAACAAAACGCACAGTTTGACTATATTAAAATGTATACGTAAAAGTAAGTGGAACATTCAATAATTCCGCAAATGGGTCATGAACGCGCAATCGCCCGTCAACACCGTAGTCATAGCAACTGTCTAAATGAAAATAATACAAACAAACTTTTTTGAGAGACAAATAAGTTCTAGTTAATAATTATGAGATACATTCTGTTTAAAAAAGAATACCTACATTTTCAATATGTCAAGTGATAGTAAGAACGAAAATTTAACTCCTCCCAACGTCATGGGAATGGCAAATATAGCAACGAATGATTTACTGCCAAGTAAATCCCGCGAACGCTATGAAAATTGTTACAGTAGATTCATGGACTGGAGACTGAATAAAAACTTTTTAACAAAAAATTAAACCGACGAAAAAATCAACTGGAAAGCAAAAAATAAAATAAACCTTCTTAGTCTAAATGATAATTGGGCTCCTAAACTAATGTAAGTAACTGATTTTGAGTCGGCGCCAAACAAACAATTATCGAAGATCATTATCTATGAAAGAAGTCATCAAAACGCAGCCGTGCATCTCGCTGCCATCATTTTACGCTTCACCTAATTCAATTGCTAGTTTGTTTGGCGCCGACTCAAAATCAGTTACTTACATTAGTTTAGGAGCTCAATTATCATTTAGACTAAGAAGGTTTATTTTATTTTTTGCTTTTCAGTTGATTTTTTCGTCGGTTTGATTTTTTGTTAAAAAGTTTTTATTTTTTACTTTTCAGTTCTGTATTTCGTCGATTTAATTTTTTCTCAAAAAGTTTTTATTTTTCAATTTTTTGTGGCTAAAATCTACCAATTACTACCTACTTGTTTTTTGATTACTTCCGAAATACTTACTTACCCACCTTACTTCAACTATTACCAGTTAAATAATATGATTATCTACTTTTACTATTTGTTGTAATATAAATTATTTTCGTTGTTCTGGTTAGTTTATTTCATTACTTTCTACATCATTCCATCCTCTCATAAAATATACTGATTTTGACGGAACAAGAATAATGTCAGTAGCGATCTGTCATTGTCAACTACGTATGTGTGTGCCAATGTTCACCAGTGAAAAATCAATTATCCCCCATTTTTCCACCCGTAAGGGTGGCTAATTCCCTTCAAAATCCAAATATAAGGTATACGCTATCTATTGAAAAAAAAATCATCCAAATCGAAGAACCCAGTACAAAGTTATGCCTGATAGAATCGGTTAACGGACCAGAATTCAGAGGGTGAGTGATCAATATCCTTCATTTCGCTACCCTTAGGGGTGGATTTCATCTTTTAAATTCAAATGGGACCAAATTCGAAGTACACCCTATCCACTGAAAAAAGAATTATCGGAATCGGACGCCTCAGTAAAAAGTTATGCGTGATCATACATAAAAAAATATGATGGAAAAACATAAAATATACGGGTCGAATAGAGAACCTCCTCATTTTTGGTTTCGTCGGTTAAAAATAAGGTGAATTATTTTATCGAAAATGTTTTGGTAGCATATTTTCAACACCTATCGGAAAAAATCAAACCTAGCTCTCTATGGATTTTTTACTAAATGCTTAGTTTGACTCTAAACATAAAAAGCAACATAAATATAGAAGCCTATTCCAAGTTAATAGCGTTATTAAAAAGGAAATCGGATGGCTTCTAACAAAATCTAAAATTTGGACGGCCAAAAATATTCAAGATTTCCTCGAAACGGCTCTTGAAAATCAGTTCTTGTTTATGAAGGTGAAATATGTCCACTAATACTATTTTCCACTCTTACACAAATTTTTATTTTTAGACAATTCTTATAATTGGCGTAAGTGGTGCATGCCGAAAAGTGGAACTGAGAGATATGAAAATTGAAGATGTTGAGGACACAGGAAAATCCTACATTATCAAAATTCCAAATATAAAACCAAAATCCAACGTTCTTTTGAGATCTCTGACCATTTTTATTCTAGAATAAAAAAATATTACACTATACGCAAAACAATACTAAATGAAAATTTACCTTTTTTTTAATATATAAATGGAAAATGCACCAAACAACCTATTGGGATAAACAAATTAGGCAGTATACCAAAAGATTGCAAATTATCTTGGATTTGAATAGACATGGTTGCTGGCAATCGTCTTCAGTAGGAGAAGGTTATGTTGACCATTTCTTAAAAAACAAAGAACTCACTTCATCGAAAATATCCTTCGCTATTTCACATAATAGTAATACAACCTCTCAACAAATGAAAATATTACAATGTTATATGATTCGATACATCGAAATACTTCTAATATATTTCATAATTGTACAGTACCCATAAATAATTATAATGTTCCTAATGTTAATCAAACCAACGTAGTAGTGAATAGAAAGAATGATATCCTATATGATTATCAAAGTAGTGAAACATATATCCTCTATAATTTTGTTAAATCGTTCGAAATATAATTGTTCGAAAAATCCAAAGATGCAATAATATACATGATCCCATTTGAAGAAATGAAGTCCCCTTTCATAACTAGTTTTCAGATATCTCTGTATACATGAAAAGAACAACAAAAATCGACAACTAAAATAAAAAATCGACGTGTTTAAGCATCATTTTCGATACCTAATAATAATGAAAATATCAAAAGTAGTCCAGACTTTTTTGGCACACTGTATATGGCTGTAGGTAAAGTATAATACGTGATGCGAGTTGTGAAGCAATTACGCATTCGTCCGTAATATGCTTTTTACAACATTTGATACGTAATATACTATTAAGGAATATTTATACCCAGGAATACGCTTTCTCCACCATTTTGCACCTCCCTAGGGGATGTAGATTTTAGGAGGGGTTGATATGGCTCTTCAGCCTCTTTGTATCTCGACCTATGAGGTATTTTGTACATTACCCTTCATCTATTTGAAACTCGAAATTCCGAGACTCCTTGGCATAGAATCAGTTTCCTGGCAGCTGAAATCCTGATGTCTGAGGTTGCTAAGGAGACCCCTACGAGGAACAAAACTGCGCTTGGCTGACGCAAATCAGGTGTTCTGCAGTTTCAGTAAAGTTTTCGCAGTAACGATACAGTTCACTGTCTGATCTATCCATTTTTTGTTGTGATACCTCAGAGAGAAAGGTCCGGTGAGCATTCTCGGTACCAGTTTCAAGTCTTTCTAGTCCAATTAGAGAGGCTTTTCAGCTTTCTTTGGCGATGGGCTCAGAAGCCTTTCCGCTTGTCTTTGCCCTGGAACCTCATCCCAGTGGGTTTTAATTTGGTCGTCTTTCCAGCGCCGAAACTCCTCTTCGATATGGGCTTTGGAAAGACCTCAGTAGGGTTCTGGGCCAGAAAATTGAGGGTTTGCCCTTCCCTTGGGAAGGCTGCCCGCTTCCTCATTGCCTTTGATTCCTTTGTGAACTGGCACCCACATCAGAGTAACCTAATTATTCGTAGCCAGTTGTCTTAGGGAGGGTTTGTAGACCCAAGTCAATCTAGACTCACAAGTGTGTGACTTATTTAGAGCTATCAGTATTGTCTGACAGGATATAGATGTTTGCGCCATTGGAGCCTCTTTCAAGGCATTCCTGGGCGCAAATTACCATAGCGTGGGTATCTGCTTGAAAAATTGTTGTGGCTATGCCTATGGGTTTTGATAGCCTAAAACTAGGACCCACTACTCCCACTCCATCCATTTCGTCCATCTTGTAACCAGCATACCATACTGATGCATTCTTTTCTAGTTGGGGCCCGTTCATTGTGAACATATGGTGGTTGTTTCAGCATTTCCCTAGGGAATGATATAAGAAGTATTCATACCAAGTTTTGAGCAAATGTGACCATGAAATAAGGTTTTCCCTACAACGTGAAAATGGGTTGTACCCATTTTCCCCCCTTTTGGAATGAAATATTCAAAAAAAGATTACACGATTACTAACCTAACCTAACTTAAAAACTAGCGGTAGTCTATACACGCATTCAACCCCCATTTTACACCTTTTAGGGTTGAATTTTCAAAATCCCTGATATATATTTTCCTTTATTTGAATAGGAGAGCTCATATACCAATTTCTATGACCCTATTTTTAATTTTAAAACCCTGAATTAAGTTTTCTTTCTTTGGAAAGAAGCTCCCACATATCAATTTCCTCCAACTTCAAAACTAAAGGTTCTTCCATACAAACTTCTACCCTTCTTTTCATCCCAATTTTCAAAAACCTTCAATAAAAAATTCAGTCTTTCAGGTCCAGTGGTTTATATGTACAGATGAGTACCCTATTTCCCACCATTACCCTTTATCACTATTTTTGCTTTCCGTTATCGAAACTCCAACAATAATTACTAATAGCTTCTTGAAGCACGTTTGACAATAACGTAATATTACATTAGGTATCTCTGACATCAAACATAAGGAATCGATAATAAAATCAGAGCCTGCTTAACACTTTGTTACAGTTTCAAGGCAATATGCATAATAACCATAATGAAAATTTCAAGAAACTTGTTTATATAAATGATATGCAGTAATTGTGAGTGGAGAAACTTGGGAAGCTACTCTGAGTGAAGCAGAAACTGCGATAACAAAAATAAAAGAATGGTTGGACTACAGTCTATTGTCACTAAATGTGCAAAAAACAAAGTTTATAGCCTTCGGCTTTACTCGGGTAAATTTACCGATGTTCACAAGCTTAAGAATTCATGACTCAGGTTGTACTAGGACTGTGAATGACTGTAAATGCAAACACAAGGTAGAATGAACGTAATCTCTTAAATACTTGGGAGTATTTGTCGATGAAAATTTAACTTGGAGAACACATGTTTTGTATGTATTAGGTAAAATAAGAACACTCATAAATTTTATGAACTAAGAAATGTGCTACAAGGAAGGTATATCTGTAGATCATTGTAGTACACAAAAAATAGTACTAGCATTAAGAACGGCAAACTTTACTGATCTCAATACATATTGAAGACTTCGCTTCGGTCATCCTCCAAACATTATAATCAATTAGTAAACCGTTCTTGATATCTATATTATTACGATAACTATGCCATGACCTTCTACCCAGTTATTTTCTGCTGTCGATTCACAATCCTAAAATCTCAAAGATTAAATAGGTGACAATATTCATCAAACAGGGAATTGCTGAAAGATTACTCACACTTTGCGTAGTTTCATTGCAATCAACTTGATATTTGGTGTCACTTTCTTGTCAGTTTTTTATTTTGTGTACCTAAATTTTAGTGGAACAGAATTTCAGAACAACACAGTCATGAAATTGCCAAAGTGTGCTGTTGAAAATGAGTTTTGATATACTGGGTGTCTCATAATTGAATGCTGATCCTAAACGACGATGATCCTTGGATGATTTCAAGAAAAATTCTTCATATGAATATAGGTCCGCAACCGCTTCATTTCTGAGACACAGGATGTTGAAATTCAACCAAAAAATAAGTTCTTCCCCAATATCTCTGAAACCTCTTTGGCTTTTTTTTCAATTTTGGTACATGCATAGTACGCATAAAAATAATTTTTATCCATGAAGAGGATTTCTTAATTTTGATCAGTTAACATGCCCTGCTATATTTTTGATCAAAATAATGATCGCCACTGTTTTTTCCAAATAAATATCATTTTTGTAATTGTCCTCTATCTTCTCATAAAAATGGTCTCCTGCCTTTTTTTCATCCGGCGAACGATTTTTGAGTTAGAAAATAAAATGCATTCATTTGCTTGTCCCTAAGCGAAATCAGCCGTTGAAGAGTAGAGGATTATCTTGTGGGCTAGAAACATCTAGTATGCTAAGAACACATTTAGTTACAGCATAAACAATTTTGACACTTCTTTAGCTAGATACGTGATATTGTTTACGTTATAAAAATTTATTTGTTAAAAAAAACATGGTAAATTTTACAAATACCGAATTAGAAGACATGCATTACTTGTATGGGCTTGCTGACGGGAACGCATATGAAGCCAGCCGACTGTATCAAGAGCGCTTCCCAAATAGAATGGTTCCTGATGCTCGAACGAATTCAAGCACCCACAGAAGGTTATGTGAAACAGGAAGTTTTGAGCCAAATAATCACTTGAAAGGAGCACATCGGACTGCAAGAACTCCAGCAATTGAGGTAGCTGTTAAATTCAGTTGACGAAAATCCTGAAATAAGTACGAGGCAAGTTGCCAATAATTTGAATATCACCCATATTCTAGTATGGAGGATTCTTCATGATTATTTATCATATCCTTATCACATTTAACGGGTTCAGGCTCTACTTCCTCGAGACTTTCCATTACGAGTGAATTTCTGCCAATGGTTTCTCCAAAAAGTTACCGAAAATCCTTTATTTGACAGGGAGATTTTATTCACGGACGAAGCTAGTTTTACTAAAAACAGGATCAGAAATTTTCATAATCATCATATTTGGGCCGAGAAAAATCCGCATGCAATCGTGGAATCTCATCACCAGGAGCAGTTCTCATCAAATGTATGGGCTGGAATTATTGGAGATTACCTAATTGGACCTTTTTTTACCACGCAGATTAAATGGACATAATTATCGCCGATTTCTTGAAGATAATTTGCCAATTCTGTTGGAAGATGTTCCTATTTTAATGCGAAATCGCATGTGGTTTATGCACGATGGTGCACCTGCTCATTTTAGTGCTCTGGCATGCGAATATTCGAACCGAAACTTTCATAATCGCTGGATAGGTCATGGGGGAAAAGAGTCATGGCCAGCTAGATCCACAGACTTAAACAGTCTTGATTATTTTCTTTGGGGAAATCTTAAGACGTCGGTGTACAGTCAACCAATTCTAACTGAGGAATAATTGCGAAACCGCGTAATAGTTTCCTGTGAAGCAATAAGGAATACTCAAGGAATTTTCCAAAGGGTACTCGAGTCAATGACAAGGAGGGCTGAAGCGTGCATACTTGCAGGAGGCGGACATTTTGAACAGTTAGTTATGTTTTTAAAAATAAAAAATGGATTTTAATGCGTACTCATTACAAAAACTAAATAATAGTTACCATAAAATTATAAAAATCTAGCCTAGATCCTTTGGTTACCACAATTGTGGAAATAAGGCTAAGAAAAAATCGAATAGGGACAAGCAAATGAATGTATTTTATTTTGTAAATCAAAAACCGTCCGCCGGACGCAAAAAAGGCAGGATACCATTTTTATGAGAGGATAGAGGACAATTACAAAAATTATATTTATTTGGAAAAAAGACAGTGGCCTATCATTATTTTGATCAAAAATATGACAGGTCATGTTAACAGGGACGCCACTGATGAAAATTAAGGAATCCTTTATCATGGTAAAAATGTATTTTTATGCGTACTTCGCATGTACGAAAATTGAAGAAAAAGCCAAAGCGATTTCAGAGATATTGGGGAAGAACTGATTTTTTTGTTAAATTTCAACATCCTGTATCTCAGAAATAAAGCGGTTGCGGACCTATGTTCATATGAAGAATTTTTCTTGAAATTATCCAAGGATGATCGCGTTTTAGGATCAGTATTCAATTATGAAACACCCTGTATTATATATTTGTAATATATATTATACCCACCAAATAGATATTTTCTCATCTAGAGGATTGTTGATGGAGTTTTCCTGTTTCGCTCAGTGAGCCTGGAGTGGAATGGCAAAGGAATGGAAAATATGCATTTTACTCAGTTTTGGGAATACTTCTGATGTTTGAACAAACATTAAACCGAATTAGATTGAATTAGATCTTTTAGTAACTTATTTTGAATGACAACTGAAGTACTCATCCTCTTTCAGTATAAAGTTATCAAGTACAGTGTTAAGAGTAGCGATTCAGAAAATTGATCAGTCTGCTATATGATTTATTCTGACTATCTTGTTAATGATATTATAAAATTGTAATCGATCTGGATCCTAAGTGCAATGCAAAATAAGTGCTGCCAATTGTTTTATGCATAGAACTAGAAATTTAAGGAATACAGTTTTCTTTTACGTACCAGTAATTAAAAGTGAACATTCTAATCCCTTTTTTATATTTTCCAAACGATTGACACCAACGTTAGGATTTCACTGAACAATGGATGTAATGAAAGGTACTTCTACGTACCTATTGAGGAATGAGATGCATGCTGAAAAACAGGTCGCATGTACATTTAAATTGGGGGATAACTGCATCATGAAAGAGCGCATTTCTGACCTGTGACCTGATTGGCGCGTGTTATTTTCAATGCGAAATTCAATTTAACTACTCACTAAAAATCTAGAATGTGATGTATTCTCGATAGGAAGTGATTTGCTATTAGATCGTCGGAAAACTGCAATGCTCCCAGAACCATTTGCGGAATTTTGATGTATGGAGAAATCAAAACTCTCAAAAAACGTCATTAATAGTGATTAGAATCTCGCACAATGAGCAATCTATATTAGTGTAAAGTATATATCTACTGTTTGCCAATATCGTGCGAAAAAAAACACATTTTTTTCAATTATTTTAGTTGCCTATTTAAATTTTTTTCGACCCTGTATTCTTCTAACCGAAAATGATTTCCCTTTCTTCGATGTGAAAAATTATCCGTTATATTTATTTTCTTAGTTTTTCACTAGTGCAGGCTCGTTTTGTGTAAGTCAAAGTTGCAATCGAAATGAATTTTTGATGTAGACATCGTTGTTATTATTATCATTACTTATTAGAAAACCAATAACTGTATTGAATCCACTTCTTCGAAAATATCTCGATTCCATCCTTGATATAAATATTGAAGCTGAAACAAAGCAGCTCATGTGATGCCAATAGCTCTAATTGTGAAGATATGATTTCATAAGCCGGTACATTTTCAGTACCTCCAAGAATTCCAACTTCAATTCTGTTCCAGATACGAGCTATTCCTATCATCCTGCTATCCATGATGACACATTCGTTCGAAGAAAACAAAGAAGGAATAGGACGACGTTCACACTGCAGCAGCTGGAAGAACTGGAAAGTGCATTCGCCCAGACTCATTATCCTGACGTCTTTACCAGAGAAGATTTGGCAATGAAGATCAATTTGACCGAAGCAAGGGTACAGGTAAGTCAATTTCAAAAGAAAATAAATGGGTACAAATGCATAAAATATAAATAAACGAGCAGTATACTTACATCGACGGTTCTTCATTTATTTTTATATCAACAATAAAAAATGGGATGTGATGAGTTGTATTTTCAGATCGAAATACAAAATATTTTGGAAGATATCACAGCATTCGTTACTTGTTTTTCACAGGTGCAATTTATGTTCGGTCAGGTTTTCAAATCCATGCTGTCAGAATTCACAATTTTTTTAACCTGCCCAATTTGATTCTAATAATTCAATATTACTAGGTCGAAGACAGTTACGAATAATTACTAAATTGAAGAACACGATTGCCTGAATCCAGTTCAAAACAAATTTCACCGTTGAACATTTCCGTTCAGGAAATGCTCACGAAACATTTTTCAACAAAGAGTGAAAATAATTGACAATATTCTCGCATGCCAATTAGTGATATTAGGGTTAATTTTCATTAAAAAATCACTAAATATGAACTGTCAACCTGAATTCGAAATCATTCTAATCTCTAGTTCGTGAGATACAAGGTGTACTGAGTTATAGCTCTGGAAAAAAATCTTCTCTCTTTAAGAGAACCCTTACCTCAGTAAGCTGTTTCATTGGATTTCTCTGAATATCATCATATCAGTGTTTTTTGACAAGACAATAGGCAACGCAAGTTAATGCGAGCACCATGCATTTATTTTCAGTAACAAATGAAACAATCAGGAAACCGGCCGGCTGGTCAGGTTGACGAGAGTCTGTCTTATCGATATCTGGAGCTAAGTACGGTCGGGCGTGATTAGTACTTGAATGGGTGACCATTGCCTACCAAAGACCGTCGCGTTATTAAACCTCGTACAACTACAGCATAGTAGCATTTTCGCAGCTGCAGGCGATATATCAATGAGCACGAGATATATCGAGAGATATGCCGTCCTTCGGTCCCGAGTTCATAGATGTTGAGTTCGTTGAAGAACCCTACCTCTGAAATAACAGAGGATTCGACAAAATTTTCGATTGGAGGAGTGTGCTCACCAGCGTCAGTGTTAGCCCTGGTCAAAGAAATAGGCCGACGTTGAATAAAGCAATACAAAAATCATTAAATATTCATCAGCCAGGGAGCTCTCTGAGAGTAGATGATAGAGTTAATTTTACACTCTTTGATATATTATTAGTAAAAGTTTGTATTGAAGCGTGCATTATAATACTATTAAAATTCATATAGACTTAGGCGAATACATTACATAAAATAGAATTTATGAATGTCTTATCATTATTTACAATTTACGATTTGTGTATTATATGGATTCGACACTTGTAACAACCTCAACCTAACCCACCTTCCGCCAAACCCATGCTATACGGAGCACAATGAGCGATGGAGTTTACTGCTCACTTTTTTGGTATGTAATTTTTTCTTATTCTGAATGTTATTATTCCTGAAATGTGGTCTTCATTTCCAAAATTATATTACTGAGAAGAAATAAATATTAGAGACTTTTTCGGGTACATGGGGGACATAATTGATGGATACCCATTGGTAGTATGGGTGTACCCACTGCCCCAGATTCACCCACTGAAAACTCCACCCTATAGGCTCACCTGGCTGTTTCATCTAAAGACACTTTTGCTTATTGGCCCATTGCATTTTACCTGCCCCTTACTCCTACAATACCCGCTCAAGTAAATTTGACCTTTACTGAGTGTACGCTGTACAGTTTTGATTCGCAAAATTGTTTCCCAAAAATGGTCTGCCTTCTGCCAAAACTAGGTAGTTACACAGTGTGTGTTTCAGTGTTTTTGGTTCATCATCGCACAATCTGCAAGTTATGTCGCTATTATACAGTTCCATTTTATTGAGGTGCCATTTTACTGGCGCATGGCCGTTCATGCGCCTTGTGATAATTTTGTATTTGGCCCCTGTTCAAAGTCAACAAGAATGTTGTTTTTTTGTTGTCTGTTCCCTGGGATCCCAGTACTTTTTTCCGAATTCAGTCTTCTACATACTTTCGTACTGTACGATCTAGATCGTTTTGCGATCCTCTTTCGGCGACTTCGTTGTCTTCCTCGGCACCTTCAATTCCCTGCTCAACGCAGTTTTTTTCTGTCATCTCAGTTTCTCTTTGCATATCCATGAAAGTAACGACGTCACTTCCTTGCTACTAACCGCCTTCAGTGTCACTTGGCTCTCTGAAAAAATATGGACCTGTTCCCCTTTTATGACGTTCCAATTATTTCTTTTTGCATATTGAAGTATTGCTTAGATCTCTTCATTAAAAATGGTATGGATACCCAGTGAATAACCAACCCCTAAGTGAGGAAGCGTTGATTTCATTACTCCTGTAATCCCTATATAGGCAAGTCTTTCCAAATATTGTTATGGCTCTCCTTTGCTGTGTCTCTGATGCAACCACACTAATGGAGCGTACGTCATGGCCGACTTTGCTACCATGCATTGCATCTTCTGTAGTGTACCTATCTCTTACCAAAGTAGCTTCTGGCCATGACAGTCTTCGCTTTTTCCCTTTTTCCAGATCAATTTCGAGTCCAATTGACGTATTGGCATATCCACCAGATTCACCAGAGTGTTCACTTCAGAAGGCATGAGACTAATTGGTCTTAGGGAATTTGCGATTTTCTGTTCAGTTCATCCAGGTTTCAGTGAAAAATATTCCCTAATATAATAGTGTTTCAAAGAGCATACGATGTAGTAGTTCTGTTCCCTTCTGCAATAGTGCTGGGTGAATACGGTCCAGTCTCTATGATTTGTACGGTTCAAATGAGCTCATTGCCTTTTACTTGGTCATACGTTACTTTTTTCATTATTGTCCAACTTTCCTGGAACCTCTTTTAAGAGCTTCCGATTGATTTGTTTTCTCTTTAACATATGTCTGATCCATTTGCGCTCCAGAAAAGTTAACCGTGAAGAGTTTCTTCTTTATTTCTTTTACTGTACTGGTATACTTTCCTTGTTCATTTTTAAAGGAGTGCATCACCTGATGTCAGTTGCGTTCCTTTTGAGTCTGGTTAACTCTTGAGTACTTCCTATCTTCTCACAGTTACTCTTCCAGGAGCTTTGTTCAGTGCACTTTTATAACTGATCAAAGCGTTCTTGTTTACCTTGGATTCCGAGAGGATTCCATAATGATTTTGCTCTTTTTTAAGTATGTGTCTGTGGTCGGAGCAACCCTCCTTTTCAGACATATTCCATTCCGCAACAAAATTACTCATGTATGTGTAGGCTATTGTTACGTCAAGTACCTCGATCCTGATTTTTGTATTGAAGGTTGGTTTGTTACCTACGTTGTCGAACTGTCCCAGACGATGTGATGCACTTTACTAACGCATGAAGTCGAAGGAAGAATTAAACTAACCAGAACAACAAAAATAATTTATATTACAACAAATAGTAAAAGTAGATAATCATATTATTTAACTGGTAATAGATGAAGTAAGGTGGGTAAGTAAGTATTTTGAAAGTAATAAAAAACAA
The DNA here is from genome assembly GCA_018342105.1 of Gonioctena quinquepunctata. Lineage (NCBI taxonomy): Eukaryota > Metazoa > Arthropoda > Insecta > Coleoptera > Chrysomelidae > Gonioctena > Gonioctena quinquepunctata. The sequence continues at coordinate 218,410 of JAFIRS010001331.1, read as the reverse complement.
GTATGTAGTAATTAGTAGATTTCAGCCACAAAAAATTTAAAAATAAAAACTTTTCAATAAAAAATTAAACCGACGAAATACAGAACTGAAAAGTAAAAAATAAAATAAACCCTCTTAGTCTCAATAACTAAGCTCCTAAACTGATGTATGTAACTAATTTTGAGTCGGCTCCAAACAAACAATCAACGAAGATCATTAAATTACTTCAAAAAAATTATCAGAATGTCACCTCGCAACTCGATACCATCATATTTTACGCCTTATCTAATTCATTTGCTTGTTTGTTTGGCGCCGACTCGAAATTAGTTACTTACATTAGTTTAGGAGCTTAGTTATTGAGACTAAGAAGGTTTATTTTATTTTTTACTTTTCAGTTCCGTATTTCGTCGGTTTAATTCCTTGTTAGAAAGTGTTTTGCCTCATAATATATATAATTTGCTCAATTTCCTCTCAATTCCGCAAGACTCTTTTTAATTTAATTTGGCTTCGTATACAAAACACTTCCCTGAAATTTCGTCAAACGAATAGAGCTTGATTATTTCAGAAGACATCCTTGATCTATATCAGCACTAATCACATTATAATGACGTTGATTCCGTCCAAAATCGAATTAGATACATCTAATTCTCGATGTACCTACCAATTAAGATAACCGAATAAATCTAATAAGCCTCATCGTCGCAGCCAAAATCAAGGGAGATAATTCGATTGAAAAGCTCCTCTCCAATTATCATTAGAATATCCGGTTACATGGAACTACATAAAAAGGCCTCCGAATGCATTTTCTCATGTCAATCGCGTGTCGTTTTACATCGTGAAGGGACACTCTGGACGCGCGTTCGGGGGTAAGCACTCCACTCCGAATTTATGGCATCAGGGGTGATGTTCGACTGGAATTTATCGGTTGACTGACTAGGACTTAACACCTCTATAAACTTGAATGTCATGTTGTTTCAATGTTTGCAATTTTTTGCGGCGGCAGATGGAATGGAGAGATTTCGAAAGGTAACACAATTGATGATTGCATACCAGTTTATCCATGCGTGATTCTGATGTCATTCATTATCTTTATTAATTTTTGTTTTTGATCAAGTTTACATTTTCTGAGATGTAACAGTTATCTTTTCATATTTGAACGGACCACCCTGTAGATTTTCGGATCTATCTACTAGGGTCTACTCAATATTAACATGTGTGGTTAGGTTTCATATCAATGAATTGAGAAAAATTGCTTTACTTTTGTTACCCAGATTAACACCCCAAAAACAAACATAAAGACAGGAAAATTCAATGAAAAATATTAAAGGTTCAATATGATTTATAATTCTCTGCACACAGAATTCAATTCTGGAGGAAAATTCATTAACAACTTTCCTTATAGTTTCCTGCGAGATACGTTTCATTTCATCTTATTCTATGTTTCAAGTTTCGGAGATTTCATGACCTATTCAGGTAGATTTTACTTAGTATCCCCATGAGAAAAAGTCCAATGGACTCAAAACTCGATACTTTGCTGGCCATTCAATAGCTCCCCTTCTTCCAATCCAATGGATTGGAAATATATTGTTCAGGAAGTCATGAATACCACGTAAATAATGAGAAAGAGCTCCATCTTGGTGAAACAAAACATTTGGAGAGCGTCTGACTGGTTCTGAAATCCATTCTGATTCTAAAATACTAATACTGCTTCCCTGCCAGGGTACTATCGAAAAAGTACGTATGTCCAGCGTGGTATCAACCGTGGAAGTAGTTGTTTTCTGTTAGATATTCACAATATTCATTTGAGAATGTTTCCCTTTTCAACATAATGTTCATCCTTCATACAGCTGGCATACGAATATTTCATGAAACAGACCCAACCTTCGCTGAAGAAACCGCCGTTTTGGCATGACATGTGAACCCTTCCAATATTATTTGCAGATTGTATCCTGAAAGATGTGCTCTGGCAGAACATGTGAATAAATTTGACCACCAAATGAATTACGATTATGTGAATGTGCTAGTGACAGAGTCACATACATTCAAGAGAACATTCTTAGAAATGGCTTTCATTTCCGAAGAAAACAATTATTAACCATTTGAGTGAGATCTACTTTATTTATTTCTTCAGATATCAATCAAAATAAAAAAATTTCAAATAATAGTTCTTTTTTACATTACCACTACCTAGTATCATCAGTTGGCACCACTGTAACTATTTACAAGTTACACCCGTCAGGTGTTGTTGGCTTAAATATAATTGCGAAATCAATTCCTTACCTGTCAGTTTCACTTGTCACACCACATATAGTACACATTTATATTTATATAATTTTAAACAATGCTAATGTGATTGTAGTAATTTTGAACTTCGTTTTATTCCTCGATCTACGATTTTTTTTTGTATCACTATGTTAGATGAATATGTTTAACATCATTGAAAACAACTTCAACAAAGTTGTAAGTAGCATAATATTTCGCACTTGAATATACAGGGTGTCCCTGGACTTCCTCTTTTCCTCTCGGGAATGTATAGATGGGGTCAAAATATCAGCAGTACTTCATATAACTTTTGTTCCTAAAAGCCTTCGTTACCAAGTTACGGGCCCTCAAAATTACGAAATGAAAAATGTTTTTCTTTGATAACTTTCAAAGTGAATATTCAAAATCATCTAAATTTTGGTGATTGACTAAACAAATGAATTCCTTCGATGAGATTTCATGTAGGAGTCAGTTGTTTTGCTACAAAGTCAGGAACGGACTACCTCCGATGGTCCACACCCCTAAACTTTGAAATGACAGATAATTTTTCAATAGTTTTCAACAAAATAAGGTTACGTAGACAATTTTCTAAATAAAAGTACTCGTGTGGAAAGTCGATCGAAGCAACTATTCTTAATAAAAATGCAGTTTTAATCACCTCAAGCAATTGCCTGTAATTAAGGTCCTTTTATAATTCCCCTGATACATAAATAGCTATTATTTCATTTCGCTACTTGACATTTTTGATAATTTTGATATTTGGTTAAATAATATTCAGAGCATGTTATGGATTATGGACTTTTCCATTTGGATGTAACCATAAGAGCAGCACTTGTTTTGTACTCGATACATCCTTTTCTACTAATCTTCATCAAAAACCACAAAAATATCCATCTGCCCCCACCAAACATCATTCAGTTATTTACCCTGTAATTATCCGACCATATTTGCAAATAATAAGAGCGTGTAATGACTTCATTGATATTTATTACCGGGAGTTCGTTTTCTGAAGGGATTAGACAAGCCAAGAGGGTTGTTTGTATGCCGTGGCAGGTTGTCGGTTGGGTTAGGAGGGGTTGTCGCCGCTACTTGTAACATTGTGTAGCACAAAGGGGGTAACATCTGTTGTGGTTTGCCAAACAAACTATCATAATTGCGTCGGTTCATAATCACTTAGCCTCAGGTTGTTTTATTAAGATTTATATCTGGTGGTAGAACGCGTGGGGAAACGATATTCGATGTTAGCTTTGAATAATCTATTACTTTATGCGTTACTCAATTTATGGTTTTCTGCTGCGAATTCACATCATACAGTTCATCGAAACCAATAGAACATAGAAAGAATCATATTCCAAATGATCAGTTTGTTTTTTGAAACTCCACCGCTAACCAAGCCCATAGAAATTCAAATGAAATAGGAAGAACCCAAGAACAACATTAATACGATATTGATTACTGTATACTACCAACTAAAACAAATCTCTGAAATAAGAATTCAACTATACATGGTGTAAACTCACTTCCGTGAATGCTAGGTGTATAATGTCATCTTATAACGAATTAATGGTTAAAAAAATCAAATTCCACCATATTTTGGGAACCACTCTCTACCTAATTGCCAGATGCAGTAAATATTCAAATTTGTGGGATTTACAACTGATTGTTTGAGGAATGTAGAAAGAGAGTCTAAGAATCCTTATTAACATTCGTTGCAGGCTACCGGCGATACGTATTCAAACTGTGCCTCTACAATAACATCAATTTTACACTAATGAAAACAAACGAACTATCTATCGAAAGCTTCAAGGAAGGTCCAGTCAGTATTAGTTAACAGATCATACATACTAGGGAAATCTGCTCTTCTGAAGTTGTACTCATTATTGCAAGAGGTAGCAATTTTTCTCTTCATATTATGCCTGATATTCGATTCACAATGAACATTCGAAGTAGGGTGAAGTTTGTCTTCGGGTACTAGAGAATCATATGATTACACCGCAAGAAATGAAAAATACGGAAAAACCTCCAATATTCAGTTAACTCTAAAATTCGCTGTATTAGCACGATATTTTGATTTCCTGCCTTTCACAACCACAATATTCAGATATTCTATTCAACTTGTTATATTTTAAAAGAAATTTGTCATGTTCCATTTTTTTTTCAGTAGGAAAAGCCATGTTGGATCCATAGTAAGAGAACACGTAGCTATATTATGATTTTCAGAATACAGGAAGCTCCTTTCAACCATATGTTTTTGCCATTTGGCCCATGCAAGGGAATTCTGGTGTTATCCCAATCCGCCATATGGTTCCTTGTCTGTGTTGATATATGTTCGGCTAACTTTGATCTCCCAATTTGTCTGGCTTTCCATTGATACCAATTGTTAGTTCTGTTGGGATCACCTTGTCAATATTTGGCGAAATAGCTCACCAAATTCATCAACTCATTGGCTGGAATCTAAAACAGCTATAATGTGTACAATCGCTTATTTTCAATTGAGTGATGGAATCTATCGACAATACTTCGTGACGGCTATCCTCGATAGTGGGATGTATATTCATGGAGAAATTTCGTTAGGTATATCCAAACTGGTAGTTAAAGTGAGAACTAGTAGATTGAGTCAGCATACTTTTTAAACAAGGCTTCTCTTTTTGTAGTATTATTTTCACTTATAATTGCACGAAAGTTTTGTATTTTATCGGGTGAATTTGGGTTGTTTAATGAGAAACTGTTGCCTAGCAATTATACGAGAAAAACTGTCAACTATTAAAAACGCGACACCGAAGGTGGACCGTTTTTAAGTTGACAGTTTTTCGAGTCAAATTGCTAAAGGAAACAGTTTAGAATTTGAACAACACAAATTCACTCGATATCAACATCGAGTGTAATTCAGCAGGACAATTTAATGAATAAGAAATTTAGAAACATATCAATGCAAACTTCATTTATTTTGGCAACCAACACCGCGATAATTGATAAACAAATGAATAAGTGAAAAAACCACTAGTGCATTTGTCGCTGTAATAAAGAGATGTATTTATTATTTTCTGTTTCTGTGGGCTCGCTCCATCTGTGGGCTGTTTGTTCTTCGAAATCTTCCATAGAAACGGCTGGTAGAAGGTTGAGTTTCATATAGTCCATTTAATCTAAAGACAAGTAGCATCAAAATAAATGAGCGCCGTCAGTGCGTGATCGAAATCGGTGTGCTAAACTAGCAGGGCCGCATTCAGAACTGTAAGTGTAGAATTCTGAAAATACCATTTTTCTAAATTACTATCAATTTGAGTATAGGTGTATTGAAATAGGGGAAAAATGAAACGCCGGATCCCGCAGTTTCCACAAATTATAACACTTAACCAAATGATTAATCTATAATAAACGGAGATAAATCAAGTAGACATTCAAAACATACACGCGTATGCATTATCGCAAGTCTGTACCTGTTCGAAACTCTACCGAAGGCGTGCCTTTGGAGGACAAATAGCAGCGCGACTTTCTTCAATCACATGCGCTGCACGCAATGATCACGTCTGAATCATTGTCGTCGTGTTATTTTCTTTATCGTGAATGCACTATAGTACTCTTCCACCAACTACACCTATACACTCAAACATATATCCTCAAATATTATAAAAAACGTTGGTCTTAGAGTTGAGTCAGTTTGCTGAAATTTGTTCATACTACCAAATACCAAATTGTTCCGTGCCTATTTTGAACTTTCAATTTTTGTTTACTTCAGAGGAATAAGGAGATAGTTTTCGATTGCATTTTCAAAATGATGTAATAAGTAGGTCCAATAGAATAGTTTCGTTGAAATAATTCAATAATAAAATTGTCAATTAAAAACCTTTTTAAGGACAAGCTTTCATTCAAATGTACTGAAAAGTAAAAAATAATTACTTGGGATGTGTGATGTAGGTTATTCCTTGAGTTATAGACACAAAAGCTTGTCGTGCAAAGTTTTCAGTTAGAATACAAAAGCGACAAGCTTTTGAATCTATAACTCACGGAATAACCTACGTCCCACATCCCAAACCTTTATTTTGAACTTTTTTGTGCATTTGAATAAAAGCTTGTCTTTAGAAAGGTTTTTTATTAATTATTTTGTTTGTGCTTTCTAGTACTCAAGTAGGCCTTAATCTAAGCACCTTTGTTAAAGCATCGTTATTATTAGGCCTTTTTTTCCTGTAAGTTCTGAGCTATCTAGCCCTTCAATGAGGAAACCATCTAAAGATGAACTTATCCGCCATCTTGTAGGTGCCATCTTGAATTTATGAATTTCAACTAAAAATCAATAATCTTCGACTAAATTCATAATATCCGACTCCAAAAACCCCGACATACCAATTTTGAATCGAATTGGGCCATAATTACAGAACTCCTTCGCCATCTTGAATTTACGAATTTTGATAAAAATCCGACTCCGAAAGCCCCCACATACCAATTTTGAATAGAATCGGACCATAAATACAAAAATCCTCGGCCATCTTGAAATCATTTTGATTTCATAATTTTAAAGAAAAACTCGTAATCTTCGACTCTGAGAACCCCCACATACCAATTTTGAATCGGATCGGACCATAAACCTAAATCTCGTCCGCCATCTTGGAGCGCCATTTTGTTTTTTTCTCTACCAAAAATTCCATGAGCCGTTATTTCAATTTCATTAATTTTGACAAAAAATTAATGATACAATTTTGAATAGAATCGGACCATAATCACAAAACTCCTCCACCATTTTGGAGCCGCCATCTTCAATTTATAAATTTCGACAGAACATTCATATTCTCCGACACCGACAACCCCTCATATACCAATTTTGAATCGAATCACAAAACTTGTTCGCTATCTTGGAGACGCCATCCTGAATTTTCAAATGTTGACAAAAAAAATCACAATATCCGTCCCCGAAAACCCCCACATACCAATTTTGAATCGAATCGTACCATAATCACAAAACTCATCCGCCATTTTGTTTTTTCCTTAACAAAATGCATAATGCATTGTCAACGGAATGAAGAACACCTGCCAAATTTCAGCTCAATCGGATGTGGGCAAGTGCTCCAAAAATGGATTACAAATTTGAACCGGAAAGAATAACTGACATACGAACGAAGCAAGTTAAATAAAAGCTTGTACTAAAAACCCTACATAAAGCGAAACAGCTTCAGGATTGCCTGGCAGCCTTTCCAACCACGCAAAGTGGTCTGATTTTTTTTCCAGTTTATTATATACTGTGAAATACAACACACATTTTTGGTACCTCAATCGGAATTATCACATCATTTTTATTGGTTTCTGGATGAGTAGGTAAATGTGTCAACAAAACGATGTCGTTTACTCATGACACAATATTGGTCAAGAAACCACAGCCATGTCGGAGATAAGGCTGGTAACAACGTTGAATTTATGTAAGCTGAAACAACGGCACTTTAGGGTCCGATAAAGTGATTTCGGGTGTGTATGTGGACTTTTCGTTAAATAAATGCGAATTCTGAGTGCTTTCACTCACCTAAAATAAAGCTGAAAATGATATTCGTTCATCCTCTAAAAGTATTTGAGAAGGCCGCGTTTTGACTTCGGAATCGTGTTCGAGAGGCAGTACGTAAATACCATCAAGCGAATATTTTTAATTTAGCCGAAGTCGAACTCGTTCATTTGTATTGAAAAAATAACGAGGATACCGAACAGTCCGACGATTGACACTATGAGAGTCAAGGTTATCTAACATAGTCCTCGAGGTATCCAGCGACAACCATACCGCGAAGTTTTGGTAGGTAATTTCTATTTTTAACCGACGAAACCAAAAAGGAGGAGGTTCTCTAGTCAACCCGTATATTTTTTTTTCCATATTTTTTTTATGTATGATCACGCATAACTTTTTATTGAGGCGTCCGATTCCGATAATTCTTTTTTCAGTGGATAGGGTGTACTTCGAAGGTGGTCCCATTTGAATTTGAAAGATAAAAAACACCCCTAAGGGTAGCAAAATGAAGGATATTGATCACTCACCCTCTGAATTCTGGTCCGTTAACCCATTATCAGGCATAATTTTGTACTGGGTTCTTCAATTTGGATGATTCTTTTTTTAATAGATAGGGTATACCTTATATTTGGAATTCGAATGGAATTATATACCCTTACGGGTAGAAAAATAGGGGATAATTGATTTTTCACGTATGAACATTGGCACACACATACGTAGTTGACAATGACAGATCGCTACTGACATTATTTCTGTTCCACATCCGTCAAAACCATTATATTCTATGAGAGGATGGAATGATATACAAAGTAATGAAATACACTAACCAGAGCAACAAAAATAATTTATATTACAACAAATAGTAAAAGTAGATAATCATATCATTTAACTGGTAATAGTTGAAGTAAGGTGGGTAAGTAAGTATTTTGGAACTAAAAGTAAAAATAAAATAAACTTTCTTAGTCTCAGTAACTAAGCTCCTAAACTAATGTAAGTAACTAATTTTGAGTCGGCGCCAAACAAACAATCAACGAACATCATTAAATTACTTCAAAAAAATTATCAGAATGTCACCGCGCAACTCGATGCCATCATTTTACGCCTTACCTAATTCATTTGCTTGTTTGTTTGGCGCCGACTCAAAATTAGTTACTTACATTAGTTTAGGAGATTAGTTACTGAGACTAAGAAGGTTTATTTTATTTTTCACTTTTCACTTCCGTATTTCGTCGGTTTAATTTTTTGTTAAAAAGTTTTTTAACCGACGAAATCAAAAAAGAGGAGGCTCTCTATTCGACGTGTATATTTTTTTATGTATGATCACGCACAACTTTTCACAGAGCAGTTCGATTCCGATGATTCTTTTTTCATTGGATAGGGTGTACTTCGAAATTGGTCCCATTTGAATTTGAAAAAAAAATCCTTTCCTAAGGGTAGCAAAATGGAGGATATTGATCGTTCACCATCTGAATTTTGGTTCATTAACCGATTCGATCAGGCATAACTTTGTACTGGTATGTCCGATTTGGATGATTCTTTCTTGATCAGATAGTGTAGACCTCAAAGTTGATCATATTTGAATTTGGGATGGAATAATCCACCCCTATGGGTAGAAAAATAGGGGATGATTCATTTTTCACTTGTGAACATTAGCACACATAGATAGTTGACATTGACAGATTGCTATTGTCATTAGTTTTGTTCTCCTACATCCGTCACAATAATAAGATTTTATGAAAGGATGAAATTATATACAAAGTGCTGAATTGAACTATCCAGAACTAAAAAAACTATTTATATTATATAACAATCAATAATTAAAGTAGATAATCATATTATTTAACTTATAATAGTTGAAGTAAGGTGGGTAAGTATCTTGGAAGTAATCAAAAATGAAATTGGTAGTAATTAGTAGATTTCAGCCACAAAAAATTGAAAAATAAAAATTTTAAACAAAAAATTAAACCGACGTAAAACGGAACTGAAAAGCAAAAAATCATATAAACCTTCTTAGTCTTGATAACTAAGCTCCCGAACTAATGTAAGTAACTCATTTTGAGTCGGCGCCAAACAAACAATCAACGGAGATCATTAAATTACTTCAAAAAAATTATCAAAATGTCACCGCGCATCTCGATGCCATCATTATACGCTTTACCTAACTTATTTGCTTGTTTGTTTGGCGCCGACTCAAAATTATTTACTTACATTAGTTTAGGAGCTTAGTTATTGAGACTAAAAAGGTTTATTTTATTTTTTGCCTCTCAGTTCCGTTTTTCGTCGGTTTAATTTTTTGTTGAAAAGTTTTTATTTTCTGGCCTATAAAGAAATTCTCGTAAATATTTCGAAGGCAGAATATTTTTATTTTTTGATGGACTATGAAACGTTTGGAGGAGTATAACGAGTTAGTTTGCACCCTGTATAGCGGACAAAATATTCAGAGTCAGAGAGTGGGGCTAATAATTCACGGTATCTGTCGACAGAAAACAATATGATTGGAAAGTAGCGAGTGAAATAATGTTTCTTTATTTATAAACATGTGTCTACATTTTGTTGTCTTCATAATTTTTTTGGGAAAATTGAAAATAAAACAGATGAAAATTGCCTTTTCAAATCATGAAGTGACTTGTGATTGACACACCACAGTAACGCAATAACTACCCTTACCTAAACGGCCCAAAAATTTCACCCTCGACGTATCCCATACGAAATTAGACGGTCCGAAACGTCGAAAAATATCCATTTTATCAAATAAAAAGTGACAGATCCATAAAATCTAGTGAAAGAGGAGAACGTTTTCCGGTTCAAAACTAAATGTGATTTGCGGACCGAAAAATGTTAAGTTCTCCAGAGACGTAAACGAAGACTGGCCAGACGCGTGGCAGTATTATAAAGCAGCACCTCTCCGTTGGTAAAACGGGTCTCTGGGGTTGTTTACAACGATAGAAATGGACATTTTCGGTGTCGAGTTACCGTCACTTATCATAACTCCCATTGTCTTACGCCATTGTCGGTCGATCTTTTATTCTTCAGTTTTATTCGCGGAGGCGTATTGCAACTGTTTTCCTAATACAAATAGGGTGGGCGGAAAAAAACTCTCGGTAGATGATTTGTTCGGTTCCATTTTTTTGGTAATATTCAATGGATTTCAAGACTTCTTGGATTTTGTGATTTGTCGAGAACTTATGTATAGTATTCTCTCAATACAAATTATGGCGATTTTGAATGAATAGTGAAACCCTGTAAGATTGTCCCATAGTACTGAAAAAATAATATATAATATTATGATGATGTGGGGGTTGTTTATTTTATTTTGTTTTCATATTGATTGATGATTATTATCATTTTATTAACCACTAGTCATCACAATAATTTGTTATGATAGTAAGCTTGATTAATTCGATTTATCATCAATTTTATTAAATTCTTAACAATTTTATTTAATTCTTGAAAAAAAAACACTTACCATCACAATATAAAGTCTGGCTTTGTTGTTCTTACTCTTTTTCGAACACCATTTTACCTTTCTTTTATCACCTTTCCCCAGCTCAGTCGGTACGCCTATGTAGAGCAGCTCGTCTCAGGAGGATTGCAGTTGCGCCATCTAGTTGTTTTGCTTGAAGTCAATTTAGTGTTTCATGGAAATATAGTTCGTGATATGATCAAATGATGAATAAAACAACAGAAAATACTTAAATTTGTTTTTTCTTTTATTGAAATGAATTTCCAAAAGTTTCAAAATCCTACTCCTGCGATATCTAGCATAATAAAAATAATGTAATCTATGAACTTGAGAATTCATCACATGACTTGCTCATGCGTAATAGAATGAATACATATTTACAAGTTATATTGACACAGTGGTCATAAGTACGAAATAAAGTTCGCCACTGTGGATAAATATTATCAAAGACCCCAGAAAGTGTCTAATGGCAATGATATCACTTCGTTTATTTGTTTTTAAAAAGTACCTGTAGTTCGTTGCATTTGTGCACTCACGAAGACTCCTGGCTGTGTCCAGTGTTTTGAAAAGTGAACCTGTCCGACGTTGGGCTCCTTTTTTCTTGGTTATGTCCTGTGTGGAATGTGATCTGGATATCAGGTAGGTGGTTTCTTGCTCAAATAGTTGTAGGATGTTTCTTGGTTTCGATTATTGATTGTAATTGCTCTCACAGCTGTGTTTTCTGCTCATTTTGATTGATTTATCTGATGAAAATTTCTTCAACGCTTTCCCAAAAATAATTTTTCCTCGTCTCCTGTTTTTTCCCCGTAGCAACCATCAATTTCTGTTTTTGGGCACGAAATTTTAGTTTCCACACACTTTTAAACGCAACTTTTCGTATTCTACACTATGAAACTCATTTTATATAAAGCTTATATTTCTATACTCAATACTATTTATACAAAATGGTTATAAATTCTTATCCAACCATTTTCTGTTCTCAGATTTGATATTTTATCATTTTTTCATGAGAAATTATTTGACATGTCCCTGTCATGTTCCCTTGAATTTCTAAGTTAGCATTCAGGATGTTCTTGCTTATACATAAGATTTATCTGTTTGAATTCTATGATTTTGTTTGTAGATTTTTATGTCTATTCTTTTCATAGGATGAGCAATATAAATGGATAGTTGGAAACCTATTGATGTCAATAGAAAAGCTCTACTTCTAAACTCTTTGATGGTCTGCGTCGGACATGAGATGGTAAAAAGTTTCAGAAATGCAACGTGCACAGAAAAATTTTGAAACCATCTTAGCAGGTATTCATGTGATGTATACGTATCATTTTATCAAATTTCTATTCTTTTGATAGTTAATATATATTTGATATCATAACAATATCATAACATATATATATATATATATATATATATATATATATATTTTAATGGGATTGTATTGGTAACTTTTAAACCAGTTAGAAGGTCGGTCAAATGGAGAAAAAGTTGCATTCATAGAAGCATTGTCAAGCAGTTCAAACAAATCGAGATTATCAGAGCCGGTTATTGAGATATCATAAGAAACGTAAATTCTGTCATTTTGATTTTTCTTTTTTTCCCACTTTATTTCGAATATTATCAAAAAATGTCACAGGAGTTTTTTATTCGACAGTAAATTATACTCATTTTGACATAATCAGATTTTGTAGCCAACGTTTCGTACGCTCTGGGCCACCCTCAACCTCATTTTCTTCAATACTGACCTGCATATTTTATGACATTTTTCGAAATATCTTTTAACGCCTAATTCAACGATATATCATACAATGTTATTCAAAGTTGATTTTCACGTGATTTTGACCCTTATCCAAATTTCTTTGGTTCGGATCTGTATTACATTTAGGTACCTTTAGTTTAATTAACAACATGCAATACATTTCGATAAAAAATCAACTTACTCATCTTCAACTGAATTTACAAATTTCAAGAGGTGAAAAACCTAATTCATAATAATTAAACGAAACTATCATTTAATGAAAGAAAAATCAAATAATTATTCGAAAGTAAATGATGAACATCAATGAAGTAAGTGTTCGAAATGTCCACCATTTTGTAAAATGCACTTTGCGGTTCTGGAACCCATACTTCTTATACATTTGCTTATTTCGTCTCCTTGAATACCTTCCAATACATTCTCAATTTTCTCGCGAGGAATCATTATTGTTGGATTTGTCATTTGTTCCGTTGAAACAAATTACAGAATCGAACTCTATTTTGAGATCATTACGATATAATTTTTGCAAGGCTTGGTATTCAAATTGAAAATCATTGTATTCGCGTCTCTTAACTATTTTATTAACAGCAGTTTTTGATAAATTGCATTCACTGGCCACAGTTCTCGATTTTTTTTCTGGGTTCAATTGAATTTGGGTCAGAACATTGATATCGTTGATAGACTTGTTTTTTCTTACATACACACAACTCTAGGTTTATTGAATGTATTATTTTCAAGTAGTAGGCCGTGGATAAAAAAGAACATAACAAGAAATGTCATATTATTTGTCACTTCGTTTATTATTGTGTCACAAGAACTTGTCATTAAATACTTTTCTGAGTAATTTCAATTAAACTTATTCGATATGGTAAAATACACAAATGAAGAGAAGAGAGATATGTACGAAGTGTACATAAAACTAGATAGAAATTCGTTCAAAGCTCAACAAAGGTATGGTGAATTATATCCTGAAAGAACAACACCAAATATTAAAATGTTTCGACGTTTATCTACAACATTACTTGCACATAATTCATTCATCAAACCTAGAGGTCCTTATGTACGACGAAACGAGCCTATCAATGACATCAATGTTCTGGCCCAAATTCGAATGAATCCAGGAATAGGATCGAGAACCATGGCCAGTGAATGCAATTTATCAAAAAGTGCTGTTAATAAAATACTCAAGAGACACGGATACCATGACTATAAATACCAAGCCGTGCAAAAACTATATCGCAATGATCCTGAGAGAAGGTTGCAATTCTGTAATTGGTTTCAACGGAAGGTGCGGAATAACAACAATTTTGCGCACAATATCATTTGGGGAGACGAAACGACATTCACAAATTCTGGCATGTTCAATCGAAGGAACAAACATTTTTATGCCACAGAAAATCCTCACTTAATTCATGAAGTTAGACATCAATATCGTTTTTCTTTGAACATATGGTGCGGTTTGTTGAATAATAAATTACTGGGACCCTATTTTATTGACGGCAACCTAACCGGAGCAAAATATGTAGAAATTATAGAAGAAATGTTGGATGATCTTCCTATACGGTAGCGTCGTAATAGTCCATGGTTCCAACAAGACGGATGTGGTCCACACAACTCAAGAATAGTCACAGACTATCTAAATCGAACTTTTCCCGATTCATGGATTGGAACAAGAGGTCCAGTAGCATGGCCTGCCAGATCTCCGGATTTGAATCCGCTGGATTTTCATTTGTGGGGATATCTCAAAAATAAAATTTATGATACTACGAATGTATTGGAAGGTATTCAAGGAGACGAAATAAGCAAATGTATAAGAAGTATGGGTTCCAGAACCGCAAAGTGCATTTTACAAAATGGTGGACATTTCGAACACTTACTTCATTAATGTTCATCATTTACTTTCGAATAATCATTTGATTTTTCTTTCATTAAATGATAGTTTCGTTTAATTATTATGAATTAGGTTTTTCACCTCTTGAAATTTGTAAATGATTATTACTTGTTTCTTGCTTTGATTCTGTTACGTTCCATTCAGTTGAAGATGAGTAAGATGATTTTTTTATCGAAATGTATTGCATGTTGTTAATTAAACTTAAGGTACCTAAATGTAATACAGATCCGACCCAAAGAAATTTGGATAAGGGTCGAAATCACCTGAAAATCAACTTTTAATGACATTGTATGATATATCGTTGGATTCAGCGTTAAAAGTTATTTCGAAAAGTGTCATAAAATATGCAGGTTCGTGTTGAAAAAAATGAGGTGGAGGGTGGCCCAGAGCGTACGAAACGTTGGATACGAAATCTGATTATGTCAAATTGAGGATAATCTACTGTCCAATAAAAAACTCCCGTGACATTTTTTGATAATATTCGAAATAAAGTGGGAAAAAAAGAAAATTCAAAATGACAGAATTTACTTTTCTTATGATATCTCAATAACCGGCCCTGATAATCTTGATTTGTTTGAACTGCTTGACAATGCTTCTATGAATGCAACTTTTTCTCCATTTGACCGACCTTCTAACTCTTATGGTTTAAAAGTTACCAATACAATCCCATTAAAAAAGTGGCCACTCTGTATATATATTATATATATATATATATATATATATATATATATATATATATATATATATATATATATTCGTTATTTAAATGTGACTATGAATTCGTAATGCCGGATAATTACACACTGTTTAATTGATATCTGTTATTTTATATAAAATAAAATGTTTCAATGTAAAATATCATGTTTATTTTTATATTCATATAAGTTAAGAGCTTAAGAGGGAAAAACGGGACTACCATTCATAAACGAGGCCCTAATTGCATCCCATTCGACTTTTCAATAAGAAAAACTAAATTTCAGAACAGATACCTTGCCAATAAAAACAGGTCAAAGTTAGAATGCATTACTCATCATCTTCTTCCTCTCTGGATGTGTCGTCAACATTAATGGAATGTACGGTATGTATATTTCCTCAACATCTACACATTGAAAAAATACATTTCGAGTAGTTAATAATGCTGCTTCCTCTCTGATTGTATTAATAGTGTTTGTTGGTGTGATAATCTGTTTTCGTAACTCCCTCTTGAGGTTACTCAAAATTAGTTCAATGGGACTGAAAATTCAATAGTAGAGAGGCAAACGAATAACCTCCTGTCGATATTGTTTGGCCATCTCGTTAAATATATAGTTTGGATTCGAATTTAATCCTGTCAAAACGGCGACTAGGTATTTTTTATAAGAATCATTAATACCCATGCTCTCTAAAAAGTCTGCAACGCCCTTTTTTATATATTTCGCTTTTGGAATTTCCTGGGATTGTCGTGAATGGTTGTGTTGTCCATTACAATAACGGTATGTGGAAAAAGATGTTTCGTTAAACAAGTTCTCGAACAAATCTGCATTCATGATAGTCGGCTGCGCAAGATGATATGTTTTCAGACGATAAAAGTGAGGAGTTTTTAACAAAATTCAGTTCACTTCCAGCGTGCACAACGTTCAAATAAACAATATGCTTCTAGTTTTGACGACACTAATTTAATTTTCTGACATTGTACCTATTGCCAAATTATTCAAAATTTTCACATAGTCTGAGAACATCAGGTATTTATTTATTTGTGAGATGTCTGGGCATTATTGTATTTTTCATTAATTGTGCAATGTCATTGTTTGGCTTATTATTAGTTCATCTTCATCAAAGATTCTTTCCGCATTTTATTCTAAATACGCGTTGTTTTTAGGCAAGAAATTCGTAAATATGGGTTTTTTCAGTGAGACACAAACCACTTTTCAGTAGGTTTTAGGATAAGACAAGAAATGCCAATTATGCAAAATCATATAATAAAATGGGAAAAAATATTGCCAATAGAAGAAGACAAAAATGACTGGAACAAATACACGAGACTAAAAATATAGGAGAAATGACAAGATTATAGGTGTTCAAATTAAACTAGCACATGAAAAAAGTACATAGAAGTCTATACAACAACAAAACTACTTCTATGATGACTACAAACACGAATTAGATGAAAGGTGGAAAAGATGTTGGTAAATAAAGTAATTAATAAAAAAAACTTTTTTAAGACAAGATTTTATTAATTCAAATGCGCATAAAAGTTAAAAATAATTGTTTGGATGTGCGACGTAGGTTATTCCGTGAGTTACAGATTCAAGAGCTTGTCTCGCAAATTTTTCAGTTCGAATACAAAAGCAACAAGATTTTGAATCTATAACTCACGGAATAGCCTACGTCGCACATCTAAAGCAATAATTTTCAACTTCTTAGCGCATTTGAATAAATAAAAGCTTGTCTTTAAAAATGCTTCATTTAATAATTATTTTATTTTGTGCTTTTTAGTAAGTACGCATCAATCTATGCATTTCTATAAATTCATCGTCATTATGAAGCCTTTTTTCTGTAAGTTCTGAGCTATCTAGTTCTTCAATGAGGAGGCCATCTGAAGGTTAACTCGTTTGCTATCCTAGAGCTGCCATCTTCAATTTATGAATTCTGAAAAAAATCAATAATCATAATCTCCGACCCCAGAAACCCCGATGTACCAATTTTGAATAGAAACGGTCCATTATCACAAAAATTGTCCACCATCTTGGAGCCGCCATCTTGAATTTATAAAGTTTGACAACAAATTGATAATCTCTTACCCCGAAAACCTCCACATATCAATTTTGAATAGATCGTCCGCCATCTTATAGCCGTCATTCTGATTTCATTAATTTCGACAGAAAATTCATAATTTTCGAACCCGAAAACTTCCTCATACCAATTTTGAATCGAATCAGACCATAATTACAAAACTCGTCCGCCATCCTAGAGCCGCCATCTAGAATTTGTGAATTTTGACAAAAAATTCATAATCTCCAACCACGAAAACCCACACTCACCAATTTTGAGTGTCATCGAGTACAAAAGCGACAAGCTTTTGAATCTATAACTCACGGAATAACCTACGTCGCACATCTAAAGCAATAATTTTTTACTTTTCAGCGCATTTGAATAAATAAAAGCTTGTCTTCAAAAATATTTCTTTTTTTATAATTATTTTATTTTGTGCTTTTTAGTAAGTACGCCTCAATCTATGCATTTTGGTTAACGCATCGTCATTATGAGGCCTTTTTTCTGTAAGTTCTGAGCTATCTAGTTCTTCAATGAGGAGGCCATCTGAAGGTTGACTCGTCCGCTATCCTGGAGCTGCCATCTTCAATTTATGAATTCTGAAAAAAATCGGGACAGGTCAAAACTAAGGTGTTTTAGTGCAAATTGAATTAAAAGAAATATTAGTATAAGAACAGCATTAGAAAGCATAAAACATTATATATCTTTCCAAAACTCAAACTGTAATAAAATAAAATAAATTAGTTTAAGCACATGTGATATATGCTGATGAACTGAGAATTAACGGCTTAAGTTAATTAATACGAGCCCATATTATTAGGTAAACTTCAGTGACATCAACACACTGCAAAACATCTTTGAATGTAAGTACTCTGCATTGTTGTTGTTGAGTTAAGCTGAATTCGATTCAGTTACATTTTCAGTAACTGATTGATTTGGTATGGTTAGTGAGACTTCTGTGTTCCTTCTTGCCATAAAACGTTTGTATAAATGTGTGAACTTATATCTTAAAAATATTAGTTTAAAAAAACTAAAAAACACGCTTTTATAGAAAACTAGACTAAAAAAATTGAAAATAAGACAAAAATTTATTTTATTCAAAAAAAAAGCGTGGGGTGCATGGTATCGTCTCGGTGTGTAATGTACTATATAATTATTGATACCATGCACCCCACGCTTTTTTTTTTAAATAAAATAATTTTTTTTCTTATTTTCAATTTTTCTAGTCTAGTTTTCTATAAAAGCGTGTTTTTTAGTTTTTATAAACTATTATTTATTTCCTACTTTTTAGTGTGGTTTATTTATAAAAGCGTGTTTTTTTATTTTTTTTTAAACTATTTTTTTAAATAATTTCTTTGCAAATTAAAAAATGGAATAATCTTATCAAATTAGGTAATCATAATATTCGACCCCAAAAACCCCCACATACCAATTTTGAATAGAATCAGACCATAATCACAAAACTCGTCCACCATTTTAGAGCCGCCATCTCGAATTTTCCAATTTTGACAAAATGATCATAATCTCCGACCACGGAAACCCCCACATACCAATTTTGAATAGAATCAGACCATAATCACAAAACTCGTCCACCATTTTAGAGCCGCCATCTCGAATTTTCCAATTTTGACAAAATGATCATAATCTCCGACCACGGAAACCCCACATACCAATTTTGAATAGAATCAGACCATAATCACAAAACTCGGCCGCCATCTTGAATTTTCAATTTTGACAAAATCAAGAGAATCATAATCTACGACTACAAAAACCCCCGGATACCAATTTTGAAGCGAATCCGACCATAATCACAAAACCCGTACGCCATATTGGAGCCGCCATTTTGTTTTTTTTTCACACAAAAATTTCTTAATGCATTGTCACCGGAATTATGTAGACCTGCCAAATTTCAAATCATTCGGACGTCTGGAAGTGGGTCAATATCGTGCCCAAAGAGTCGGTTACAAACAAACAAACAAACAAACAAGTGAAGCTAATATAAAGCGAGTAAAAATAAATTTGATTCCATGAAATCGTAATATAAGGATATGTCACTTAATTTTTCTTTTCTACATCAGCTATTCATGTTTTTCTTTGCTCCAATTTTCAGGCCTATTATGGAAAAGAATAAATTTTACACAAACAACTAATTTATTTACTGAGGAATTGTCAAAACAAATTTGACAGGGACATAATATGGGGAATAAAGAAGAAACTTCAAAAAACACCGAAAGAAAACAAAAGGAAAACTCATAGAGGACATGGAAAATAATTATAAAAAAACAGAAAACGTTTCAAATATTTTAAAGAGGAAGACAAGGCTACAATCAAGAACTAAGTTTCATGAAAAATAGGAGATGAAAATGAAAAACTCGCAGATAGAAGGAATATACTGAAGAACTTTGAACCCAGAAGAGGACATAAGTAACATTATGAACAAGACCTAGAATCAGAAAAAAAAAGGAAAGCCCCAAGATAAAAAATGAAAAAAATTGAGAATAAAAAAGATAAGAGTACAAGAAATGACGAGCTAACAGCAGAAAAGTATGGAGGAGAAAAATCAGTAATAGCATCCAAAAGTTATTAGAAGTAGTGTGGAACCAACAAAATAAGGGAATTGAAAGATACTTTGACACGAAATAAGTTAAGGAATATCAGTGTGGCTTCACAAAAGGAAGATTAGAGGAACAAGAGGAAAGTTGCGAATATTAGGAAGATATATTTTTACTTTTCATTGACTTTAAACAATCGATAGAATTAAAAGAGCGAAACTTTACTCAGTATAAATGAAAATAAAAAAATTATCAATTTGATCGAGTTGATTTCGAAGTAAACCAAAAACTGTATTAGAATAGCCATAACCGAGAATTTAGAAGTGTGGGGGGCTAGGACAAGGAGATAAACTGCCTCCAATTTTGTTCAGTAGTAGAGGTATAAGAAAAGTCAGTATCAATAGAACTGGATTAATATATATCATAAGCGCAACCAACAGCACTGGAAATGGAACTAGAAATCAATGAAATGAAAACAAAATATATAGTTCGAAAAAGGAATTCAAAAAAGGAAACAGAATGGAAATCAATGCTAGTGAAGAAAGAACATACGTATTGAAGAAGTAGGATCCTTCACTCACTTAGGAACAGAAATCGTTAGGAAGCCTGAAAAAGAAGAAATACGAAAGATATTATTATTGGGTATCAGATGCATACAGGGTGTTTCATAATTGAATGCTGATCTTTGGATATTTTGAGAAAAATTCTTCATATGAACATAGGTCCGTAACCGCTTTATTCTGAGATACAAATGTTGAAATTTAACAAAAAAATCAGTCTTCCCCAATATCTCTGAAACCGCTTCTTGCTTTTTTTTTCAATTTTGGTACATGCAAAGTACGCATTGAAATACATTTTTTTCATGATAAAGGATTCCTTAATTTTCATCAGTGGCGTCCCTGTTAACATGCCCTGCCATATTTTTGATCAAAATAATGATAAGCCACTAGCTTTTTTCCAAATAAATATTACTTTTGTAATTGTCCTCTATGTTCTCATGAAAACGGTCTCTTGCCTTTTTTTTGTCCGGCGAAATGAAATGCATTCATTTGCTTGTCCCTATGCGAAATCAGCCGTTGAAGAGTAGTAGGATTATCTTGTGGCCTAGAAACATCTAGTATGCGAAAAACACATTTCGTTGTTTTTAACATAAACAATTTTGACACTTCTTCAGCTAGATACGTGACATCATTTGCGTTATAAAAACTTGTTTATTAAAAAAAACATGGTAAATTTTACAAATACCGAATCAGCAGACATGCATTACTTGTATGGGCTTGCTGACGGAAACGCATATGACGCCAGGGCTTCCCAAATAGAATGGTTCCTGATCCTCGAACGATTTCAAGCACCCACAGAAGGTTATGTGGAACAGGAAGTTTTGAGCCAAATCATCACTTGAAAGAAGCACATCGGACTGCAAGATCTTCAGCAATTGAGATAGCTGTTTTAAATTCAGTTGACAAAAATCCTGAAATGAGTACGAGGCAAGTTGCCAATCATTTGAATATCGCCCATATTCTAGTATGGAGGATTCTTCATGATTATTCATTATATCCCTATCACATTCAACGGGTTCAGGCTTTCCATTACGAGTAAATTTCTGCCGATGGTTTCTCCAAAAAGTTACCGAAAATCCTTCATTTGACAGGAACATTTTATTCACGGACGAAGCTAGTTTTACTGAAAACAGGATCTGAAATTTTCATAATAATCATTTTTTGGGCGAGGAAAATCCGCATGCAATCGTGGAATCTCATCACCAGGAGGAGTTCTCATTGAATGTCTGGGCTGAAATTATTGGAGATTACCTAATTGGACTTTTTTTTATCGCAGATTAGATGGACATAATTATCGCCGATTTCTTGAAGATAATTTGCTAATTCTGTTAGAAGATGTTCCTATTTCAATGCGAAATCGCATGTGGTTTATGCACGATGGTGCACCTGCTCATTTCAGTGCTCTGGCACGCGAATATTTAAACCAAAACTTTCATAATCGCTGGATAGGTCGTGGGAGAACAGAGTCATGGCCAGCTAGATCCCCAGACTCAAACAGTCTTGATTATTTTCTTTGGAGACATCTTGAGACTTTGGTGTACAGTCAACCAATTCTAACTGAGGAAAAATTGCGAAGCCCCGTAATAGTATCCTATGAAGCCATAAGGAATACTCCAGAAATTTCCCAAAGAGTACGCGAGTCAATGACAAGGAGGGCTGAAGCGTGCATTTTGACCAGTTAATTTGATTTTGGTATTTTTTGTTCATAATAGTTATGTTTTTAAATATAAAAAAATTATTTTTATGCGTATTTATTACAAAAACTGAATTATAGCATTATAAAAATCTTGCCTAGATCCTTTGGTTACCACAATTGTGGAAAAAATCGAATAGGGACAAGCAAATGAATGTATTTTATTTTCTAAATCGAAAACCGTCCGCCGGACGAAAAAAAGAGACCATTTTTATGAGAAGATAGAGGACAATTACAAAAATAATATTTATTTGGAAAAAAGACAGTGGCGTATCATTATTTTGATCAAAAATATGACAGGACATGTTAACAGGGACGCCACTAATAAAAATTAAGAAATTCTTTATCATAAAAAAAATATTTTTATGCGTACTTTGCATGAACCAAAATTGAAGAAAAAGGCAAAGCGGTTTCAGATATATTGGGGAAGAACTGATTTTTTTGTTAAATTTCAACATCCTGTATCTCAGAAATAAAGCGGTTGCGGACCTATGTTAATATGAAGAATTTTTCTTAAAATTATCCAAGGATTATCGCCCTTTAGGATCAGCATTCAATATGAAACACCCTGTATATTGCATTTGGAATTTTGATTATAACAGTGTTTTATTTTTTCACCAGTTTCGAAAATATTGCCTTAGAACATATTGATACAGATTGATACAGATTGAACTGCGAGTATATAAGTCTAACAGAAGACTATTAGGAAGTAAAACAAGGACTATGGGCACGATAGAACAAACAATGTGTTTGGAAAATAATATATCAGTGGAAAATATATGAAGGGAAAAAAGTGGAAGATAGATCAGAAAGAAGAGAAAAAAAGTTGAGAGAAGCATATAACGACCCAGATATCGTCATAACAATGGAAGGACGAAGATTAAGATGGCTGGGGCATCCTACAAGAATGCAGAACTCGTCACTTAACCAGAAATCACCTAAATAAAAATTGAAAAATAAAGAAGTTGCAAAACTCACTGAGAAGATATGATATGATTTTTTGATGGCTCATCAACTTTTCCAATTTTATAAAGAATTTCCACAAAAATCATCGGAAATTATGATCATTGACATCAATTTAATCCCGTGAAATTGTTGTTCTAAAGCGAGTGGTTAATTTCATTATTGACCAAGATTGATAATTGAAAAAAACTGTAGGACCGAATACTATCGATTACCATCAATAACTAGGAATTCTTGATACACTTTAAGATAAAAAAAAAACATTTAATTCTTCCACGAAGAAATTTGGACTTTCTGACGCTTCTCTCGGCCCCGGAGGGAGACAATTATCTCCATGATCTCTTTTTCAGAGTTCGATTAAATATTTGAGGAAATGAAAGGTTACAATTTGAAAAGACAGGATTCATTCGTTGCTGCTTGATAAACATGCCTACTTCTCGACATGACTCTTTGATTTAAGGACGAAAGTGAATAAAAAATCAACATATTTTCGTTTCCATAATTAATATATGGGTGTTTTGTATTATCTTCTGTCTTATCATCTGTCTAGATGGCATGATAAAAGAATTGTCGTTTCCACTCAATACGACTATTTGTTCTCTAGGTGCTTTCACTCCAGCGTGTTTACAAAAGTTTTAGAATTATTATGGAATTTCGAAATGGTAATTGTTATAACTGTTGTCAATGAATTACGCTTTTTATGGAAAATATATAAACTTTATTTCTGATGACTCACTGACAAGTATATTTCAAAATCTCTTTTTGTCAACTCTCTTGTCAAAGTCAAAAGTACAATATACAAAGTAATTTCAACAGGATTCAGTAACATTCTCCCCCTCGGTGCTAACTTCCTGATTAGCACGAATATTGAGCCGGTGAAGTTTTCTAACAGGTCGCTTGTAAATCCCATGTGCTGTCTGAACATCAGCAACTCTAACGATTCCATCTGGGCCCATATATACTTTTTTCACTTTACCCATTGGCCAAACTCCTCTCGGTAAATCCTTTTCATTTATGATGACTAGTTCTCCTTCTTCTAGATTTGGTTTATCTTCATTCCATTTACTGCGATTTATCAAATTTGGAAGGTATTCACGTAGCCAACGTTTCCAAAACATGTCTGCTAAGTATTGAGAAATCCTCCAATATATTTTAGATAGAAGATCTTTTTTGTCAAATACTCCTGGTGTTGTTATGGTGACTGATTTGCCGATGAGAAGATCGTTCGGGCAAATACTAACCGGGTCCTGTGGATCTGTGGAAACATGAGTGAGAGGTCTACTATTTATAATATACTCTGCTTCGCAGAACAAAGTTTGAAGAACTTCTTCAGCAGGGTGTTGATCTTTCATGATGGCGATTAGAGCTCTCTTGAAACTGCCTATGAGACGTTCCCAGCTACCTCCCATGTTCGGACTGAGGGGTGGTAGGAATTTCCAATTTATTCCTCTATTTGCCATATCATCTATCACAGTTTTTATCTGAAATTCATCCAAAGCCTCTAAGAGTTCGCGACATGCTCCTCTCAGATTGCTGCCGTTATCTGACCAAAAACATTTACGGGTCCCTCCTAGCTAAAAATCGTCTGATGGCCATAATACAAGAGTCCGTGCTCAAGGAGTGAGCGATTTCGACGTGTATTGCCCTCATTGTCAGGCAAGTGAAAAGGACTCCATAACGTTTTTCGGTTCTTCGACCTATTTTAACCAGAAATGGGCCAAAAAAATCAATACCAGTGGCGGAAAACGGTTTTTCACATTTCAAAAGCCTTTCTTTTTTTTTTTTTTTTTTTTTGGTTTTGAAGGGGGAAACCGCTTGGCACCTGGGCCTTGTGTCTATCAGCTCAGGTAGTGTCGGGCGCAACTCCGACTAAAACCCCCCCCCTCGCCCTCCTATGCTTGGGACCATCTTGTCGACATAGCGTCAAGCATAGGCGGCGTACCATGCAGCTGCTTCTTTCTCTATCTTCGCATGGATTTTCCACGTCACGTCACGTACAGTACATAAATAAATAAAATAAATAAAATACTATACTAAAATATCACAAACATAGGTATCACAGACTCAAATATCATAGTTCATCTCCATCATTTATTGGGAATCGGTCCTGCCTTTGCATAGCCCTCTCTTCCCTTTCTTTAGCCTCCATCACCTGTCTTAGAAAATTGTAGCCCGCCTGCCATCTTCTTTCATCAGTGATCATGAGTCCGATCATGTTCTCAGGCACAATTGTTACCCCCAAGGCCATTTCCGCGTTGTGTCGCTCTCGTTCCCATCTCTTGCATCCAAATATTGTGTGATTTGGGTCATCCCATTCACCACAATACAAGCACCAATCGTCCGCGGCTTTTCCTATCTTATAGGTGTATTTTCTGAAAGACCCATGCCCGCTAAGGGCCTGGGTTATAGTATTTGTGCCCTTATGGCTACATTCTATCCACGCTCTCAGGTTCGGAATGAGTCTTCTGGTCCATTGAGCAGTAGTAGTATTTTCATCCCATCGCGTTTGCCATTGTTCAATGGTCCTGTTCCTCTCTTCCTTCTTTCCCCTTTCAGTCAGATTGGGAATGGAATCCAGACGTATCCTTTCCTCTATCATGAGGTCTATTGGCGGTATTGCCGTTATGACGCACAGTGCGTCAGCCGACACAGTCCTATAGGCCATGGCCACGCGGAGTAGCATCTTCCGCTGCGTTGATATCAACATGCCCTGTATGTCTTCACTCTGGTGACATCGCCCACACGGGAGCCGCGTATAGGAGGACGGACTGCACCACTCCGTACATCACTCTTCTCTTATATAGGCCAGGTCCCTTGTGTTTGAAAGGACCCTCGTTAGGGCCGTCACCTGCCTATTCGCCT
This sequence comes from Gonioctena quinquepunctata, assembly GCA_018342105.1. Taxonomy (NCBI): domain Eukaryota; kingdom Metazoa; phylum Arthropoda; class Insecta; order Coleoptera; family Chrysomelidae; genus Gonioctena; species Gonioctena quinquepunctata. The sequence goes on along the minus strand of JAFIRS010001331.1, from coordinate 192,199 downwards.
TGTCACAGGTCTCCCTGACGTGTTTATTAAACCTCAGTTTGTCGTCAAGCCAAACCCGAGATACTAACGAATCTTTTTGGAATTATCTCCGTGCCAGCCAGCTCGAAGCGAATTCCTTCCCTCTTCCTGCGTCCCCTAATTATGATAGCCTCGGTTTTCTGCGGGCAATCTCTAACCCATTATCCTCCGTCCAGCGTTTAATTATTGCTAGGCTCTGGTTTGCAGTGCGCGTCAGCTCGTCACTTTGTCGGCCGTGATTATAAGTGCAAGATCGTCGGCGTACGCGACGGTTGCGCAATTCTTCGGAGGTCCAGCGTTAGGATGCCATTGTATAACACGTTCCACAAAGTGGGACCGAGTACGAACCCTGCGGGACACCCTGTGTCAGGTTCATCCTTATTTTCCCAGAGGTCAGCTCTCGACTCGATAAGTAACTCCCGATTGCAATGCGTAAGTAGGGGCTAATTTGAAGCCGGCCCAGTTCGTGCTTTATCAGGTGCCACTTTGCCGTGTTGAAGGCATTTTTATGTCAATCATGATCACCGCTCCCATACCTTCCGATCACTGTTCACCCTCTCCAGCACGTGCTTGATGGCTCCTACCGTTGATCTTTTGGCTATGAAGCCGAACTGGGTGCTGGCTATGCCCTCTCTGTTTCCTAACTCCTCTTCCAGCCTGGCCTTCAATAGGTATTCATATATTTTCCCAAGGCAGTCCAGAAGACAGATTGGTCTGTGTTTCCCATCTATTCTTGAATCCCCTTTGGGAATCAGGATAGCCTTGCCTTTTTTCCAGCTGCCTGGAAAGACTCCTTCTCTGAGTAATCCATTCATTATCGTGAGTATTGTGTCTGGTATCGCCTCTATGGCGTACTTCACCGTCTCCGGTTGGATCCCGTCGGGCCCGGGATCTCCTGCTCTTCAGCTTCCGCGCTGCCTCTTTTAGCTCTTCCCTAGTAAATGGGTGGAGGGGTAGTTCTATGTCAGGCTCCTGGTTTTCGGGGTCAACCTCTGCTGTCCCAGGAAAGAGTTCAAGCAGTATGTTTTCCCTGCGTGCTTCATCCATCTCGTACGGAGACCTGAATCCCTTCAGGTCCCTGATCGCGATCCGATATCCCTGCCCCCATGGGTCCTCCTCCAGTCTGTCGCACAGCAACTTCCACTCCTCCTTTTTTGCCCTAATAATTTCTTTCTTCATCGCCTTCCTCGCTTCCTTGTAGACCCTTTCCAGTTCGTCAACCTGGTCTTGCGGGGCATTTGTCCTGCCGCGCATTCTGGTGAGCTCTCTCCTAGCGTTTGTACAGGATTGCCTGCTCTCCTTGATGGTATCATTCCACCATACGGGTTGCTTTCTGTCCGCCCCTGCGTTGGTCCGCACCGTGCTACTTTCTTGAGCATTCCTAATTACCTCTGTGAGCCCCTGAGTGTCAGTAATGTTATGTTCAAGCAGTTGCAGGGTATCCTTGAGGGTCACTTGATCTATACATCTCTGCCGCGGCTGTTCTGTCCTCTTGACCTGGAGATTGGTCTCTACCCGGAAGGTTATATATCTGTGGAGACTACCGGATTCCTCTTGCGAGACCTGCCAGTCATTAACCTTCGTAGAGATCCGGTCGGAAGCTAGGGTAATATCTATGATTGACGATTGGGCCGCTCTTACGAAGGTGGGTTCCTTCCGCAATTATGTACCATCATATTCGTTGCGTTCATCCAGTCCTCAATGTACCGTCCCCTCGCGTCCGTGATGTTGCCTGTCCACAAGCTGGATTTTGCATTAAAGTCGCCCAATATGATCACCTCCCTGTTTTCGTCCCGCACATGCTGCGCCAGCTCGTCGATATATTGCTGGAATCGAGTCTGAGTGGAGTTGGGTGAGATGTAGCAATTGTAGATAGCAAAGCCATCAAAGTCTAGGCAAGTGAAGCCGTGTTCCGCTGTATGGCTGGTGACTCCGCACGTTCTGTTTCTGCACCAGGCCACTGTGTTCTCATCCAAGTCCATAATCCATCTGGTATCTGCCCTAGTGATGGATAGACACGGTTCCTGGATGAGAACCAGGTCCGCGTGTATTTCCATCGCCGTCCTCAGCAGCAGGTGCTGCGCATGTCTCCGTCTATCGACATTCACCTGTAATATCTGGATCATTTTTAAGCCTTGTATGGCCTCCCCCTACCCCTACATCATTACGCCCGGTGAGCGATTCGTCTATTAGCCCAATCAGAACAGAGTGGGATTCATTCAATTCGTCCTGGGTCGGTATCCCATGCAGTGTACTGTCCTTTGTGAATGTAGAGACGTTTGGTTCTCCCTGTCGGAACACGCCATCGTCCACCATGGTCCTGCTTTCCCTCCCGCCATGTCTTTTTCCTGACCTGGCTGTCCTCAGTGCCTCTTTAAATGCTGGGCATTTTATTGTGCCCACTCTGTGACCATTTTCCGGCAGATGGGGCAATGCTCTTCCTTGCTGCAGTTGGCGGCGGAGTGATCTTCTTGCCCGCATCTATAGCAGCTCTTCGTCCTGTCCGGCCCTTCACAAGCCTCCTTTTATGTGCATAACTCCAGCACCTTGCACACTTGGGCACGTTCACCCGTCTCTCAATTTGGCATCGAACAAGACCTATCCTGACGGTATCATATTTCATCAGTGCCCTTGCATGTTCTCTCGGGAGGGTTAACGTAGCCGCTGCGGTTTGATTGCCGAGTGGTCTTATGCGGCTGAGCTTGCAGTCTTGGTTCCATATCCCAATCCTTGATCTGATAGCACCGATGATATCATCCTCAGTAACGTCCCCTGACATGCCCCTGAGATTAATTGATTCAGAGGATCTTCCCCTAGCCTCCTTGTTTTAGGGATCCTTCGTCTCCCAGAGCCTTATTTATCGCACCCAGTGCTTCAGGATCTCTATCCAGTGTGAGGAGCAGGTTACCGTCCCTTGTGCTCCTTATTCCCTAATCGCTTCTACGTAGTCGGTGCTACCGACTGCTGTTTTGAGCTTGCTCAATACGTCACTATATGACACCCTTCCGTCTGCCTGCGTTACTATAACCCCGTAGGTGCTCCTCTCTCTGGGATTCCCCTTAGGTAGGGACGTCGTGTAGATGTCCACCCTTGTTTTTTTCCCATGGAAGACGCACTCTACCATCTTGCGGAGCATATCGACACTCATACCCTTTACATGATGAATACACACACTTGCGTCGCCAGTAGTTTCACTCCTGATTTGTTCCAATAAAGGCCACAGTCCTGGGGGGGTCCCGTTGTGCGCTATCCTGATTACCTTCGTTCTGGTACAGTTGCCGGTTCCTCTGACCCTTGTTGTCTGTTCAATTACCTCAAAATCCCCCCCTATCTTGGCGAGCTCAGGAACTTGTCTCTATACAGTTTCTGGATGCTGTTATCCATTCCTGGGTCGTCCGGTTCTACCATGACCACCTTCACCACCGAGTCGTCCGTGTTGAGAGGATTTCCCACGATGACCCCCGTATTAGTGAAGACCGACTTGTCCCACTGCAGCCTACCTACTTGTTCAAAACCCTCGTAATCGTAAACGTCTCGCAGATCTTCCGGTGAACTGAGCCTCGAAGCTAAGCACGTGCACGTGCAGGTGCAGACGGGTTTCACTGTTTGTTCGTTGCCTGCCTCTGGAGAGCCGCCGATTTCCTCAGCTGTACTAACCTGTTCGTCTGTTCCATAATGTATAAGTGCTTCTTGCATATCGCTGGTCATGAGCTGGCTTGTCATGCTGCTCAACATGTCCACCAGGTCACCAATGCCGTCTCCCACTTCAGGCTTGTCCCTGGTTCTCATTTTCATTTCCCTGGCAATAGAGTCCACATGCTTGGTGAGCGTTTTAAATTTATCTAGCTGCCATCCCTTTTCTTCGCCCCTCGTTCCTCACCGATACTATTCCTCTTCCTTTTCCTTTCGGACTCCTCTTCCCACTTCACATCCAGCACAGCTACGTTCTTATGGAGAGATGTTGTTCCAGATTTCTTTCCTACATCCCTGGGCGATCCTGCTGAATTACTCCTAGTCACTTTATCTGTCAGTGCCTTACTGTTTTCCCCGGCTCGTTCATTCACTTTTTGTCCGGTACTCGAACCGATTGAATTCCTTCTATTCTTGTTTCCTTCTGTGAGCGCCCCTTGTATCCTGGTTGGGACCCCAGTCTGTTTTTTGTTTTTTTCATTATTTTTGTTCATGTTGTTCCCACGAGTAGCAAGGGAAATTCAGTCCGCCCCTGCAGAGCCCGGCATGCAGGGGTAAGGCGTCATCCCCGCCGGGTTGCCCGTTCCGGCGGGCATCGCTTGAAGCACACTTAATCACCCCTGTGCCATGCATCCCTTCGGCGCGATGGAGCTACACCTTGGGATTGGGGGACGCGGTAATCCCATCCAGCCTCCGTGTCCCAGGATGGGGCGCCGAAGGTGGACGTGACTGGAAGATGAGAAGACACAGCCGCTCTCCCTGTGTCTTTGTAGTGAGAAAGTGGAGACCCCTTTTGCCCTCGAATGCTCTAATAGCATCAGGGGTGGAAAAAAAGAGTTGGTCAAGAAAGACCGACAGAAAAGTTGAAAGTGAGAAGGACTTACCCAAGTCTAGTTGAAGAAAGGTAAGGCCTGGCTAGAGAACTCCCAGGGTCGCCATCCCTACATACCAGATGTATGTCTCTAAGAGGTTCTTTTATCGAGGATTTCCCCCTCTAGATCCATCGGGTTCTGTAAGAGACAGCCCCGCCACGAGTAGGCACCCAACGGTCTTGCGGGTGGAGAGGCTATAGCATCGCTTCACACTCGCCTGGGAAAGATAAAAGTTTCCTTTCATCCCGACACATACACCTTTTTTATTAGGGCGGTGGGTGTGTCCATGTCCCTAGGGCCTTTCTGGGGGTAATAAACCCATTTTTGGTTGTGGTGGGTTTGCTTTCATACGCCTACAATAAGCACATTCTCGAATTACTTTTTTGACAATTGTTCTGATGTGTGGTATCCAAAATTTCCTCTTGATCTCGTTGATTACGGTTTCAGTTCCTTGATGAGCATTATTTTTGTGAACATGCATAATCATTTTATGTGTATAAGGATGATTCCCATCTAGAATTATGGGTTCCTTTTCAATCACAGTGATTTCTTCCATATTTATGATTCTGCTAGACACTCTCATAATATGGTTATCATCAAGAACGAGAGACATGTTGTGTAATCGACCATTTTTATTTGGAATTTTCTTCGTCAAATTTGACAAATCCACGGAAAAACAAGATGCTTGAACAAGTTTCCACCATTGCCTTTGGCTCCATTCCAGTTCTTCGCAAGTTAAGAATGTATGGGGTATATTGTTAATCATCAAACCTCTTGTGTTTGTGATAAAACGTTTAATTCGTGCTGTTATGCGGAGCAATTTAACCCAAGTGTAGTGGGATTTTATTTCTGGTAAGGCCTGTGACAAAACTTCGGTAATCAAGTTCACTTGTACTTCATCGGAACTATCCATTATTTCATTGAGAGGCTGTGGAATCTTTGGCCAACTTTGTTTCCTTCCATAAAGAAATTTTGGACCTTTGAACCAACGGCTTTCAATATTCAATGTTTCGTTTGGAGTGTCTCGTGTACAATCATCTGCAACATTATCTGTCGTAGGCAACCAATTCCATTCGTTAATGTCACTGCTCTCTAAAATCTCACCAACTCGGGCAGCTACATACGTTTGTAGTTTCTTCTCACTTTTGAGCCATTGTATAACTGTTCGTGAATCGGACCAGAAATATCTAGCAGAAATGTTCAGTTTCAAATGTTTGATTACTTCGCAGCATAATCTCACCCCCAATACTGCAGCTAGCAGTTCTAATTTGGGTATCGTTAGTGTTTTCAGGGGTGCCACACGTGCCTTAGAAGCAATGAGAATGACATCGATATAGCTACTGAATTCCAGTCTCAAATAAACTGCTGTAGAATAGGCAAGTTCACTAGCGTCTGAAAATGTGTGAATTTCCATTCTTCTGCTCCTCTTCAGCTCCAGTGAGTAACATCTTGGAATTTCTATGTTCATAGCGGATTTCAGCTCCCGCAGCCAAATAGTCCATTTCTTGAAAATATTGTCTGTTATGATCCCAGCCAATGCCCAAGCGCCATATCTCTTGTAGCAATATTCTTACTTTTATGGTGATCGGTGATAATAGCCCAATAGGATCGTAAACTGACATTGCCATTTTCAAAACTTGTCTTTTAGAGGGAATTTGTGTGCCATTCATTATTTCCTTAGAAATTTTGTGAAATTTCAGATTGAAAGTAAAACAATCTTTCTCTGAATTCCATAGCATACCCAGAACCTTTTCTTCATTAGCTCGCCTGGCTACCTCCGATTGGATTTGATTGGTTAGTAAATTCTCCGGAAGTTGTTCCAGAACCACAAGAGAATTCGAGATGAAATTCCTTATTTCGAAACCCGCCTTGCTATGAACGTAAATAACATCTTTAATGAGTTTTACAGCTTCTTTCTCGGTTTCAGTTCCATCCAAATAATCATCTACATAGTGATGATTAATAATTGCTTCAGCGGCTCTTCCAAAACACTCGCTATGTTGATTTGCATTGTAGTTTTTCACAAATTGTGCCAGAAATGGTGAAGAAGTCGTACCAAATAACATAGCAGTCATCCTGTAGACATATGGAGATCTACTGGGGTCAAGATCACGCCATAAGAAACACTGTGAAAAATTATCTTCATCTGAAATTCGAATTCTATTGAACATCTCCCGAATGTCACCTGCGAAAGCTATTTTATGTAGTCGGAATGTCAAGAGAATACCGAAAAGGGACGTCAGCCAATCAGGTCCAGGTAAGAGGCAATCATTCAGTGATAAACCATTTGTTCTTGCGGCTGCATCAAATACAACTCGAACTTTTCCCGGTTTATTGGGGTTCAGAACTGCAAAATGGGGTAAAAACCATGTATTCTTTGCATTTTCAAGCTGTTTTGCGGTTACTGGGACTGCATACTTTTTATCCAGCAGCTTTCGAATTTCGTCTCGATATGTATCGTAAGTTTTTCATTTCGAGACAAGCGTTTCTCGAGACATTTCAGCCTCTGGTTCGCCATTGGAAATGAGTCCGGTAAAACAAGGTCATTTTCTTTCCACGGCAATCTTACTTGATATTGATTCCCATATCGCTGAATAGAATTTTCTGCTATCGATATCGCCTTTTCTTCCTCTTTGGTCTTTCTTCTGTCCATTTTTGTGATTGCTACTCCAAAATTTTCCACTGTCATATAGCTCTTCACCAACTCATGTAGCTTTTCATCTGACTCTTCGCAGCAAACAAAGGAGACTTCAATTTTCTCCTCATTTCTGTCTGGATATCCTATTGTTCCATGGACGGTCCACCCTATTTGAGTTTTGGATAAACTTGGAGCATTCCGAGTGGGCTGAATGACCTGTCTGGAGACGATAAGATGAGCATTGTTTTGACCAATCAGCAATGAAGGTTTCTCAATGACTTGGGATGGAGAGAAGGCTTGTTGTACGAAAGGAAACATTTGTATCAAGCTAGCCAGGTCATACTCCTGCTGTGGTAGATCTAAATGATCCACGGTCCTGACATTTTTCAACTCATGAAATACGGTTCCATTTCTTCCTGCAATCTCTGCTTGTACTATCTGAGAATTATTTTCATACCGAAATATATCGCCTGTCCATTTGCAACACAATGGTGATATTGGACCCATCAAACCCAACTGTTTTGACACGGTGGAATCAAGCAGTGTTGTTGTACTTCCTTCGTCTAGAAGAGCCACTATTTCCATAATACCATTTGGACCTTTCAGTTTAATAGGTAATATTTTCAACAAAGTATTGCTGTTTTTATGCGTTACGTGAGTTGTAACTTCAGGCGTTGTCGGATATTCGGCATTTTTGTGTAGTAAACTATTGTGAAAACGATCACAATTGTTAACCCCACATACTTTTCTCTTCTTACATTTTCCTTGATGTTGGCGTAGACAACAATAGCAAGCATTACATTTTTGAACAATTTTCCAACGTTCTTTCACTTGCGCCTTTTGGAAATGACTACAATTTTCTAAAGGATGTTGATTCTGATTGCAAATTTTGCATCGTTTACCGGTGGTCCCTGTTGTATTATTTGTTTGTTGATTCCCAACATTGCTCATACTTTGGGATGCATTTTTATTAGGAAGACTCACATTGACTGCATTGGAGACAAAAGTGATTCTGGAAATGACTTCGGACATTTGTTGTATCCAATCCGAAAAATCTCTCAATGACTCTTTTCTAGATGGGATTTTCTTCTCAATGAGGTAACTTCCCCATTGAGTGAGTAAATGGGGTGGCAATCTGGAAACAAAATTTGCCAAAAGTTGTCTTTGATCGAACATTTGTTCAACCTCCCCTTCTACCACTGCTGCCACGTTTCTTATAGTATTGCTAAAATCCATGAAAGATTCTGAGCTATCAACAACAGGCAGTTTACAGGCTTCCGATAACAACTCTTCCATTATCCTTTCGGGCCGACCATACTTCTTATGCAGAATGTCTAAAATTTAATCTGGTTTCTGAGCGGTTATGAGAAGCATTTCGACTGATTTTCTTGCTTCGCTTGTCAGACATTTGTTCAATCTTAAAACGTTCTCTTTTGGTGAAAATGAACAGGTTTCATTGGACAACTTGTATTGAGAATAAAAAATGGGCCACTTTAAGTACGATAAACCATCGAAAGTCATCAACTGGTTGCCTATTGTTTGACGTGATAGCATATTGTTGATTGATTTTGTTAGGCCCTCTATCTCATTTTTTTGCGCCAATCCTTTTTCATTATTTGCTTCGAAGTAATCATTCACTTCATTTGTCCACTCTCGAACATACTGTGAACTGGATTGTACTGACTTTCTACTTCTAACCTCTTCTTCAGAAGAACATTCTTCCAAACTCGACACAACTTCTTCTTCTAGGAATTCTTGATATTTCGATAATGAATTCTCTTTATTTTTCAAACGTGCTTCACCTATCTTGAGAAGCTTCTGTTTCCTGTCGAGTTCCCTTTGTTTTGCTTCAATTTCTTCGATAGGTTTCGCTGTAATTTTCATCTCTTCAATTTCACATTCTAGATCGACGATTTCTTCTTGATTTGAATAAAAATTCTCTTGTAGTAAATCTATTTCATTCTGTTTTTCTACTATTTTCGATCTCAGTTGGTGTTTTTTCCGAGAATGACTAATATGAGATTTCGTTTTTCCACTTTTTACTGACATGGATATACTTTTCTTTTCTGCCTCATCATTTGAAACATTTTGAAACCTTACCATGAAGTATTTTAGGAATACATTCGTTAAATTACTCGCACTGGTATTTTCCGGTATTTGAATTCGAAGAAATCACACAATTGTTGTAAACTGAAGATGCTGAGTGATTTACTCAATAATTCACAGTGTTGATCATATTCTGCTGAGTTTTCGCAAAATTCAAATCCAGAAAACGATGAAATATGTCTTCTTGCGGATCTTCCTTTAGCTTCTTCTCCATATAATGCAAAATGAATATTGTTTAGTAAATTCTTATCAGCAGCAGTTTTCAATTTTGCCTCCAACCCTGGTATATCTCGAAGCACCAATTTTTGTGAAGACATGTTAACTCTGTGCAAATTCTGACTGTACACACCTAGTGCTGGAACTATGCGACTAGAAGGACCACAACTTTGTCAATGAATTACGCTTTTTATGGAAAATATATAAACTTTATTTCTGATGACTCACTGACAAGTATATTTCAAAATCTCTTTTTGTCAACTCTCTTGTCAAAGTCAAAAGTACAATATACAAAGTAATTTCAACAGGTTTCAGTAACAACTGTCCTAATCAGTGAATACGCGAATTTGCTGCAATAATTTTTGTAGTATAATTGTAGTCACTGTAGTATTGGATCCAGGTATTTTGCATGCCGAAAACCATCACAGTGATCAATCATGTTATATATTTATCATTGACTCTCTATAACCACTGATGACCAATCATGAAACCCATCAAAATAAAAAATTGCACTTCATCCGCATCGTTGAAGGGAAAATCTGTCGAATCACGCAGAAATCCAATTCCATCTCGATAATACCCAAGTGTTACATTGTAATCGTGTAATTAGGCAGCACCCCGACCGTGTAAATTGTATAAATGACAATTGAACGAATACGCCCGTGGTGAGTGTGTGCGAATAGTTTCAATTGTCTAAACAAGCGAATAACGAGTATGGCGACAACCGACAATGCCACTCTTAATGCGAGAGGGTGCTTATTCAATTTTGATATGCCCAATAATACACCCTTACTAGATGGAGTTGTATATATCTATATGGTGGAATAATATTATCGTTCGTTCGAGTACTATTGATTAGACGGGTGGGCGAGCTATATACTATTGTGCTGGGCAATATATGTGTAGTCAGAGGTGTATTTGAAAGGAAAGTATTTCAATTACTATTTTGTAATTCAAATAGTTTTCAATTTCCATATTTATCTTCAAAATATTTGAATAGTGTTCATATATTGTTTGAAGCTCATTTCTTGTGAGAAATACACATTCCTAAAAAAAATTTGGATTAATAACGTTCTACAATCTAAAAAAATACTCTATACAAGTGTCGGAGGGCAGAAATATAACTTTTCCCCAATAAAATACTGCCTAAAACAAAAACAATCATCAACTGAAAAATAAAATCAAGTCAACAAATGTCAACATCTACAAAACCGCATCAAGCTGATTTGGGTTCCAGGACAGCAGTAATTTGCAAGTAACGAAAAAGCCGATGAACTCGCTAGAAGAGGATCAGAAAATGAGCCGGGTTCAGGATATAATAGGCTCTTGGGGTACCAAAGCGTTCAGCACCAGCATCAGACACGGGAAAGAATACATCAAAAGCACATGCCGGAAACTTGTTGACTTTGAACAGGGAGCAATTGAAAATCATAACGGGCCTCATGACTGGACACCTCAATAAAATGGGACTATTTAATGGCGACCTAACATGCAGACTATGTGATAAGGTGTTACACATACTGTGCAACTGCGGAGCTCTCGATCAAAGAAGTCAATTTTTGGGGAACCAATTGATTGACCAAAACTATCTACAACACATCCAGTAAAAGATTTGTATAAACTGTAAGAGAAAACAATAGGCAAGAAAGAATGGATCAAAAGACATAAGTATTATCGGAGGTCACGACCAGGAGCACGAACTCCAGGAATTAGGGACTTTCACACTCCCAAAAGGTGTCCATGAAGGATTTGCTCCACCCATAAAAAATGACTAACATTTCTTCAATATTCAGATTGCCAGTTATTTTTCAGATATCATGATCCACTACAATGCTCTAATGAATTGTACAGAACAGGTAGTAGTTTGAGATAAGGTACACAGTTAACTTCTGTTTTCATCTTCTGACCTCCAATTTTTTTATTCTTTGTAGTTGACTTTTGGTGCTGAATAGGTAGAATGGACACCAATTCATACAATTTTACTCATTCATGCCCTCGACCTATTGGCAACAATGTCTTTATACCGCAATTATCAACCAAACCGATTCATGTTCTTCCTATTTTGATAAATATGACGTAAACTTTACTTTCGCCAAATTGGGTACGAAAGTGACTTGTTAGAATACCAAACTATATGAAACATCACATATATATGTTTTCCCAAATATAAACATATCCATAAAAATTAAGAATTAAATTCATTGGATTAAAAAAAAACAAATTTAAAAGATACTACCAAAGAATGTGAAATGAACAAATTTCTGGAGTTGAGGAAGGAAATTAAAATCGAAACTAAGGTGGCTCATACAAATTTCGTTAACGATTTCGGATAAAAAGTGGAGAAACTACAACAAAAAAGTGATTGGAGATGTCGGTATTGAATGGGGATATAGACAATGCATTTTCCCATCTATTTCAGTTTGTTTTCGGTGAGATTTCAACTTACGAAACAACACAGTCACTGGTGAAAAACAAGTGAAAATAACACCATATTCCCTCAGGTATTTTTTAATGTAGGTCAAATCTCACTTCAAAATATATCTGAAAATGTACAGGTTCTGACCTAATCTCCCCATCCAGAAAGGTTGGGGAAATAATACATTTACAAATTATAGACCCATATCTGCATTGTCTTCGTTAACTAGATATTTGATCAAATCCAATACAACATGGCTCTATACCCAAAAAATCGATATAAACAAACATGATTGTTTTCACAGATATTTTTTGAACACTTGACGTAGGTGGTCAGGTCGATGTTGTATATTCTGACTGACAGGGTACACTTTCAACATTCTCATGAAAGAAATCATATCTTCAACATCTCAACAATATCGGTAGAATTTCTTATCTCATATCCAGCTGACTAGGAGCAGATAGTCAAATATCATGATGCCCTGTCGGCAAGCTTTTGTTGAATTATTTTTAACCGCTTTCTTAGTTGTTTGACCAACCCAACCCAAGTTAATGAAAATTTGTACGAGTTGAGATTACGGGGACCCTACCTTTTATAGTGGAATCCGAAACCACTCTTGTGGCCTCGAAAAAATTTTCGCCGGCTGCGGGAGTCGAACCCGCGCCGGGTCGAAACAGTGGGTACAACACTAACGCTCGTACCACTGAGCCACTAGCCCTGTGCCCCGTGAAATGTTTCATAATCATATATAAGAATACATTATTTGTTTATTTGTTTGTACAATACATCCAGCAGGCCCAAAAGCCCATTTACAGGTGTATACAATAAGTATTATAAATAATTACACATATAACAGAATCAAATCTGAATGAAACGGAGAATCTCTTTTTGGAATTTTTGGAAAGTTAGAAAAAATATATCTACACTAGGAACCTTATTTACGCTTCTAGATATTGTAGCTAGAGGAGAATGATAGTGATGCTCTGTATTGGAAACAGGAATATGAAATGTGCTACAGAACCTAGATGAAATACGCGGTACACTGAATAGCATATGAGACACTAGGGGTGAACAATCTATATGTCCATGTATGATTTTATATGCAAAACACATATCTCGGCTTTCCCTGAATTTCTTTAGAGATATCATTTGAAACTCGTCCAACAATGAATCATAGCTATAACCTCTCTCGGGATAAACACCATGTTTTTTGAATTATGCATATTTCAAAAAAAAAAATTGAACATTTTCTATGCTAGATATATGCTTCATATGAGACGCATTCCAAACGACACTGCAGTACTCCAATTTGCTCCTGATCAGTGTGAAATGAATGGTTCTCAAGGAATCAAAGGTCCTAAATTCCTTGCAGTTTCGTATCATCACTAATTGATCAATTGCCAAAGTTTTCCTCTGAGTAGGTCACCTGAAACTAGGCGGGTGGCGCTACCCAAAATTTTGTCGAATTTTACAAAGAACAAAACATGTTTTGAATTATTTTGTATCATACCTGCATCATAATCCTTGTTTTCTAAAATAAAAAGCGTGCAAAATCTCAAGACTAAAACACGCCGTGTTTCAGAAAAAAAAGCGTGCGAAATCACAAGATTAAAACACGCCGTGTTTTAAAGGTTGCTAAGTACCAAAAACAAGTCCAACTTTTTATTTATGTGTCAAATTACATCAAAAATATAAAACAATTTCAGTCTGTTTCTTCCCGATCCATGGCATTAACTTTTCATATTCTCTAAAATACGAATTTCTGGATTTTTCTGCTATCAATTTTTATTCAGCATCCTCGGCTAACTTTAAAATTTCGGATGAGAGTTCTCCTTGATTCGCAACCATTTTAAAATTATCAATCATATGAAGTGTCAAATAGGCTTGTGAACAACAATTGCTATATCCATGTCAACAAGACGTGATATCAGATGTCCATTACATAACTGATTAGATGTATCAAAATATAAGGAACATTATCCTAATCCAAAATTCTTTCCAGCATTGTTATTGAAGTTATGATGCAGGTATAATGAAAAATAGCGTGTATAAGTGCCTTTAGAACACTTGCACTCCGCTCCGCATCGTGCTCTTAAACTCGTCGCGCGTGCTTCAAAGGCTCACTTATACACTTGTATCATAATAAACTATTTTTTCAGATTTTACTGTAATTCCTTATAAAATGGCATTATACACTCGTCATTCACTGGTGTGCAAGAGGGTAGATCACACCCAGTATATAAATTAATGTTGGTGATAGGTAGTTTGACAATAAATTTGGTAAACCAAAAATCTTCCGTATTCCAAAGTATTGATTAAAGAAAAAGTTCTCCATTCCAAATAAGTGGCTGGCTAATTGTGTCAGTGCGAAAATGTTAGACGTGTGATAAAATAATAAGAATTTTTCACTAAAGAAGACGAATAACTGTAAAAATCCGATTGATAAAAGAAAGATTGAAGTGAAATTTCATTGCTCTATTGGATTCATCGACCTAAAGGGCAGTGTATATGACGTCATCTGTTCAATACTTGAGTAGAAAAAAATAGGGGTGAAACTTATTTAGCACAACTTTGTAAATTCCTTGTAAGGCCATTTCGAATCATTAGTTTATCTGAATATTTAGTATAGTATTTAGTTAGATACTTTGCACTATATATATTCCATCATTCAATTTACCATTAAGGTTTTTCACCCCTACTAAAAATTGACTAAAATAAAGCACTACCTATAAAATACTATTTTCCGGCGACCTCGTATTAACGAGTCTGTTCAATCTACACGAAATGGATCGTTAATGACCCCTATCAACCTTCAATTTATCTTTTAATGCATAATTGTGATATATGCAACTAAACATACACCGAAATCGACCATTAAAAACCTTTAAATGGTCGATTAGGTCAATTAATGTATAATTGTGGTATAGGCAACTAAACATACACGAATTCAAATATTATTCGAATGTCAAATCATATTATCTTCGCGATGTCAAATTTTGAACTAACTTCTCGATGAACTAGAAACTTGGAACTCCAAACATATCTCAAAAGTGGATGACTATGCAATATTAACCCGTTTTCGTATCTGTCTGTTTGTCTGTCTGTAGTCATAATAATAAACAGCAACCGATTTTAAACTAACTTCTCGATGAGCTAGAGACTTGAAACTTCAAACTTAGGTCAGAAGTGGATGACAATGCAATAATAACTTGCTTGCTTGTCCATCTGTTCGTATGTTTGTCAGTGAGGAGCAATCGATTTTAAACTAATTTCCCGATGAGCTAGAGACTAGACAAAATGTGATTGAGAAACACTTGTATACTTCAACGAATTGACACTTGGTAAATTCTACGGTTACATTTTTCAATAAAATAAATACGTGAAAATTTATTTCGTTGTTTTTTCTTACCTAAGTTCGGGAATTACTAACTTTAAAATAATAATTTTATTCATCAATCGTAAATTACTTGACGACTTAGCCAAAAAAATGGTTCGTGTGTAAAAAAATACGAATTCATATTGAAAAAGAGTTCATAATAACATCCCCCAAGTTCTGAAGGCGGTTCAAGTCCACCCTTATATCTTGATGCGTATGACCCGCTGAGGCGGTAACTCGACACCGCCTTTAGTTTTCCCAGAGAAGGGGAGAACTGAATTATAAATCATCATAGCAAGCATGAATCCCTTTTAAGAACTTTATCCTAGAAATTGAATTCTCATATTTTAGGTTTTATTTTAAATATATACTTGTGGAGAAAAATCTATAAGATTTTATTTATCCTTTGGATTTTGTAGGAAACTTCCATCAGCGCCAATTTTGTGTTCTCCAAATTTTCATCTCATGTAATTTATTACAACATTTTTCATCCGGTAGCTGGCGGGATAGAATTAGAGCGCTTGCGCGCAAAATAAATTTCAGCAACGTTCAAGAAATTGCGAATTGTAAAACAAACTCCCAATTTTCACTCAACTTCATCACAGCACTGATGTGTTCTGTGAATAAGGTGTTCTGTGAGTCAGTAAGTCAGGAGGCAGCCAAAATGTATCCCTCTTGAGGTTTTCACTCGAAAAATAAATGGAAATTCGATTTTTGATGCTATGCCTATAAAAAAAACTCTGTATTTCCTGAATTACCATACATAGATATAAATAAGACTATATTTTCGGAATGTTAGAAGTGATCTCATTGTAACTTATTAATATACCTATTCAATTAAAAAAACATCAACATTTTTCTTAATCGTTTTTTATAGTGGGAATGTGCTAGCATTTCAGTGATTGGAGGGGTATAGTAATATTCCTTTCCATTTTTGGGGGTTTTTCTCCTGAAGGACAATTCCAATAATTTGTGAAAAGAGCAACATTTGGTAGAACTAGAAAAACCAAATAGATCACGTTGAACAGCTTGTGAATCGCTATGCTGTTGCTTAGATTTTGACAATCAGTTAGCGAATTCGGTTAATCGATTATATTAGATAATAATTTCCAATATAATTTTTGTTGTGAACATGAATTATTCTCAGATGCAACGTTACTGACAAGTTAGAAATTTTCTTACAATATTTTTCACTTATAATTGCACGAGAGGTTTGTATTTCATCGGGTAAATTTGGGTTGTTTAATGAGAAAGTGTTGCCTAGCAATTAGACGAGAAAAACTGTCAACTATTGAAAACGAGACACCGAAGGTGGAGCGTTTTTAGGTTGACAGTTCTTTGAGTCAAATTGCTAAAGGAAACAGTTTAGAATTTGAAAAACACAAATTTACCCGATATCAATACAAACATCGAGTGTAATTCGACAGGACAATTTAATGAATAAGAAATTTTAAAACATATCAATGCAAACTTTATTTATTTTCGCGACCAACACCGCGATAATTGATAAACAAATGAATAAGTGAATAAACCACCAGTGCATTTGTCGCTGTTAAAGTTGCAGCTAACTTTTGCCACTGTCAAACTGACAATTGCACTGTGGCATATGCGATTTTTATACATGAGTTGAATTGTCAATACAAAAATTTCAAAAGGCAGTAACGTGTCACGGAAAATTCATTAATTTTCCTTCGAACAATTAACTGATTTTCTTTAACTCTGTGGGGAGTAGACCCATCTCATCTAATTCATGCGTGGCTCTAGACTGAAATTATTCCAACATCTCATTGATGCCGGTTCTTCGACGAAATTGTTTCAGTTCAGTTCATGCTGAAAATGAAGACGCAATTATTAATTCCCAAATACATTTTTATGTAGTCAGTACGTTCTCTTTCATTCTGAACAATTGTATTCCCGCACCTTCGTAAAGTAAAGTGTATGTGCCGACGTCCACAGCTATTATTACTCCAGATTCAATCGATCTAAATGAACTTTGGAGGCTTTGATCAATACTATGTTGTCTTTGTCGAAGATGAGAGAGTGAAATGGCTCCCTATGGAAGTGGCACATTCTCTGACATGCTTTAGGTGCTTCAACAAAGTAACGAAGTGGAAACCTGGTTAATCTGACCAGTTGACTCTGAACTTACTTGTATATTCTGGAGGTAGGCAATATACTTCCGAATATAAATTTACTTTAGAGAACTTTTCCAGGAGATCAAATTCGTTTTAATCACACATTTTCCTAAGTGATTTCATAAAACAGGCAAAGTGCTGCCTCTTACAACCTAAAATCATATTAAAATAAATAATCCCCCTCATTTGACGTCAGCTTTTAGTAGTAATGTGCCTTTTGAAAGTTCCACGATTTCGAAATCTACTTGTTGTCACTGGTAATGCATTTTTAAATTTAATCGCTTTTATGGAAACACTTTTAACGGGAGGATAATTTGAGATACAGTCGTAAAATATGTATTACGCGAATGGGTGGATGATTTCGAGGAAACTTTTTTAGATAGAAGGAAAGACACAATTATCGGATTCATTTTCTGTAAACAAATTAGAGGAGAGTGGAGATGATGGCAAAAAACGAGGGTGAATTTTAAATGCAATCGTTGAGAAACGTTTGAAATATATATTAGGAGTATCGCATTCGTACATATTTTTATACACAAAACATTATTTTTATAGATTATATTGTAACCACAATATATTGTAACCTAAATAGAAATAAAAAAAATTCAGTATTTTTCAAATTAAATAGTTTCATGAAATACGGTGATTGGGAAGGTCATCTAATATATGGTGAATGGGTAGTTGATATCCAAACAGTTGTATAACAACCATAACTGACGAAACCAATAGAACGAATGATGCGATGATATTTCACTCTGCTCTTTTTTTACTTTTCGGAGATAGGTGGGTACTTCAATTTTGAAGCTTCAACAATTATTGTTGATTTAAGATTTCAAAATACGTTGAACTTTCATACTTTCAACTGTATGGGGTCGGCTTTAGAATAGCCCCATGGTAAATCCTGCCTGTCGTAAGAGGCGACTAAAAGGATAACCGTAGGTGGAAGATGGTCTCATCGCCCGGTGAAATACCACCATATCGACTTTGTGTGCTGTGAAATGGATCATTCCATGTTTCAGTGTTCGGTCGATACTTTCCGGTCTCCCTCTTTCCTTTTCCCCAATTCCTCCTTTATTTTCAGGTGCATCCTAATAGTAATAATGATGAAGTCTCCTAGAGTAAAACACTCCGGAAGCAAAATACCTCTCCATTCGGATTTCCGGGCGAGAGGTACTCGAGGGACTCAACATTAAAGATTAATTTTTGCAACATCCGCGGACTCAACAAGAACATCAATGACGTCCACCATCACCTACAGACGAAAAAACCGGATATTCTGGCTCTAACAGAAACACAAGTAAACTCGTCCACCAACAAGGTCCATATGCTTTGTCCTGGTTACGAACTCCATTCTCGATTCAGGTTCAAAGGTGGAGTCTGCCTTTACGCTAAGGCTAACCTTTCATGCCAGCGTGAAGAGAGTTTGGAACCGAAAGACTTTGATGTGATGTGGTTCAAGCTATCTGATACCAAACTGACTAAGTTCCTCTGCTGCCTTCACCTATCACCTAATGAACCTTCATATAACGACCTCTTTGAGTTTTTATCACTCAAACTGGACTACATTCAGGAGAACCATCCAACAGCTGAAACCATAATCATGGGAGACTTTAATGTACATAACGCTGCCTGGCTCAAATTCTCTAACAAAACAGATGATGCGGGTCGTCAAGCCGAGGCCTTCGCCATCACTCATGGTCTAGAACAACTAGTCGAGCTACCAACCCGCATCCCTGATATCAACAACCAGTCTGCCAATACACTAGATCTTTTCCTCACCACCAATCCTGACCCGTATAGAATAGAAGTTTGTGCCCCACTTGGAAACTCTAATCACACCCTCATCTCCACAACATGCTCTTTCCATTTACCATCGAGCTGCACAATACCACCCCGTCTCATGTGGCATTACAATTCAGCGTTTCCATGGAAGAGAGTTTGTTTCTCTTCAGTAGATCCAACACGATGTGCTGAGACAATTTCTGAAATCATCATGTTGGGGATGCAAACTTACATACCGAATACCGAATGAAGAACATCATCCGATAAGACCTGGTTTAACAGAAACTGCTCTAGAGCTGTGGCTTCCAAACAGGCAGCATACCATCGATGGCTAAAAAATCCGAGCCCTGAGACCAGAGCAGCATATGTCGAGGCTAGAGGCATATGCAAAGAGACAATAGAATGCTCAAAAGATGCCCACAATGCCAAAATAAGATCAAAACTTGCTGAATGTCCTAACGGATCCCGTTCATTTTGGTCTTTCGCCAAAGCTGTGGGAAGAAACTTCACTTCCAGCTCATTTCCACGACTGCCCAGGAAAAAGCCAATATCTTTGCGCACCTATTTGCTGGAAATTCCACTCTGGATTCATCGGGAAAACAACCCCCGAACATTACACCTATTGACAGTCACATGCCCGAGATCACCTTTCGCTAACGTACTATCAGAAAGATTTTGCTGGGTCTCAACACCAACAAAGCCTGTGGATCTGACGGAATCCCGCCGATTGTTCTCAAGAAATGTGCCCCCGAACTAACACCTGTTCTTTGCAAGTTGTTCAACCACTCTTACAATTTGGGGGTATTTCCGTCCAATTGGAAAATTGCAAGAGTACAGCCAGTCCCTAAAAAAGGCAAAAAGGCCCTACCTAGTAACTACAGACCTATCGCACTGCTATCTATGATTTCAAAGGTCATGGAAAAAGCCATCAACATCGAGCTCATGAAATATCTGGAAGGCTCAGGAATTGTCAACGATAGGCAATATGGCTTCCGCCATCAGAGATCAACTGGTGACCTGCTCGCTTACGTCTCACATATATGGCAGCTATCTATTGAAAAGTATGGAGAAACTTTAGCTGTGGCATTAGATATCTCCAAGGCGTTCGATCGAGTTTGGCACCAGGGACTCCTCGCCAAGCTTCCGTCTTATGGCTTGCCCCTCAGCTGTGTTCTCTGCTTGCTAGTTTTCTCTCAAACAGGTCTCTCCATGTAGTGGTCGATGGAGTTTCATCTGACACTCTACTCATAAATGCTGGTGTTCCGCAAGGATCTATTCTCGCACCAACACTATTTCTACTTCACATCAACGACCTGTTGAAAGCAACTTCATGTCCAGTACACAGCTTTGCCGATGATAGTACCCTCCATACCGCTTTCTCTTCCAGGGCCCCTATATCAGCCCGTGAAACCAGAAATGAACGAGGAAGAAATCTTAATAATATAAATATGGACTTAGCAACAATTCTCGAGTGGGGATCTAATAACTTGGTAGAATTCAATGCAAACAAAACACAAGCATGTCTTTTCTCTAAAAAGCCGATCTCACTGTGCCTAACATAACTTTGTCAGGAGTAACCATACCACTGAAGTCATCCATATCGATGCTTGGTATTACTATCAGCAATAACCTTTCCTGGGAAAATCACGTGAGGTCCATTGCCAAAAGTGCATCCCAAAACTTGGTTTTTTGTTTCGTGCCAAGAGCTACTTCACCCCCACTCAGCTGCTTATGATCTATAAGGCACAGATCCGACCTGTCCTGGAATACTGTTCCCATATTTGGAGCGCGGCACCTAAACATATCCTGAGGCTATTGGATTCTGTTCAAAAAAGGGCAATTCATCTCGTCGGTGATGCCTCGCTTACAAACTCGCTCACTTGTCTGGAACACCGTAGAAAAGTTGGCGATTTGTCTCTATTTTATAGATATTTTCATGGGCGATGCTCTTCTGAAATATCAACAATCGTTCCTGCTTTGGCAGTCTCTTCGAGACTAACCCGTCAAGTTCAGTCATCACACCCCTTCGTGGTCACTTTGGAGACCTGCAGAACATCACTTTCCAAAGACTCGTTCATCCAACGAACAGCGAGGCTTTGGAACTCATTGCCTAGGGAGGTGTTCCCCGAGGCATACAACCTCCAGAAATTCAAGAAGAACACCAACTCCTACCTTCTTTCCCTTGGTTCCCACGATGTTCTCTGAACATTACAGGATATCCCTTTTCGTGGGAACCAGAACATAAAAAAAAAATATTAGCTTCTACTCTATACCTTACACGGCAGAATTATGGATTTGTTTTGCCTGACTCAATTATTCGCACATTTTTCAATATAATGCTCCAACAATTTTTTCTCGCATGGGTATTATGACATACTTACAACAATTTATTCAGATTTTCCCAATGAATCAATTTATTTTAGGTGAATTCTATGGAAATACTACATGCTTTGACGTTTCGATCTTGAAGTCATCGATTTGTTAAAGAAATGTACTTATTTGAATGGATGTTCTCTTAAATAATATGAAAGTGCAATCTCTGTCCCATTTTTCTCTGTGGAAGGAAATGAATAACTCCAAGAAAAAACAAAAAATAAAATCGGTCTCAAGCGACTGACTGAAGAACCATCGGGGTTCACTAACACTAATGACTCCTTATAAAGTAAATAGCGACCTACGAGTTCCAACAAGGAACGTCAGAGATAGTTATGGAAGGATGCTCTTTTACATTTGATACACGGAATAGGAGAATATAGATACGATATTGTGGCCCTACAAGAATCCAAACAAATAGGAAACGAAATACAAGAAATATTATTATTAACTAGTGAAGGAGAGAACTTGAGACTTGGTAAAGGCGTCCTTATAAACAAGAAGTTCAATCCAGCAGTAGTTGAATTTAAGGCGATTATAGATCGATTGGGTGGCTTAAGATTAAAAGGAAAATATCCTTGTTAAATACATTTGCAATAACTGGGAATGAAAATATGGAAATGAAAGAAGAATTCGACACAGAGTATGAAGAAATACCAAAATACGATTTAAAAATAGTCCTAGGTCATACTAATGCAAACATTGGCGAGAAAGCTATCTAACAACCAACAATAGGCGAACAGTAAACATATCAAAATCAATGAAAAAAACTTCTCATATATTTTGCAAAATAATGATCATCATCACTTACTTCCAAATGAATGAAAATCATAAAATAACCTGAATATCCACATATGAAACAAAAAACCCGAACACAGTCCACTTCTAAATTAGTTTTAGGATGAAATAAGAAATACTATTTCTGAAGAATCTCGCATATAGAAATAATAGTAACAATAAGAGAAAAATATTGCAGACAGAAGAATTTATTTTTATAGTGTCTTTTGTCAGTATAAGAGTAAATTGGAACAAATAAATTAGGCCAAAGATAAAGGAACAATGTTGCATCCCCGAACATCCACTTGACTTCCATACATTATTTTTTAGATATGAACTGGACGTCCATAGTTTTTTCAAAATATGTATAATGAAATCACATCGGATATTCATCAAATGTCCATGTGTTTTCTGGGACACAGCCAGTTTGTTTCATTTTATCAGGGATCCATGTCTCTGCTTTGCAATGCCATACAATGTTAGAAAAATATCTTTTGGAGTGTGTTTTTTTACAACTCTACCTGTTTTGATGTATAGTATATGTTGTTCTGAAAATATGAACGGCATATTCGTTAAATCATGTGCATCTGAAAAATAAACTCTAGTCACTATCTTCGTCCTTCAAAATACCCTCTTCCGGTTCAATTATTCAATAAACTGAGACTGTGGATACAAGTGTATTTTTTGTCCCAGATAAATTCGATAGTTTCATGAATAATTATAGCACTATTTTATTTTGGAAATGGATTATGCGTTCATACTTTCCAGCTTTCTCTGTAATGAGGACGATAACAATCAATTCCTTATCGGCAAAATTTGGATTTGTTAAAATCCATATAAGATTACATGGTATTCTATTATATGATGACATTCACAAACAAAAATAACTTCGAAATAATGTCATAGTACCATATTTACAACACTCGTACGTCCAGTCACCTGAAAATGAAGTATATTCGGCTTGGGAAGTCAATAAATAACGCAGCTCCCTTAGGTATCCACAATAAAATTCCCGAAGAAACAATAGAATTGCTAACAACTTGGAGATACATTTCGTATCCTCATAAACACTGTTTTTATTCAGTAAATGGAATCGTTACTTCTGCAATGGATTCATAAAGCACCGTTTATTGACATGCATGATTCGATTTTGAAATTGGGAGTGATGAGAGTAAAATTTCAAGGTCGAATTTGGGTGCAAAAACGTATTAAATAAGTTAAAGTCATCGCTGACAATGATTTAATTAATTTTTTGTTGAATTATTTCGTTTTGAAAAACCTGTCGCGCGAAGTGTTCATAAAAGTAGGTACCAATTAATTTGATTGGGCAGTGATTGGTTGGTAAGTGCGAATTTGTCAAAGTATTTAATTTTTACAAGGTATTCATAAAAGTAGGTACCAATTAATTTCATTGGACAATGATCGGTTGGTGAGTAACAACTTGTCGAAGTATTAATTCGCGCGACAAGCTTTTAAAAACCAAATAATTCAACAAAAAATAATTAAATCATTGTCAGCGATGACTTAAACTTATTTTATACGTTTTAGTACTTGTATTTAAAGAGGTTTTTTATTAGTTATTTTACTTTTTGCTTTTTAGTTAGTTCGCCTTCATCTGTTCCTTTCTAATACCATGTTATTACAAGGTCTCTTCCCTGTAAGTCTCTCCAACCCCAAAAACTCCCACACACCAATTTTGAATAGAATCTGATCATAATTACAAAACTCGTCCGCCATCTTTGACCGTGAAAACTGCCGCATACCAATTTTGAATCGAATCGGACCATAATCACAAAACTCGTCCCCATCTTGGGGCCGCCATCTTGAATTTATGAATTTCGACAAAGAATTCATGATAATCTCAGACGCCGAAAACCCCCGCATACCAAATTTGAATCAAATTGGACCATTATCAGAAAACTCGTCCTCCATCTTGAGAACGCCATCTTGAATTTATGAATTTTGACACAACTTTCATAATTTTCGACCCCGAAAACCCTCTAATACCAAATTTTGAATCGACTCGAACCATAATCACAAAACTTGTCCCCATCTTGGAACCGCCACCTTGAATTTATGAATTTTGACAACAAATTCACAATTTCCGACCCCGAAAACCCCCTCATACCAATTTTGAATCAAATCGGACCATAATTACAAATCTCGTCCGCATCTTGGAGCCGCCATTCTGTTTTTTTCTCTAACAAAAATTCAATAATGCATTGTCACCAGAATTATGAACACCTGCCAAATTTCAAATTAATCGGTCAAACTAACTAACAAGTGAAAATAAATAATATAAACTCGTAAAAATAAAAAGTTTTGCAGACGACACGATCAAGTTATATGGACATAGGGTTTTGAAACTTCAGGAGGTGATTCCTTGAAATATTCTAATATGAATTATTCAAATAAATATATGTCGCTTCGTTTCCAAGATACAGGGTGTTGAAGTTATATTTTTATTTTCGTTTTTCCTAAATAACTTTCGAAATACTGACTTTAATTGGACGAAAATTGGTATTGAGAGGTTTTTTGAGGTGTAGAATTTGAACCTGATGTTATCATTGCTCTTACTCGTAGACGGCGCCACCTACACGTCTTCCTTTTTTTTTAAATCCATAACTTTTTTGAGCGTACTTCTAGCATATTTTTCAGTAAAAAAATCAATTTTTTATTCATATCTACGTGAAAAAGCTACCTTTGTTACAAGTCGCTATAAGCAACCGTTTTCTAGATATTTGGACTTAAAAATTTCCAGTCGATTATTTGATAATCGATGCGTGTTGAAGTTCTTACCATTATTTTGCATTTTTCATGAGAATGCGTAGGAAATGAATTTGACGTTTAAGTAAGTAGTTTTGGTTTTTTGTAGGTGCCACCTATAATATTTATTTTTACTCGTTTGAAATGGTTATTTTTGTATCAATGGTGCAAAATCTGTATTTGTTTTAATAAAATTTGCAAGAAATATCAACATTATATTTCTAGAAATTTTGAATATGTAGAATAAAATGAAATAAAGGAAACTAAATTGTATTCAAATAAATTGTTCAAAGTGTCCACCTTCAGCGAAGATACAGGCATTCAGTCTTCTAGTCATTGAATCTCGTACCCACTCAAAAATTATTGGTGTGTTTCTTATTGTTTCACAGGCGTCTACTATTTGGTTTCTCAGATCTTCCTCGTTCGCTACCAGAGTTCCATAAACTAGTGACTTCAAATGTCCCCAAAAATAAAAATCTAGCAGGTTTAGATCTGGGGACCTTCGTGCCCACGCCTGGTTAGGTTCTTCTACACCCCTACCGATCCATCGATTTGGATAGACAGTCTTAAGGAATAACGCTGGAATGGGCCGGAGCCCTCTCATGCATAAACCACATGCGGATACGAATTTCTAATGGTACATTCTGAAGTAGTCCCGGCAATTCATTATCTAAAAAGTCTCCGTAAGTTGCGCCATTCAGTCGGAAAGGAAGAAAGAAAGGACCTATCAAGTTAATTATCAATTATTGCCGCCCATACATTTACAGAAAATTGATACTGATAATGTCTTTCACTAACTGCGTGCGGATTTCCTAGAGCCCAAACATGGTTGTTATGAAAGGTTGTGATAGCATTTCGGGAGAAGTTTGCCTAGTCCGTGAAGAGTACATATCTTAAAAATTGAGGATATCCAGCCAATTTTCTCAAAAACCACTGACACACAGTAATGAGTTGGGGAAAGTCTCGTATCAAAAGAGCTTGTACCCTTTGAATATGGTATAGATTAAATTGTTGATCGTGGATAATTCTCTAAACTGTGGACTGAGTAGAATTGAGAGCTTCAGCAATTATTCTTATACTTGTTTCTGGATTCTCCTCGAGAGCGTTCAAAACAGCTTCTTCCAATTCTGGGGTTCGGACTGCTCGTGGTCTTCCAATAATATCAGCTGCCCTCTTGAAGCTACCTGTTTCTGCCAAACGGCGGTGGAGGCTGGTAAATGATGGAGCTGAAGGCAGTACTCGATTAGGAAATCGCTCCTGGAAAATACGTCTTGCTTCGCGCGCATTGCCTTCCGCAAGGCCATAAACGAAGTGCATATCGGCTAAATGAGCATTATTGTTTAAATAATCAATTTTTTCAAAATTAGTATTTTAGAACTTACAGAAACTTCAACAAAACAACAAAACGTTCAACTGTCACATAATATGTAATTACCAAAACTACTTACTTAAACGTCAAATTCATTTCCTAAGTATTTTTGTGAAAAATGCAAAATAATGCTAATAACTTCAACACGCATCGATTATCAAATAATCGACTTGCAATTTTCAAGTCCAAATATCTAGAAAACGGTTGCTTATGGCGACTTGTAACAGAGATATCTTTTTTACGTAGATATGAGGAAGGAATTGATTTTTCCACTGAAAAATGTGCTAGAAGTTCGCTCAAAAAAGTTATTAATCTTCGAAAAAGAGAAAGACGTGTAGGTGGCGCCCCCTACGAGTAACAGCAATAATAAATAACATCAGGTTCGAATTTGACACCTCAAAAACTCTCTCAATACCAATTCTCGTTCGATCAAGGTCACCCTCTATGTTGGAAACGAAGCGTTTCCAGACATATATTTATTTGGACAATTCATATTAGAATATTGTGAGGAATCGCCTCCTGAAGTTTGTCAAAGTACTTTTGAATCTTCTTGTGTACATGGGTTGTTCTCAAGAGAACAACAAAAAACAACCAACTTCCCAATATTTTCCCCCAACTAGCTACCAATACAAATTTGTTTTTCGAATGCGCGGTTTTCTCCCCCTTTTTGAAATTTTAGGTATTTCTACTGAGGTCCAAAATGCATGTATGTCCTGTCCATACAAAATAGAGTTGAGTTTGATGAAAGTTTCAAAACAATTTTCTTCCTTCTTCCCTCCACGTTGATGTTAAGAAATCTGCTCGACAGTCGGTTCAAACACCTACTAAATTGCATAGGAAAGTAGCTCCCGCTTCTGATATAAAAAAGTTTTTATTACTTTTCTACGACACTGCGAATGTTAGTCGGGGTGGTGGTAGTGATGAGTATAATTGTGTCCAGAGAGTCTCATTAGTACGTACAAATAGGACGCTAATTGGCGTCGCAATCTAATACACACCTCAGTGAGGGGGGGGCCTCCGGCTACCATCAGGTCTCCCGTAGAATTACAGCTCCAGGCTATAAACAAGAAGTGATACTCGGAAGTTTTTCTGAATCTGGGTTAAACCCAGTTTTCTACGCCATGTCTTGTTATGAAGTAAAATGGAACCTTATCCTCTGATGAAATAACAATAGTTTAATGAAAAAAACATGCAAAAAACTGAAATGTGAGGTTTTATAGAGAAAATTGGATTATATCAGGTTCTTGAATTTTTTCAGGACCTCATCTTGAAATCAAAACAAGAAAAGCTTAAAAATTTAGACCAGCAGTCAAAAATTAAGAATCTTGGTGATCCGTCAAGAGTTTTTGATATTTCTCGAAGATATTTGTATTAATGGAGATACAAAAATGTGCAGTTTTATTCAAAACCACTCGATGAAATATCAGATTTTTGTAAACTTATAGCAAATTATTCGAGTGTTTTCAATATTATTACTGAAAGTAAGATTGAATTGAATTGGTGAAGGAAGAATCACCATGTGGATGCCGCCCTGAACAAATAGCTCCCTTCCATGTATCCATATGAGATTTACTACTCAATACTAAATCTGAGAGAAATGCTAAAGTTGAGAATTATAATTGGAAGATTAAAATAGCCGATGGCGCACCCAATCGTAATTCCGCAAATTATTGCTGATACAGATAACTTTCTGACCTTGTTTGTTTGTCTGTTCTATAATATGTTAGAAAGAGATAATCTGATTAGTAATATATATGGCCAAGTGAGATGAACTGTTGTCCAATTACAACTTATTAACATGAACGAACAAACCTCATATTAAACGAGCCTCCAAGAGGAACTAAAATTATAAAACCTTTGAAGAACACCAACATCCTTTTGAGTTAGGGTCTTTCAAAATATCTATCAGATGTAGTTTAATGTCCAGCAAATCTTTAGCCGGGGAAGTAGTTGTTTTCTGTTAGATATTCACAGAAAATAACTTCCATTTTATCGTGAATATCTCAATTTTCAGAAAAATCTTTCTATTCAATATTCAACTGAGAATGTTTCCCTTTTCAACATGAATACACCCCAACAGGTTATCTTGAACGTCTCAAACGAGTGACCAAAGTTTATCTTTGTGTTGCAGATGCACCCTCTTCATATTTTCAAACAAATTAAAAAAATATGTTAATCCTTTTCTTCAAGTGTTTCATTCTCAGTTTTGAAGTGAAAAAATGGAACATAGGTTATGGAAAATTCGTGAGAAAAACAATATACCAAATTTCCATTGGTTTAGGTGCAAATTCCTGTAAAGATCGGTCAAAATCCCTGGTAAGTCAAAAGAAGTCCTGCATTATTATATACATTTCTAATTACCATCCATACGGTAGTGTAAGGAAGCTGTGCAGAAATGTACCAAGCGATTGTTTATCAAAGACACGATTATTAAATACTTGAAATGTAAGTGTTTATTGTTCCTGGCATAAGTATTCCAAAAAAATATTTCGAAGTGAAAGTGTGTTGTCACTTCAAAATTTCAAATAATATATAGTTTAATGCGTTTCCTGAAACGTTTT
The DNA here is from genome assembly GCA_018342105.1 of Gonioctena quinquepunctata. Classification (NCBI taxonomy): domain Eukaryota; kingdom Metazoa; phylum Arthropoda; class Insecta; order Coleoptera; family Chrysomelidae; genus Gonioctena; species Gonioctena quinquepunctata. The sequence continues at coordinate 163,104 of JAFIRS010001331.1, read as the reverse complement.
GAGGATATTAGTTATTAGTTTTCTGAATAAACAAACTTCTGACATGTTGCCATGACTACAAGTCCGCTAAAGTGGCATTTCTGCAAAAATTAATCTATAAAAATAAGTAGTCCATATGCCGATTTCACAAAATATTGTTATTTATCATTTATTGCATCTTTCTATATATCTACTCGAGGAATGTTCTTGTCCCGAATGGTTATTAGTTGTTTACGTTTGAATGAGTAGTTTGACTCCTGGTGAAGTGTGAATTCAATATAAAGTAATGATAAATTGAATAAATGGTGATCCTGAGAATGAAAAACTCCGACTTATTATATACGAGAACATCAGAGTCAAGAATAGTGAGAAAGTATGTAAGGAATACGATATCATTTATTTTCATTATATAATGCATATATCATATATAATCATATATATTTCAATATTACCTACAATCAAAAACGCTTGCCGATCGTTATCTTGCAACAAACAAATACACTCGTGAAACAATATCATAATGATAGACCTTTGTTATTTGCTCTTAACGAAATCTCCCTACAGCCCGTTGTTTCTCACTAACATCTGCCAGTCTGCCACTCGTCTTTCTAAATTATTTTCTACTCATCTCCACCCATCCACTTGATCCGCCATAAAGAAGAAGAGCCTGAAGTTTTTCTAACAAAACGTACTTCATCCACTCCGCAAACGAAAGTACGAAAAACAATAAGAAAATGAATTGTGTAATGTACATTTTGGAGAGGTCGTGTAGAGGAGAAGTGAAATATTCAGTTCGTTTCTTTCATTCAAAGCAAGTACATGGGTAGCAGTGGCGTGGATTTCAATTATATTCCAGTTTAAGTATTATTGTTCAGCGGAAATCAAATCATTGTTTTGTTTATATCACCTATACATCATTAGTATAGTGTTCAAAAATTAAACAGAATTTGGCACAAATAAGCCGCAAAGAGGGCAGAGGTTAGTCTCTCTGAGAATCACAGAGGCAATGTTTACGTGCCCCACTGCAGTAGCAGCATTAGAGGTAATGTTGAACCTTCCGCCAGTGCACTTGTGTGCAATGAAGGAAGCGGCAATGAGTGCCTTCAGACTGCACCAGACATCGATTCTGGAAAATATTCCCCTAGAATCCAGATACAAACCATCATATATTATGCCAGCTAAGTACGTCTTCGAAGTGCAGGTGGTCTTAAGCAACCACCAAATATGCACAAACGAGATGCATCAGTTTGGTATACTGATGGAACCAAGACGGACGAAAGGGCTGGAGTAGGAGAAACGGGTCCAAGTTTCAGGCTCTCCCTGGTAAAGCCCCAACAATTTTTCAAGCCAAAATCCATGCAATAGAAATTTGCGCCCAAGAATGCCTTCAAGAGTCTCCAGATGGCATAAATCTATATCGTATCAGATAGCAAAGCAGCACTAAAAGCTTTGAAGTCACATATATGTGAGTGTAGACTGACTTGGCACTGCAAACGTTCTCTGAGACAACTGGCTCTGAATAATCAGGTGTCTCTGATGTGGGTGCCAAGTCACAAGGAAATCAAAGGCAATGAGGAACCAGACAGCCTTGCCAAGGGAGGGGCAAACACTCAGTTTCCTGGCCCAGAACCCTTCTGTGGTTTTTCCAAAGCCAACATCATCATTAAGAGAGAGTTTCGGCCACTGGAATGAGGTTCCAGGACGAATACAAGCAAAAAGGCTTCTGAGCCCATCGCCAAAGAAAGATTGTCCTATGGGGCATCACCACAAAAAGATGGATAAATCAGACAGTGAACTGTGCCATTACTGCGAGAACTTCGCTGAAACTACATAACAATTGATTTGCGACTACCAAGCGCTGTTTTGCAAAATGCTTAAGTTTCTCGAGAGGGTTTCATCAATGCCCTCAGATATCAGGAACTACAACAGTTCATATGTTTTCAGCGTTCTTTAACGAATGTGAAAACTGAATTCGAATGATTTCACCCTGTAAAAGTGTTTCAAACTCTAATACATGTTACGAATAGATTTGGCATATAGAAAAGGGAAACATTCTCAATTGAATAGAAAGATTTTATGAACATCCTGTTCATATTTTCAACAAATAGATTTGGCATAGTTCCTAAGTTTCAAAACCCAAAACTATTTCGAAAATCTCATTATTCCATTCTAAGTGTGTATTTCTAAGGGGATTCATAGGTACACAAAACAAAATCTTTCACATCTCCAGGTATCAAATGAAACAAATTTATATATAAATAAAACTGCAAAAAAAACAGTTGTCTATCATTCATTCATCAAAATACCTAAACGACAATCAATCAATTATTCAGAATAAAAAAATATTTTATTGAAATATATCTAGTAACGCGCTCAGAACTTACAGCGATTATATAGGAAGATATTCTGAATTGAAAACAGGGACTTTTTCCCGGCGAGTGAAATTTGAATTATTTTCAATCAGATATAGTTAACTTTTTCATCCAGTCTTAATTGAAAACTCATTTAGATCAATTCTAGAATAGAAACGATGGATTATTTCAATAAAAATTAAAATTTTTACTTTCATAGTCATTTTTCTCTCGCAATATCTATAGATCTAGATCAACGTCTAGAATCGGCAAAAAAAAACCTAGTTTTCTGTGAAATAATATAAAAGAGTATTTTTTTCGTAGATCCATTTTTGGTATATTTTTTCAATTGACAGTATTTTCTAGTTCAACATGATTAGCTTGGAAGAGCTTATCTCCAACGATGGAATGTAGTGATTGAAGTTCATTTTTCGGTCACATATGATTCAAAATTTGGTTTTGTGAAGATCCTCAGCGATAACTCTTTCTTTTTTACATGTAATATTAAAAAATCATTGAAAATAATCAAAGAAACAATGTTTTTCAGTCGGGAGGTGAGTAGTAAAAATATAATTTGTTTCAATATTCACAAAACTGTTTATGTGTTCGGATATTCCTTTTTGGCCAATGTAAAAATCAAGTTGATATTTATGCACTCCACATTTTTCAATTTCATTAGTACTATTTTTATTTTTCTTAGTATAATTATCTAAATCATTATCGGCTTTGTATGCAATATTAATATCGTTTTGTCGTAAGAAGGTAGGAAATATTCAGTAGATTGAAGTAGGAAACACTTCTTGAAGAGCTATTCATCAGACTTGAACTATGAACTATAACCAATGTTAACTGGGATTTCTTTGATTATATTTATGTCTCGGAATTTTCTTCTGAAAGAGGATCTCCGGACTGATTCATGTTATATGCGGCTACTTTGTGTTGGTTTGGAAGTGTCGAGTTACTGTGATATTTGTAAAAAATTAGTTTATTATTATAATTTATGCGAATTCATTAGGAACAATAGATATAATACCACTAAAACTGTATGAATTAACTTGTGGTTTTTGTTTAGATTTTTACATAGACCAAACAGACCGAACATTCGAAAACGAATATACCAAAGATAGAAATATATTTGTCAACAGTAAAATAAATCCTCAACTTCTGACCTCTAGATTTTTCGGTTATCAGGTCTCTAGTGATTGGCCTATGTGTATAAGGTATCGCAAAACGAATAATCTGATATTTTTGGGCACTCATCGTCATCAAGTGGATAGTAGCTGAACCAAGTATATGCGTACGCCATCTAACGGAAGGTAACCACAATTGAGTTTACTTTATTCACGTACCTTCATAAATAACTTAGACACAAAACTTCAGCTGAATTTCTAGAAACTATTTTTACAATTCTACTTTTGGTTATCTGGAAAAATTATCCGCAATATTTGTTGACCCAGCATCACAAAAAACATTCCTCATAACTAGCGCTTTCAAATGATATTTCAAGGAAACATGGTGTAGCAAACACTTTCCCCCTCCCAAGTTTCATCACCATGCTAAATTTAAACTTTTTACGAGAAACAGTATGTGAGAAAAATGACTGTGGCATTCGTACGGATGGACAGACAGACAGACACGTGAATGGTTCCGGTTTTTATTTGATGTACGAAAGCCATAAAAAATCATTTGAATCTGGCGGCTAGCAGAAGCATTGTAATTAAACCGCTTTATTAATATTTTTCCAAAGTATTTGAAAATCCATAATTATTTTGGGAACTTCTATTGTACCTAACAACCATTCTACTTGTAACTATAATTTTCATGCAAGTCTCTTCACCAGGTGTCAATGAAAAAGTAACCCTCTGGAGTGTAAGACAAACGAGACGCTCTGGAAGAAATAATCAATGGGAGCAAATAAAATTATAAACAAACAAAGGACAACAATTAGGAGCCGCGCGATGTCTTATTGTTTTGTATGCTGAGAGGGGAATGAAAACAAAAGGAAATGAAGCATGTCCCAATTAGAACAATAATACGAATCATGAAGTGGTGTGCTGCCGTGCCAATAGGATCACGTGTTTTAAACCTTTCTGAACAACTTTCTCCTCGATGAGAACTAGAGGGTCCCTCGTGAAATACGGTATCATTGTTCACTCTTAAGTAAGATGTTCTTGTTATCATTATTTTGACTCCCACTATTATTTAACGACGATCATTCATAATTTCCAATAAAACAAAATCTTCAAAGATTCAAATAATGCTTTTTATTTCCTTTTGCCAAGTAAATATGTACTCCCTTCGATAAAAAAAGTGATTCTTACCTTTTCACCATCATTTCGAGTATAATAGACTCCATCCTTAGTTATTCAAATCTCAAAACGACTTTTTCAAATCGGGAACCTTAGAACTTAGTATCTCGATTTTTCTCCATTGTAGACAAACTGTAAGTTATATTTCGAAAGATTCTTGCAATATTTGGGGCCATATTTCTCTGTTTCAGCACTTTATAGATTTCAATATTAATTTTGTTCAAGGAAAAGGTGTTACCTGCCTAAATTCAAAATAGTATAGTTTTGAGCAATGTTGAGGAACCTTATGCATTTTTGTTGACTTAGCAAAAGTATTCGATACTGTCAGCCATTCTCAACTACTTGAAATATTAGAGGGACTTGGATTCAGGAGAAGATCATATGATTTCTTTAAAAACTATATCAGTAATGGAGATCAATACATGAAAATTAGATATGGTGTTCCCCACGGAACTGTTCTCTTCGATATATATATATATTTATTTATTTATTTATTTATTTATACGGGATAAACCCCATTACATTGAAAAATTTCACAAAATAAGTATTAATGATATAAATATAATATACAGAATAATATATGTGTAAGAATATACAAAGAATATGTTCTCAATAAAAAAGGAACCTATTGCTCTTGCAGAAAGCCAATATGCACAGCATAAAATAACTAGCTTATAAAATTAGGTTTTACTATATAACATAAATTTAAACAATCACCAACTTATATTATTCAATGATTCCTTGAATTTATCATACGAGACTCCAAAAACACAGATGTCTTTGTCATTCAATAACTTTAGGGTTCTTCCTAAAGGTGTATGTTTGCCATAATTTGTAAGATGGAGGGGTATAAAAAATGAATAGCTGTGCCTGAGGTTTCTGTTCGGAACATGAAAGTTGATAGATTCAAGTAATTCAGGACAAGCCACCAGTCCATTGAGTAGCTTGAATGCATAACAAAGATCTTTGTGAATTCTTCTTGTTTGCAATAGTTCAACATCCAATTCTTGCAATACAATCAAATAGTCATGGTTTTGTACTTGATGTCCGAATTTGAAAGAACAAAATCTTAAAAATTTATTTCGCACTCTTTCTAGAGTAACACAGTGAACATGATGAAATGGAGACCAAATGATACTTGCATATTCTAACTGAGATACCACTAGAGCTAAGTAAACCCTCTTTAATGCTTCCATGGAAAAACCTGAACAATTACGAAAAATAAGACCCAGTGTTTCAGAGGATTTCACACTAATTTTGTTCAAGTGGTCAACAAATTTGAGCTGTTCATCAAAAATGACCCCCAAATCTTTAATCGATGAAGTATATTCTAGCTGCTGATTATTTGAGTAGTAAGATGTATCAAATTTCCTACCAACTCTTGAGAAAGTAATATAGTGACATTCGTTCACATTGAGGAACAATTTGTTAGTAACACACCAATCGTACAATTTATCAAGATCAGCCTGAAGACGAATTTGATCATAAGATGATTTTATCGGTCTGAACAGCTTCAGGTCATCAGCAAACATTAGAAGTTCACAGTTTTCAAAACAGCATCCGATATCATTCACAAAAATGTTGAATAACAGAAGTGAACAATGTACCCCAGATGTAACTAATATATCGCTTGATTTGCATCCCTCGATTTTAACCTGTTGTGTACGACCAGTCAAAAAACTACCAAACCAGTTAACCAAGTGCTCCGAAAAACCGAAATCCCCAATCTTCACCAATAAAATGGGGTGATTTACTTTATCAAACGCCTTGGAAAAGTCTGTGTATATGGCATCCATTTGACCTCTACCTTCCAAGACATTCAATATTTTTTGTTCATAGATGAGAAGATTGGAGACAGTCGATTCATTCCGAGAGAAACCATGTTGATTATTAATCAATCTTTCTCTGCACGAGAAGTTGAGTTGATCTGAAATTAAACTGTCAAATAATTTTGGAATAGATGACTGGTTGCACACACTTCGATAATTTTGTATATTTTCCTGGTCTCCTGATTTGAATATTGGAATGATGAATCTGTGTTTCCAACAATTTGGATAAAGTGCTTGGTCCAATGAACTTTTGAATATATTCAAATGATCTTTATGAATTATAGAAAGAAGTAAATGTAATCATCATCGCAAATGACACTGCAATCCTATATAAAGATGTCTCTTGGGAAATACTCAAGACCTCTCCAGAAATGGATTTCCAAATAGTTATGCAATGGTTCAATAGTCGTCTGCTTACCACCAATGTTGACAAAATTGTTTGAGTCCCATTTACTACATACACAAAGTACGTACCTACATATGACAACCTAAACATTTCATGAAAATGTTAATGTAAATGCAGCCGGAAGCGTTAAATAACTAGGTATAGATGTTGACTGTAATCTGAAATGGAAAATGCATTCCAAATTTGTTTTAAAAACAACCAGGTATGTAGTACTATATGAAAACAGATATTTTTGAAAATTAATCGATATCAAATACTTGCGAATCCTATACTCTTACCATTTCAGTTATAGGCCAATCAATAGAGATTTTTTGCTCTGTTGATTCTGCGACAGAAATTCTACCAGGAGACCGACTGTGCCATCACACAAAAGATGGTTCGTAGTTATATCATGTTATGTTTCCTACTCGCATATTTTGTACTTGCTTAATTCGTTAGAAACATTTTAAAATATTTTTCTTTATAATTTTTGACTTGTAACTTGAAAACTAATGAAGCAATCTCAATATTCCCAATTGAAGAATTATGGAGAATTGATATGCAAAAAATGAGCCTTAGCTTGGATTATTGGTAACGGAGAAAAACTAGAAAACCCGAAAAAAATCTGCGTTTTTTTAAAATTTATAACTACATTCTACTTTATGTGTGAAGAACTCAGGGGCTGTCGGATCATTGGTTTTGGCATAATTGCAATCTGAATTTTGTAATGTACTTTATTGCAGCAGACCCGAATGCGGCATAGGTGGTCCGACTTTCAAAAATATTTCGAAAGTAGAAGTATAGTACAACAAAACGTATATTATCATTTTGCGTCTGAATGCTGCAAAATATGTGAAAAATACTTGCAAACAAGCAAGTAATACAAGCGCGCTGCGCCCGGTATGAATCTGCTGCTCCACCCCCATCCTCAGCCGCTTTCATACCCTCGCCCGTTTTCGGTCATGTTTGCAAGTATTTCTCACCTATTTCGCAGCATTTCAATGCAAAATGCGAATAGTCATTTCGTAGTACTATATTTCAACTCTCAAAATCTTCCAGAAAAATTTAAATAGGACCACCTATGACGCATCCAGATCTCCTCCATCAGGTGCAATAAAAAAATTATCCAATAAATGGCAATCAGTGGACTTCCACAGAGATACCAAACTCAGGATATCAGATATCTTTACTAATTTCAAATAGTAATTAGACATCACTTTAATGAACATGAATTAAGGTAGTTGTCGTGCTACAAACAGTGTCAAAAATTAGGCTCGATTGTAGAATTAGAGGGATATTTTTTGAGGAAACTGTACACTCAGAAACGCAACTAGTATGCGTGATACAGCAAATAAGCCATGACTGGACTGTTGGCAACGTAGCAATCCTACGATCGCTCGCATTTAGTTGTTCAAGATACTCTTATGAACAAGAAGTCAAAGCTATGGATCGATTTCGCGCAAAAAATGGTAGGTTTGCTATAAAGCAAAAGTTAAAAAAAGGAAAAATAAATTGTCTGAACTGTGTGATTCGAGCCTTACACAGTTCAGACAATGTTTTTTCCTCATGGACAAAAAACAGTCTAATGAAAATGATGTGTGTGAAGGAAATCGCATTGTTAATGCGATGCAGAAATGTATATTGTTAAATCGACTATGCACTGATTAATTGTAATTTTCTGATTCAATTTGTTGATCGATAATTATTATTGACCCCTAATTTTGTGCTTACATTTTAACGCTGGTAATTCAATTTTTTGCCAGATAATCAATTTCAAATAGAAGCTGAAAAATCTGAACGAAAATCAGTTCAAAATAAGATTATAGATATGTATGATATGGCATTCATGATGCGGGGCTTGACCACTTTATCGTCTCGTGGGTGATAGATCAATGGTTCAGTGACACCCATGGAGAGAACCAATGAAAGAACTTTTATGAGTAGAGAATTGAATATGTCAGCATGTCATTTTCTTAAGACCGCCTTATCTTGACGAAATAGATATCCTTCCTTTCATTTTCTCTCGACCAAGTTAAGACGGAACAAAAAGGAAGGAGCATTTTTTGTCTTGTCTCAACAGAAAGCATCATTAGCTCCAATGTCAAAAATTCGGAATGATAATTAGTTTTTTAAACTCAAGAACTTATGCCAACTTACCTTTCCCCGACCTTGCAAATGTATTCATGTCCCTATCTATCAAACTATTGGAAAATCGATATTTTTTGTTCCAGGTGTGGTTCCAGAATAGGAGAGCAAAATGGAGGAAAGCAGAGAGGCTGAAGGAAGAACAAAGAAAACGCGATGGACAAGATATTGTTAAGAGAGACGGCGAGACGAAGGAGGAAAAGGTTAGGAGTTTTCCCCACTGGAATGCTTTTATGATACTTATTCGTTCCAAAACAACTTAATTTGTTTATTACGTATTTTTTACATGGGGTGAATTTATGAATAGTGAAACACAATCAAGACTGTGTGACATCAGTTCGAGCAGCAAAAGCAAAGTTTCATTCCATGTATTGCGCTTTATACATATAGGTATGACCGATAGAAGGAGAAAATGTTTATTGAAAATTTCGAAATTTAAACCTGTATAAGAGTCATCTGGATACTACAATATGATGACAAAAAAAGGGACACATAACTCATATGGATCAACTTATCTTTATTTCCAGAAAAATAATACATATTATTAAAATGTCTATTTGAATGGAATGAAGGTTGATAACAACTTGTCATTTCCTAAATAGTATTTGTGTTTCATCATTAACTGATTTCAGAATTTTCTTGAGCTCTTTGGAACCAATTCAATTCAACAATTCAACCATATGTATATCTCTATTAGAACGTAACATCTCATTTTTCTCTTAAATAACATAACTTTCTATTTCAAATATTTGATTCAAATCTTCCTCGAAGATGACCAAGCATATACGAAATAGAAAGGGGTTGGGACTAGTACGGGAATTTGTATTTTCTATGGAAACAGCGAGGAGATGCTATTTCTCTCTAACGTCACGTACACCCCAGGGGGGTTGTGGGAAACGTCTCCACAGTGTTAGTGGATAGTACGTAATGCAAAATTTGAAATCTTCACATGTTTTTCGGCTCCCCCTACGTATGTTTATGTGTTTATAATTTATCAATTTAGTTCATGAATATTATCTTAGAATTATATTTAGCCTCAGTTATTATCTCTATATCGGAAAGTCTTTGGAACCATAAAATTACAATACTCCGAGATCGGTATATCGTTTCAAGGCTATGTAGATGATATAGTCATAATCACGAGAGGCAAATTCGAGAGTATTCTCTGTGATATAGTTCGAAGAGGTCTTGATTTCACAAAAGAATGGGACTTAGCGTCAACCCCTCCAAGACTACCCTAGTTACCTTCACAAGGAAAAGGAACATTAACCTTGAAGCCATCGAATTAGATGGGAAAGTTATTGAATGGAAGTCATAGGTCAAATATCTGGAACTTATACTAGATAATAAACTCATCTGGAATAAGCACCAAGAAGAAGTAACCAACAAAGCCACGAAAGCCCTAATGGTGTACAGAAACTTTGCGGAAAAGAACTGGGGATGCAACCCAAAGACCCTGCAATGGTTGCACAAGTTAATAGTGAGACCGATCATCACCTATGGGGAAGTGGTCTGCGGCATCAGAACTAAGCTGGCTAGTACAAGTGCAAACCTATTGAAAATCCAAACACTAGCCTGTGTATGCATAACAGGGGGAAAGGAAACGTACCTAACGTTAGCTATGGAGGTAATTCTATGCCTTATAACCCTCCATATAGTAATGGAGAGTATAGCGATAAGGACAACCTACATAATTACCAGAGAGGAAACCATCAAACGCAAGTTTCGATGACAAAAAAGTTTAGCTTTGTAAAATAATTCAACACAAATCTAAGTAGCAAAAGTGAATGGGACAAAGACATCATCCCAAGACTTGAGAGAAGTGCTATCAAATGGTACACAGATGGATCTAGAACAACAGAAGAAACTGGAATAGGAGTATAGGGGCCTGGGACCAAATATTCCAAAAGTCTGGACAAATCCCCAAGCATTTGCCAATCGGAAATCTACGCCATCGGAAAATGTTTCTAGTTCAATATAGAAACAAATTCCCGCAGACAGGAGATTATCATCATGTCAGATAGTCAAGCAGTCATTATTGCTCTGAACTCCCATACAATCACCTTCGAGATAGTTTGGTAGTGCCTAGAGAAACTAAATGAACTAGGCAAGAACAACATTGTTATCCTCCTATGGGTTCCGGGACATACTGGAGTGGAGGGTAATGAAATGGCAGACGTACTTGCGAAAAAGGGGCTAAAACACCATTTCTGGGACCTGAAGTGTTCTGCGTAATACGTACCAGCATAATACTGGACGAACTTGAGAAAGAAATACATAACAAAAGATTCCAATACTGGATTGAATCACAAGGAATGAGGCAAGCTTACTGAGAAACTACAACCAGAAGAGATCAAGTGACTGCACCAACAAGAGTAAAAATAAGCTCAGAATACTAACGGGAATTCTAACAGGGCATTGCTGATTGAGAAACTCGGATTAGTAGAGGGGGAAGAATGCAGGTTTTTCCGAGGAAGAGGACGAAACCTCTTTCCACATTCTCTCAGAATGCATTATCCTGCAAAACCCGAGGGCACGATACTTTGGAGAACATCCTGAATTTTCTAAAAGCCAAGGTCTGGAGGAACTGCTCTGGTCGTTGAGACATCCTAAATAGCTGGGCAGTAGAAAGGGCCAAATAGACCTTATAGGTCATAGTGTATTGATACCCCTACCAAATAGAATAGATTCTGTCGGGTAGAAAAAATCGAAATATTCTATCATGCAAGTAATCAATGTTATAGACTTCTTCCACGTTTCCATGGTTTTCCAGGAATTTCACGAAAACTTGTTTTCCTAAAGCTACTGACTGATTATGAATAATTATCAATCACGGTCAATAATTGAAAAACCCATCGTAAAGTTCAGCTGATACAGACATACCTAATCTATAATTGAAAAAATAAGCCTGTGAGAATTATTTGGTTGTGAGCTGTGGAAAAGAGCTGTTACATACTTAGTATAAAAGCGTAAACAGTGGAAAACTACACTATAGTTGAGAATACTATGATAGTCGATGCACCTGGAGCTAGAACAGTGGGGTGTGATATACTATTATACACCAAATATATGAGGGTGACTAGAACCTCAGAAGACATACCTCAACACAAGGAATATCGCATATTCAAGAACTATATGGTAGTATGCGAAAGCAAACTCTCATTCAAAATAAACGAAAAAGTCTTTTAAAATTAAAGAGACCTCATAGATTTCTTGCTGTACTATGCCTAAAAATAATAGAGTATTTCATATATAATCATCATCATATACCTTGACTATATGACAAAGAAACACAAATACTACATAATAATTCGATGCAATTTTTTTAATTTAATTTTTCACAATTCAAAAAAACCAATTGGTTCTTACTGTCATAGGTTATTTTCCAATGAACTGAAGACTGAACTATCGGGTAGTCACAGCGAAAAAAATGTATATTTTAAATGAATGAATAACCTCAAAAATATTCGGATGAATGAAATAAAATGAAAAATGTTCAATTCTGAGAAGAAATATTTCCCACATGAATCTCTATCAATGTGAAGCTCAGCTTAGCACAAAACAAAATAAAAATTCAGTAAAAACAGACACTTCACCATATGAATATTGAGAAAATCTCATCTATCTGATCACATAACTAAAAATTAAAATTATTATCAGCCATATTTTTTATGACATTCAGGTTGAAGACATTCATCCCAGTAGCTCTCCTGAAACGAACGCGGATGAGGAGCTAGTTCGAGATCGAGAATGTTCGAGTAGAAGTAGTGCGGGACGAGAATCCCCCGAACAAGTCAGGAGTACTGGTGAAGCGGATCCTTCCAATCCTTCGTCACCTCGTAGCCCGGCTCCTTCAGCATCTTCGGAGCCGCCGAGACTGATTCAGCCGCCGCCATTTTCGCATATGTTTCCGTTCGGAGACAGGTGAGTTCATTATTTACAGTTAGACACGACTTCAGGTGCAAAATAATGAAGAAAACCTACCGATTGAATTGGTCCCAATGCCGGGCTTGGTAAATAAACAAAAATAAAAAATAATGGGTCCATAGTAAAGTGCTTGGTGTTAGATCACTCTCGACAATTTCGAAATTATATTTCCCAGATGGTACAGGCCTTCTCATAAGTTGCTCTTTAACACCCTCAGCACGACATAGAGTTCGTCCAGTATTCAAACGACCACTTTGGCCTTCCCCTACCTAACAACCAATTTTTCTCGAAAATACCCGAACCATTGTCTAACTGTGGCTATTAATAGAAATTCCATAGGCGTACCAAATTATTTGGTATAGGCGAAACACGACACGTAGTTTTTGGCGGACGAGTTTTGTGATGATGGTCCGATTCGATTCAAAATTGGTATGTGGGGGTTTCCGGAGTCGAAGATTATGAAATTTTTGTCAAAATTCATCAATTCAAGATGGCGGCTTCAAGATGGAGGACAAACATTGTGATTATGGTCCAATTTGATTCAAAATTGGTATGTGGGGGTTTTTGGGGTCGGAGATTATGAATTTTTTGTCAAAATTTATAAATTCGAGATGGCGGCACCAAGACGAAGGACGAGTTTTCTGATTATGGTCATATTTCATTCAAAATTGGTATGTGTGTGTTGTAATAAAATTATTACTTCGACGAATTGCCAACTTTCATGAATACTTTGTGAAACTCAAATACTTTGACAAGTTCTGACTTACCAACTAATCACTGCCCAATCAAATTAATTGGTACCTACTTTTATGAACACTTCGCGCGACAAGCTTTTTGAAACCAAATAATTCAAGAAAAAATAATTCAATCATTGTCAGCGATTATTTTATACGTTTTAGTATACGGCTTCAATAAAAGCTTGTCTTCAAACAGTTTTTTATTAGTTATTTTTTAAAATCAAAATTAAAGAACTAAAAATGTCGGACAAATAACTATTGTGGTTTATATTCCGATTAGATTTAATATTGTGACTACGGTCGGTCGGATTATGAACCTATATATGTATATTTATCTATATATATATATATATATATATATATATATATACCGTGTGACACAGGATCATGGTACACCCCCCGTATCTCCTTCAGTTTTGAAGATAATTGATTGAAATTTGGAATATCCCATATACATAATGAGCGGCACTTTTTGACCTACGAATGATTTTTTTTTCACTTCCGGTTTCGCCGGAAGTGAATAGAACACCCTGTATATTATTACATTTCTGGAATTTGCATAATTTTCTGAATCCAATGATATTACATAAGTGACATTTCAAACGTCAATATTTTTGATAATTAAATTTTTAGTTTTCCATTTAAGTGTGCCATGATGGTTCCGATTTATTCCAATTCACCAGTCTAATGCTAGAAAAATCGAAATCCCGTCAAAAATACTAAATTGCGTTTTTTATGAGCAAATAAAATTCATCGTAATCGATTTTGGGGTGGAACTAAATTTTTTCAAATGGAACCATATTGGTACCATGGTACCATTTATTAGTACTATTATCAAGGTATTCATTCATACCTGCTAATAAAATGTGCGATAAATACAATAAAAATTACAGCTAAAAGAAAATAAGATAATATAATTACTTTGTTCTAATTTAATGCTGAGAAGTTACTAAGGTGGCTTTGAAATACAAAAAATGAACACAAAACATCACAACAATTGTTCTAAATGCTGTCCATTAACGTCAATGCACTTCTGAACTCGCATAGCTGTTTCTTGAAGAACGTTCGCTAATTGCTGGGCCGTTATACTATTAATTGCCCGTCTTACTCGCAACTCCAGGTCTTCCGGGTTGTAGCGGCGGTTGCATAGACAATGTATTTTAAATGGCCAAAAACAAAGAAATCAAGAGGTGTCAAATCAGGTGACCTTGGAGACCATCGCACAGGACCATTTGTCGAAATTACGTTTTCTTGGAATGCCTGTTGAAGGTAATCAGTTACTATTCTTGAATTATGGAAAGAAAAATCATTCCCTGTCGTAGATGGACGGGTAATTCAGTTAACCTGTCCTCAATTTAATTTTGCAGAAATCCTAAGTGTCTATCTGCAGTCAAGCATCCTTCAAATATTATTGGACCAATGATTCTACGACCGAGTATTCCAAGCCAAACATTGAAACCGAACCGCACTTGAAAGTTACCCTCCCGCAATAAATTTTGATTTTCTTGTGACCAATACCTTGTATTTTGTCGGTTAAATAATCCCATATTTGTAAACCTAGACTCGTCCGAAAATGAAATCCTTCCCAAAAAAGCATTGTTTGGCTGCACATTATTCTGTAAGATCCAATTGCAATATTCCATCCTACGTTCATAATCATTTTCTTACAGGTGCTGGTGCAATTGATATTTGAAAGATTTATAATTATGTTTGTGCAAGATTCGGCTTAACGTTTGGTGACTAATTTCCAATTCAAACCCAATTTGCCATAAAGAAACAGTCTTATCAACTTCTATTTGGGCTAAAACATTAATTTCCGTTCCTTCGTCAATGATAACGTTTTTTTCGGGATCATGGTTAGGCTCTCTTCGGAATTGATTTTCAAGACGATTGAAATAATTTCTCACTGGACATTGTCTATCAGGATATCGGTTGGCATAAAGGTTTCTAGCCGCAACGGCATTTTTTCTACATTCCCCATAAATTATTAACATGTCCGCTTTTTCATCCCTTGTATAAATGTGGGGCATTTTAAATAAAAATAACAACAAATGTGAAGACTTTTCCAATACACATTGAAAATACCGATAAACCAATACCTATTTATTTGTCAATCTGAATGAATAATTTCATTGTTTTCAACAGGCATTCGAAGCTATGCGAGTTCAGAAGTGCATTGACGTTAATGGACAGCATTTCGATCAATTGTTGTAATGTTTTGTGTTCATTTTTTGTATTTCAAAGCCACCTTAGTAACTGCTTAGCTTAAATTAGAACAAAGTAATTGCATCATCTTATTTTCTTTTAGCTGTAATTTTGATTGTATTTATTAGCAGGTATGAATGAATTCCTTATTAATAGTACTAATGAATGGTACCATGGTACCAATATGGTTCCATTTGAAAAAAATGAGTTTCACCCCAAAATCGATTACGATTAACTTTATTTGCTCATAAAAAACGCAATTTGGTATTTTTGACTCGATTTCGATTTTTCTAGTATTAGACGGGTGAATTGGAATAAATCGGAACCATCATGGCACACTTAAATGGAAAACTAAAAATTGAATTATCAAAAATATTGACGTTTGAAATGTCACTTTTGTGGTATCATTGGATTAAGAAAATTATGCAGATTTCAGAAATGTAATAATATATAGGGTGTTCTTTTAAAAAAAAGGTTCCGGGAAACCGGAAGTAAAAAAAATATTTGTAAGTCAAAAAGTGCCGCTTATTATGTATATAGAATATTCCAAATTTCAATAATTACCTTCAAAACTAAAGGAGATACGGGGGGTGTACCATGATCCTGTTACACACGGTATATATATATATATATATATATATATATATATATATAGATAAATATGAGATATATG
Organism: Gonioctena quinquepunctata; assembly: GCA_018342105.1. Taxonomy (NCBI): domain Eukaryota; kingdom Metazoa; phylum Arthropoda; class Insecta; order Coleoptera; family Chrysomelidae; genus Gonioctena; species Gonioctena quinquepunctata. Next base: position 146,564 of record JAFIRS010001331.1, on the reverse strand, counting down.
AATTAATATATTCAAGATGGCGGCTCCAATATGGCGTTTTGTGATTATGGGGTCGGAGATCACGTTTTAAAAATCCATAAATTCAAGATGACGGACGAGTTTTGCGATTATGGACCGTAGGGGTTTTTAGGGTCGGAAATTATTGGTTTTTTGTTAAAATTAAGAAGTTCCACCCTTAGTGATCCAACTTCATGACTTTCCATCAATATCGTTCGATTATTAGGCGTTTTTTCCCAATCAAAACCTAACTCTTTGATTATAATGTGCAATGTTGAACGACTGCCTTCAAACCCTACCTGCGCTTTTTTATTTTTTGAAGAATAGACTTTAAAGTAGGGCGCTGTTTTTCAATCAAACAAAAATCATTTATAATCGTTCTTATTGTTTCACCCCGCCCTTCCGTACTATAACTTTTCGACTTTATTCTTCCTACTCTTTTTTGCGGAGACGGCAAAGGAGGAATACTACCTGAATTCACAGCTGACTGATCTGTTTTATTTTTTTGAAACAATATTCTGTTATACCCATTGCTGCCTTGGCACGTTTTTTGTAATTTTGTAAAGGTATTTGTATCCCATTTTTCGCCTCATTTTTCATGAATTTGATAACATTTGCCATAATTTATTTTTCCGCCACTGAATAGTACTTACCACTGGGCATTTTGGCAAGGTAACGAATAAACTATTGCAAAGTTGAATAAATAACTGCACTACCTATTTATTGATCAAACAAACCTAACCTTCCAAACGCTGCATGACAAGACACTGGTGAAGATTCGCCGTAGCATAAGCAGCCATATCAAATCGTATCCACTCGTGTGTTCCCCCTCTCTACCTACCAAACGGTCGTTTCAATACTGAACGAGCTCTATTACATGAGAATGTTAAGATCTCTAATTGTTTAAAAAAATGCTCATAAGAACGCAGTAAGCTCAAACGCGAATTTTCTTCAATATTACAACAACCGCCATTTTGAAACTATTTGGCCGATGGGACCCAATTTTATGCTGAACCGATATATGGATAGGAGAAGTACTGTGATAACACAATGAGCGAGGGGAATTGAAACCAGTAAAAACAATTAAATGAAAAACTCAAGATAACTTGATAAAAAAACTAACGGTAATAAATAATATGAATCAGAGGAAGAGCAAGCTAATGTAGACGAATTTATATCGCAAGTTAACCCAATAGGAAATAAATGAAAGAGTAAGTATACAGACTGTATACTTGCGGACAGTTAGGGGAGGGGAAGATACTTTATTGTGATTTACAGAGCATCATTAAAAGCATTATGTTCAATTCTGTAAACCAACAAATTCACTTCATTTAGTTATAAAGTATTGCATAATTATCTAGAAAAAATATTTTTCGTCACGTGAGACAGTTTGGACACAATATGAGTTCTATACATCTGATATTTATATAATCAATCAAGTAGTGCACGAATAAAGGACTGAAAATCTAATGCCATCGAATATACCAGTGTCCATTTGAACCTTACAAAAATCATAGATGTTACATATCAGATTAGAAATTCCTTGAAAGCCTGGGATCTAATGACACTATTCAAACAGACAAAATTTCCTTTTGAGAAAATTGTATAATTCCAGTTGATTTTCTCGAACTTCATATTAGCATACAATCTCTTCTCTTTCTTTCATACATTTCTTTTGGTATTCAACATCGCTAATAAAACGAGCACCTCATTGAAATTTCACAGAATCTCCTTATTCCTTTATTAGGTGCATAATTCAGCTTCATTGTAATTTATTAAAGATAGCGAAATACAGTCTGAAATCTGATTATCTCAATTCCAAATTATTACAGCTACAGACAATAACGTCCCCTTTGAGAAGTTTCCATCTTTATAACTCCATTTTCTGCCGCTGCGACTAAATTACCTTAAGCCCTTATTATGCCTCCTTAATGCAATCATAAACATTCCAAGATATCTTGTCTTCATTTGTCATTTCAGTTAGATCCACGTTTCAGGTATTGGTATTACTCGCGGTACTCCTATGACTTTCTGTTCGCCCTATGAGGGGGTAAAATAATTATATCTATAAGTGTAATGGATTAGTAATTTCAAAACCACTTTTTATAAGTTTCGCTAATTTCTCTGTTCGTGGAGAATGTATGGCAAACAAAAACTAGATGTTACAATTTACAGTGGACACATACGTTCTCCACGATTATTTGAATTTCATTATAGTCCAAGATCCCGGAGCTGCCAGACCTACGTCATTTCAGCAAAGCTGAAATTTTGAGAATAAATAGTGTCATATATAGTTAAGAACGTATGCGTACCTACTTGTTAGATTGAACAGGTGGTTTTTTACAGGAAGAAGGTACAAAAATCTTACTTACCTACGTTGAAGAATGATAGCTGGTTTTTATATATGTTTTACAGAATATTGTTAAGAACCTACAATCATTATTGCGAGACAATTTGGGAAATGTTCATAAGTAACAGGTAAACTACGTCATAGTCGCAAGCCTAAGTTTTATATATGTTTCTTGGGGTACTATTTCGAAACCTTTCACAAGTCCAAACATCCCGCCAGACACGATCAAATTTCCGATGTGAGTATGAGCATGAGATTCATACGCATGAGTGCGAGTGAAATCTACTCTCTCTCTCTCTCTCTCTTATACTCATGGACTACTCTGTGTGTATGCGTAGCGTGTTTTCAGTCTCTGATCGTGCAACGCGCGTGAGTAAAATAAATTTTAGGCTTGCTACTATGATGTAGTTTACCTATTTTTTACGAACTTTGAAGCATTTGGCGGAAGTTGAAGCCCACGGAAAATGCTTGTCAATAATAAATGTTGGTTTTCAACAAAATTTTGTAAAACATATATACAAACCAGCTCTCATACTTTAACGTAGGTGAGTGAGGTTTTCAAGTAGGTTAGCTCCGGGATCGATGGCCGTAGGAGAGAGATGGCCATAGTGACTTATTTCCTGTCTCGATTATTAGTAGACGATGTTGGTGCGTCAGTCGACTGGTTAGTTATGGTGTGCTAGTTGTGTGTTATCCACGGGGTGAAAAATCTCTACAGACACGCGGCACGTGGTCACAAGATAATTTGTCAGAGGCAATCAAGAGTGTTGTTAATAGAAATAGTTATGTTCGCCGAGCTTCTATCGAATTCAACAAACCACGTAAAACCTTGGAGCGTCGAATTGAAACGGAAAACTCTCAAAAGGGAAACATGGGCCCTAGCAGCGTCTTTGGACGAGAAAATGAAGATTGACTATCGCGACATATCATACTTATGCAAAAACGTGGCTTTCTGTCAACCAGAGGAGACCTCAGGACCATTGCTTATCAATTCGCTCAACAGTTAAAAACAAAACACAAATTCAACAATGAAAAAGCTGGTTACGACTGGCTTGCTTTGTTTTTAAGTCGTCATCCGAAAATTAGTAGCTAGAGCAACGGCAATGAATCGAAAAGGAGTAGGAGACTATTCTAATTTGCTTGAAACGACAATGGAGCAACACTCCTTATTTGATAAGCCAGCAAACATTTTCAATTTCGATGAAACGGGTATCCAGCTCAACAGTAGACCAGGCGAAGTACTCTCAAGAAAAGGGTCCGAAGCTGTGTCGGCTGTAACGTCTACAGAAACAATCAGTTTGGTGGTTTGCTCCAACGCTGAGGGTAACTTCTTACCGCCTGCAGTTATCATTTTGTCCCTAGAAAACCGCTAGGAAAAAGCCTATTCATACTTGACGGGCATGCTTCTCACGTGAACTCTGTCGAAATGTTGGAGTTTGCAGAGTCAAATGACATCATTATATTATACTTGCCCAGCCATACCACGTATTTTCTCCAACCGTTGGACAGAAGTTCTTTTAAGTCGTTGAAAGCACATTTTTACGAATCCTGTCGTTTATGGCTTAGAAATTTTGCTGGGCGGCGCATCACTAGATACCAGTTTGGTGAGCTACTGAGTGCAAGTTGGGGTAATACTGCTACAGTACAAAATGGTTCATTCGGCTTCAAAGCATCTGGAATCCTGCCTTTCAACCGCGACATCATACCAGATTAAGCTTTTTCTATTGGAGAAACCTCTCCGACAAAAACAAATGGAGATTACATAACAACCAATTGATGGCCTAGAAGCACAACCATCAACTTCTGAACACGTAGATAATAAAATAACTTCCTCAAAAATATTGTCCGATTTGTCGACAGCTGCTTCAGAAAAAATAATTTTGGTTAGAAAACGAACTAAACCAGTAGCGACTATTTTAACTTCCGCAGAACATTTGAACATTCGTTAAGAAAAAGAGAAAAAAGCTAGAGAAAAAGAACAAAAGACTCGGGATAAAAAAGTGGCAAAAAAGGAAATGGTATTCAAGACCAGGAAGAGAAGGAAAATGGAATCTTCAAGTAGCGAAGAGGATGTAGGAGTTATTCTGGAGAGTGACCAAAATTAAAATTAGTATTTTGATGGAAATTTATGCGTAGGGTATGGGGAAGACTATAGACAGACTTAAAAAAAGTTGACTGGATCAAATGCGTTCATTGCAAGTTGTGGTTACATGAAACTTGCCCGTCTTACGGCGATTTCTATAAAAAATGTGGAAAATTCGACAAAAAGAACAAAAAAATCTTAAGCATAAGAATTACCTAATTTATTTTTCTATGGCCAAGACTTCCTGAAAGCATGGGAGAGGCAGCCATACCAGTCATTTTCAAGTTTTTTTTTTTTAAGTTTTTTTTCCCCACATTTGACTAAAGTATGTTGTTCTACAGTTATAACTATGCTTGAGGAATAAATAGTTTGAAAAAATATTCAGGGTGTGGTTTCAACCATTAGAAAAACTATGGTCATCTATCCCGGACTTATCCTACCTTTTGTAAACCTGTAAAAAGGCCCCGCTTTCAAGCTAGCAAGTACGCATACGTTCTCAATTATATATTACACTAGTTACTCTCAAAATTTCAGCTTTGCTGAAATGACGTAGGTCTGGGATCTCACTCTATTAGACTCTTATGAATCCTGTCAGTTGCTTTCCACGATTGTCCGCTTCCACAAACGTGGAATATATTACGCGTTTCAAAAACTTCGTCCATTTGAGATGTGTCTCATGTCATCACAGGAAAGAAATGATTTCATACCAATCATATATAGTAACATTAACACTAAACATTTTATATTTGAGGATTATCTAATTCCATTTTACTGATTTTGTTGAAATTGAAAACGAGTTGCATAATGTTCATTGCAAACTACTCACAACTAGTTGTGGAATGGACAATAAAGATTGTACAAAACCAAACCAATGATTGTGTCCCTTATAACATTGAAACAGGATTACTCGGAGCATTTTTTCCTAAAACTTGATGATTATCCTAGTTCTGGTGAAACTTTCACTGTTTGGCCTATGGTGTAGGTTGAGTTTGAGCCTCGTTTACATTTGGAAAGTTAACTGACCGAAAGTACTTGCCGTCAGTAAACTTGCCACCCTTATGTTGTATACACATTGGATAGTTTACTTGTCGGCTAGTACAGAAACAAAATGGCTGCAAGAGCGGTAGTTTGTGCTGCTAAAGTTATTGTATTGGTATTTTATGAAAAATTTAAAATAAAATGTTTTGTTTCGAAAAATATCAGGAATCTGCTGTTGAACTTATAGTACTCTATAATTGAAAAGCATGTTGTTTGTTGTATTCCTGCTGATGGTTACATTCCTCAAACATGTATCTGCCTTGGCAAACCAAATCAGTTTCGGCTCATACAGATCACCTGTGAACCAAAACATCATTTAATTCTTGCCTGTATACAGTTTTTATTGTTTTCAATTCGGTCTTCAGCATTACGAAATCCGTGTTTACGAAACCCTTCTATTTCTTTTAATTCTTGTAAAAGACGGTCTATGCAGTTCCACTTTATTTTTCACAATTTCTTCTGCAACTTGCCTTGCGTTTGAGTTTACACACAGAAAGTTACATGTCTGGACACGAAAGTTGGTCACTAAACTAGCCGCCTCCTCAACTTTGCTTGCTACTGCCGGCGAGTAGAAAGTCGCACTATCGTCTGGTTTACAAATAGCAATTTTACTGGCGGCAAGTACTTTCCGCCAATAAACTTTCCAAATGAAAACGAGCCTTTTTTAGATACTCATCCCATTATACATTGAGAAATTATATTTGTTTTGCCTAAAATAGTTTCCAATACCACCTTCTACACTAGTATTGAAATCTCAAATCTCGTGCTGTATCATTCTGTGTAATCTGAGTAGGTATATCAGCTCCTGAACAATGAATCTGGAGAATGCCTAGTGTACTTAGTGGTAATTCAAGATGCCAAGTTATTGGTCTGGGCAATTTGCCGGAAATATTCATTTTGACATCTGCGGCCAATTCAACCAATTCAATTTTGAGCTTGGAATAATTAAGGAGTCCTTTTTATTCGGATACGCCTTGATTCGAGTTTGGTTACACCAGAGGAATCTTAACAACGGTATCTTCAGATCTAAAGCAAACAAAAGATGCTTAGTTCTCAAATGATTTTCACTAAATTGGGTTTACAAAACTACGACATGTTATATCTCCACCTGAAGAAGCTATTTTATAGCGAAACACGTGTCGTGGTTTTGTTAACCCAATTTAGTGAAGTGGGTGTATTTTGTTTGCTTCAATATGGATTTCATCAAGTATCGGCCACGTCAATTCAAAGTGTTCAGATTTGTTGTATTCCGAGCCAGATCTATGTATTCATCTGTTCTAATATTTCGAGTTCTCATAGAGATGGAAGAGGAGCAAAGAAATACCAGATCAGATCCCCAAAGGAGAAGACAAAGGGAGTTCTATAACGAAAAATCCTAGCTTGAAGAAAAATCGAAACAAAATTCAACCTAGAGGCTGACAATACGTGTTTTCGAAATTGGGTATCAATAAAAAAAGAACTATTCAAAAAGTATAATGCAAAAGAGAGCATTCAAGCAGGTGCAATTAGGATAAAGTGTAGTGAATAGTTGACAGTCAGTTTTTAATTTAGAAACATTGACATCAAATTCAGATACTGAACCAGATTTCAAAACCATTAGAATTTTTATTATTTAATTTTGTTGAACTGTAGAACTGGAAAATATAGTGAAAAGCCATTTTGATTGAATATCTACCCAACTTTGGAGAAAGTTAAATCTATCTTGGTGGAACGAAAATTTCAGATTTAATATTTTTTTAATTCTCCGAAATAATTTGAGCACACTTCATATTCGGTAAGAATACGGATCGAATCTTGCAATTACAATTTGTCCGACTCATTTAATCGACTTCAAATTTGGAATGTATACTTGGTAAACGGAGAAATAAAATAAACCAGATGAAGGCGAAAAAACCTTTATTATATCAATTAATAACAGATTAAACAGCTCCATGGACAGTGGAAGAATATTCTATTTTGGAATTTTTCTGATCACACTATTTGCTGAATAATCTGTTCAATCAAATGTAAACTGGTGCATGAGTAGGCTGATCTTTCAACATGATATATTATGAAATATGGAACACTCGCTCAATGTATAATTAAAAAATTAGTGACGTCAGTAGTTAATTTAAGATACACACGAGGAGATGCTAGTGTCTATAATTATATTAACATTCTAATACAGCTAATTAAACCGAGGAAAAACGTCACTCTTTCGGTGAAAAACTGTTAGAATGGAAGCAATACATGGTGAGAAGTGATAAAAAACATCGGAATATTTCAATATGGAAACAGATATAAAAAAGGAATACTTTTTGATAAGTGTCCATCAAAATACAGCCACTGTCTGTTATTTCTCTCTGAATAATTTTCCTGACGATTAATCCAATAAGTAACGCAGAACTGATACGAATAAAAATTTAATGTTTATCGAACAAAATGGGTATTGAACGTTGCCACAGTTAAAATGAATTGCTTATGCTCAAAATTAATTTTTTCTGTGAAACTATGTTTTTTGTCTTGTATACAAAATCAAAGGTTCTTATTTGAATACAGTAAAAAATCGATTTTTTTCAGATGTGCGACGTAAGCTATTTTGTTCTTATATCGATGAATGATAGAATCGAAAGCCTGTCACACAGAAATATCCAAAATTCCCAGATACCAATTATGAATGGATTCGGACTATAAGTCATAAAATTCGTCCACCATATCGGAGCTGCCATATTGAATTGTGGAATTCTGACAAAAAAATCATAATCTTAGACTCCGAAAACCCTTATATATCAATTAGGAATCGATTCCGAGTATAAATCATCAGACACGTCATTTCGGAGTCGCCAACTTTAATGTTTCATAGATAGGTGAAATCAAATAGAAGCTTGTAATGATGAAAATTAGAAAGAATCCTGCACTAAACTTATAAAATTAGTAACGAACTTTCGATTATGTATGTATGTACATCACCCATAATAAAATAATAGCCTTCGCGTATCTGCGGTTTAGGGCGTAACTTCACTCGATTTTTAAATGAAATTCGGTAATTTAATTTTCACTGTATTCAATTGAATTGTATGATACATGCCTCACAAATCACAACAAAAGTTTTCAGATTCAAATATCATGAAAATATAAGGGATTCGAGTTTTTTCTTTACTTTTTACCAGAAAATAATGATTTATATATGCTTCTGCAGTTGATGGTCTGTACAATTTCTAAAGAAGCGCTTGATACTAAAATTATCTGGTTTTTACACGCTTTATATTAGCTTCACTTGTATGTTTGTTTGTTTGTTTGTAACCGACTCCTTTGGGCGCGATTTTGACCCACTTCCAGACGTCCGAATCATTTGAAATTTGGCAGGTGTACATAATTCCGGTGACAATGCATTAAGGAATTTTTGTGTGAAAAAAAAAACAAAATGCGGCTCCAATATGGCGTACGAGTTTTGTGATTATGGTCCGATTCGCTTCAAAATTGGTATCTGAAGGTTTTCGTGGTTGTAGATTATGATTCTTTTGTCAAAATTGAAAAATTCACCATGGCGGCTCCAAAATGGTGAACGAGTTTTGTGATTATGGTCTGATTCTATTCAAAATTGGTATGTGGAGGTTTTTGGGGTCGAATATTATGATTCTTTCGTAAAAATTGGAAAATTCAAAATGGCGGCTTCAAAATGGCGGCCGAATTTTGTGATTATGATCTGATTCTATTCAAAATTGGTATGTGGGGGTTTTTGGGGTAGGAGATTATGATTATTTTGTCAAAATTGAAGGATTCAAGATGGCGGCTCCAAAATGGCCGCGAGTTTTGTGATTATGGTCCGATTCTATTCAATATTGGAGAATAATAATTACAAAAATTTAGTAATGATAATAATAGTTTGAAAAACTAAAAACACGCGTTAATAGAAAACTAAACTGAAAAGTTGAAAATAAATAATAGTTTAAAAAAACTAAAAAACACGCTTTTATAGAAAACCAGACTAGAGAAATATAAAATGAGGAAAAAAATTATTTTATTTAAAAAAAAGCGTGGGGTGCATGGTATCAATAATTATATAGTACATCACACACCTAAGGCAGTAAAGTAAGAAATGTCTCAGATCACAGGTAATTGTTGGCCGAGGCGATATCATACACCCCACGCTTTTTTTTTGAATAAAATAAATTTTTTTCCTATTTTAAATTTTTTTAGTCTGGTTTCCTATAAAAGCGTGTTTTTAGTTTTTTTAAACTATTATTCATTCAATACAATACAAAATATCTTCCCAGTGCTCATGTCATGCATGCCAAAGTTTGAGTTACACAGGATCTACGGATCTTAGGCCCGATTTCACCACAAGACAGATAAACGGCATTTTACTAAACTCGTTGATTTCGTTGTTTTGTAAAGGAGCCAAAGCCAAGTGACAATATAACCTAAAAATTGAAAACAGATAACTTTCGTGTTTGGCTCATGTTTTGTGATATTTTTGTGGGTGTTCGGTGTTCAAAGTTTAGTTTTTGGAGAAACTTGCTAAAAGTGACAATATCTTCTACAATTAATTTCAAGTTGAAATGTGAAAATATAATTCATCAAATGAATTCCTTCTTTGGACTTCATTCGGCACCCAGCTTATTGAATCAATTGGTACAACATATTTCCTTTACCACAGTGAAAATGTCTGGAACAAACTCTACCATAACTTATCAGACCAGTCTTTTCGTTTGATGGCAGGTATGTAGGCTGCTTTTGCTTTCTCTGGGAGATTTCACAATGTTTTCTATTTCTTACAACAACAGATGGAATTCTGATAACAGGGTCAAAAATACAAACATGTACAATTTACCTGAAAAATCATATTCGGCCGTCTTTTGATGCATTTTTATTGCATTTCACAACAAAACAATATGTAGGCATGATCATCTACGAATTAAACAATAACACATGTTACCTCACTACTGAATTCTTTGTGAAATAGGTAAAAATGTTCAATTCTCCAACATAAACAAATCGGAAAAGTAAGGTTGTTTTACCTCCAATGTCAACCATCTGTCAAACGTGCACGAAACCAATGAACTAAACGTCGTTTAACTTCGTAACTGGCCAAATTCAGCCCGTTTTAAGTGGAAACGCCGGTTAGAACTAAACGCGGTTTATAGTTCCTGGTGAAATCCAATATGACGTGTAGAAAGCTTAATCTAAGTTCAATTTGAAAAAAACTCGTTTAAAGAGGTTGGTGAAATCGGGCCTTAACGTGTTCATTTCAACTGTGCGGAGTAGTTATTTTGTTCTGCTTGTCTTGGCACCAGTTCAGCTCCATGTGTCATTATTGGTCTCAGCATTGTTTTATATATTTTAATTTTGGTGTCTACATTAATATCTTTGGTTTTCCATGTAACACCACGAAGATATTCGGAGACTTATGCTCTATTTATGGATTAGAATTACCTGTTATAATGTTTCCTTGAATTTCTAATTTGCATCTTACTGGCTCTTTGGAGATAACCATGCATTTAGTTTTCTCAGTGGACACCCCCATATTGTTTTGCTGTGTTGTTAAAATTGTGTAGTAGCCTTGAAAGGTTATCTTCTGCGTCTGAAAAATTCTAGTCTCAACGAGTCGCCTGCCCTCATACCAGAGTTATACCTAATATTTTCAGAAAATTTACGTCTTCTACAATTCAAATCAACCTTGTCGGTACTTCCCTTCCAACCAGTGAAGATATAATGTCGCATAGTTTCACTTGGTCGAAGATCTACATATCACAAAAAGACTGGTTTGTAAATTCGATTGCTTTTTCCACTACTTGACGTTTAATGAATGCGTCAGTACTTGAACTGTTTGTACAAAAGCCTTGTTGTTCCTCGCATATTTTTTTGAGAAGTTCACTCAAAATGATGTTGGTCAATAGCTTTAGGAATGTTTATTCATTGGTTTAATCCCGCGGTAATTGTTATGCTTTTTTATTTCAATGTTTAACTTTTTTTGTCCATATATGTATGAATCCGTATATTTTGTAAATGTTTCCCAGTAACACTCTTCCAACTTTAAACTTCCGATTTCTGAAAACAGTACTCCCATTCATTCATGCCCTGTCTTATTTTCCCTACTGGGAAAATGCATTCGATAATATTCTGTTCATTCTATACAAAAATAATACCTCGAACGGAGGAGAGATGCACTCTTGAAAACATTTCCATTTGCTGAGAATTTAATTTCTCAATTACTTGAGAATTCAGATGTGACTAGTGCCAAAACTATAGAAACACTGCTTATTGGTATTCTTCCGCTAGGTTTTCAATAATTTGCAGAAGAAGGAGAAGAATGGGGATTAATCCTCAAGACATTTTTTGAAATGAATTCAATAACGAGAAGCCACTAAAAATAATTTCAAGAGCAGATAATACCAGGTTGACACATAGGCAAAAAAAACCTTGAAAAACCATGAAGGCTCAAAATTAGAGATCTTCGGAGGTGAATACCCCATGAGAAAATTCCATAGCGTGGATAGACACAGGGTGCTACCCTGCAATGAAAGAAGAAGGAGAAAATTAAGAAAATAAACAGTAGAAATAATTCTCCTAAAATTCTATCACAAATATTATTTTTACGAAACAACAGAAATATTGGATACTTTTTCTGGGAATCGTCAATATAATCAAAGTGGCACTCATAAATTTAGTTCCAGATCAGTGATTCGTATTCTATATAGTTTTGAATGCACGAATGAAAGAAGAAATGGTTTCAAGGTATTTGGACTTTCAAAATGTTTTCTTATATCGAAATCAAGAACATTAAGGCATTTAGCTACTGTTTGGTTGAACTTATGCTCAAATTTAACTCCTAGATCGTTCATTTCACTTATTCAGCAAAAAAAATACAGAAAATGTGCAAGTTACCATACAATAAACATCTGAATATTTATTGATTTCACACCAAATACAGGTGGAGACAGGGACAGGGGAGATATTTCGGGGAAAAACACATTTTTTGACAATCCACTGAGAAAATCAGATCATTAATATAATGAAGAAACATCCATCCATCTTATCAAAAAGCAGTTTGGTTTCATAAATCGTGTTATTTAGAATTTGTCAATATCTCTCAGCCCCAAAATCATACACTATATAGTTTTCCTGCACACTTCAGATGATGTTCTAGGAACCTTGTTTTCAAATTATCATCAGTCTAGGAGTATCAAGAGGGTGGAGATGTTTTAAATGCCCATTTTCATCAATATCTTTCAAACTGTAATCCTAAAAAAAAAAATATCTTAGTAGCATAGCCAGGTTTCCTTCTCAAATGAACTATCACATAATCACACAATCGAGTATAATTTATTTTCATAATAAAATATAATATATATATATATATATATATATATATATATATATATATTTTTCGTACACTAAACCTCTAATTTAAAAAATTACATCCAAAAAGCTGTCCCAATTGTGATATTTAATTTCATGGACTGCATTGTTTAAAAAATTCATCTGATTTCTTCGAACCACATCGAACCACATCAGAATCATCCATGTTTCAGAATTTGAAAGAAACAATGTATAGTTCACCAAATATCGCATACATTAACGAAGCAACTGTTCTAATTAACATCAATTAAGCTCCCAAAATAACATTATACTCTAAAACAAGAGAACAAATTATCCAATAATTAATTTAAAACACTCAGTAATTGGACAACATCACGCTCTTAAAACCTACCAATCCATCAAGTTGAAATTTGAAATCTTCAATCTAGAGGATGATGTCATGTACAGCGTGTTAATTAGTTTGTCGGTTAGTTATGTCATAATGTTTGTTAAATCATTGGATAATTCATGTTCACTTGAAAATTATTGAATTGTTTTTTCAAGATGTGTTATTGCGCGGATTTTCCGTAAGACTCTGTTTCATAATATTTCATCAATTGATATTAATAATATTAATAACAATAAAAATGACAATGAGATGAGAAAAAAGAAAGAAAACATTTTTGTTTCAATTTACGAATATTTTCCAATAATGGTGCAATAAAAAGTTCTTGTATATTTAAAACTGTTGACACATATTGAAAACGACTTATTTCGTGATTTCAGCATTAGTCATGAAAACGACCCCCATCTCAAATGTATATCGATAAATAATTCTTTCATTTCAAATGTAGACTTGAATTACCTGACAAAAATCTGAGAAGTGCCACTCCCAAAGGGTACTATTTTATTCCGCATACTTACAATCAACTCTATTTTCCAAACATTTTCTTTCTCTATAGCATTTTTTTGTTTCTTGTGACTGAGTACTTTGTTTTAATTTTTCAATGTGCTTAAACTCTGTTTCACGCAGTTGAAATCATGATATTATAACTATACCTACCAGTTTTTTTATCAAATCCTAGGTGATAACAATTTTTGATCTTCTTGTTGGAAGACTTTTTTTCCTTTTACTGTTTCTCCTACAACTGTAAGATAGTGACACGTCGGAATGGAAATATATTTTGTTGGTTGAATAAACATTTTTTTTTCAGGAATAGTTTTGGATCATCCAAACCTTTGTCAAATTTAAAATTTTTCAGTCGAGTTATGACTGACAATCGGATAGACAGACAGATAAACAGAGAAATACACAAGAGATCTGAGTGTTCCGTCTATAAATTTTCTTAGGCTATTTAAAACTATGGAATATCCCAGACATTTCCAAACAAATTCTCACCAAGTTAAGTTATACGAAAAATATAACTGACCTCATTCTATTCTAATTTATTTCATCATGGTATATTTTTCAATCTTTATGCTTATCAACGAGTATTCTATAAAGCAGAATTAGTTTTTATTTCCGTACGTTATATGATAGTTGTTCGATGATGACTGCATTGCATTTTCAATAATCCAAAAAATCTCTTGAATATTTCATGAGGCTGGAAAAATGATATTTTTTTGAAAGTTCATCAAATATTCAAATTGATGGACTCCTATGTATAATGAAATACCCGATGTAGATTAGATTTTTGCATGTGGCTCTATTTTTCAATTTAAAAATATGATCAAAAAAATATATGGATATATCAAAAAGCGGGGACTAACTATTCAACACAGAATTCCAAACTGTAAAGCTTGTCGGTGGATGATTTTTGTATCGGCTCTTAATTGCATGGAAATTGTAATATGTCATAGGCAACTCGTCGAAGCGTATTTACCGAATACAAAAAAAATCGATATTTATGTAATAATAAAACAATTTGTCAAAGAATCAAGTTAAATAAAGGGAGAAAAACGATTATATACTATTGTTATTTCGATAACTATATGAGAGTGTTGGTTGAGTTATATATAAGTTGTGTATTTTGCAGAACAATGAAATGATATCGGGAAATCTGGCATATAATGGCTTTTTTCAGTCATAAATAACATACCAGAAGCATCGATAAACTAATGTTAATGCAAACAAACAAAAATTCAAAATGTTTTTGTTTCATAACAGCCAGACGTGATTGGGTCTTTGGCAATTTCATTAACAGGAAACACAACTACTCGTAATATGTCAAACTGACCAGTTCTTATGACCTTAGAAATATAAATGTCATCTTGGATAAAGTGAAAACATCCCATAATAATAATATTGAAATATAATAACAGTAGTTTACATTCTGAACAAGTTTTGATTTTGGGAGTTCAGTATCACCATTCATTCCACTCACCACTATTTTATATGGAATTACCTAGAGTCTATTTGATAGTTCAAAACTCAACAAATGATAATCAATATTATAATCATATAACAACTGTTAAACTTCATTTCAAAACAAAAACTTTTGTTGCGATTATACACGAAAAGAATCAATTGATAATATATTACAATATTTAGTGAAATCTTTGTACAAAATACCCATAATTTTTGGAATTTCTAATATTGTTGCAAAAATACCACTCAACCAAATTAGTATACTCAGTAGTTATATCACAAGTGATGAATATTTTGGTGGGTATACTTTGACATTTTTGCGTCAATATTGTTGTAGAAATTCACGAGAAAGAAATTTGGTCGAGTGGTATTTTTGTAACAATATTGGCGGTGAAATATCAAAGTATACTACCTATTACAATTATACACTTAAAAAAACAGGTGTTACTTTTTCTACATTCTCTCGAATTTCTCCTAAGGAAGTGTTTCCGGAAAGGTCGGACATAATTTTTTAATTCGACACTGACTTGGACATCATTTGACAGTGACTTGAACATCATTTGACAGTGACTGAATTATTTTGATAGGTTTAGTGTGAACGATGGTAAATACCTATTTCATAGCAAGTAGAAGATATACTATTTAAGTGAATCAAGCTCTTCTTCTTTGGGTAAATCTATCTGTTTTCTGGTAGAATCTCTCATTCTGAATTGCTGGAGTTGAACGAAATTTTTATTTTTAAATAACTTCCAGACCTGCTGGAGTGTTTTCGATATCACTTCTACAACTTTCCTCCTCCTCAAACTGTTATGACTCCTCAAACCGTTTGATTCCCTAATTGTATCCTGATCAGTTTGTCTTCTGTTCTCGCGAAATTTCTGTTGGGGTACCACAGGGCACAGTTTTAGGTCCGATACTGTTTTTAATTTATATTAACAACCTAGTTGACATTAGAAATATCGAAGGTCACCTCATTTCATACGCTGATGATACAACAATTACTTCCAAAGCTAATACGTGGCAACAGGCATACAATGAAGCAGAACATAGCTTAGAACACATACAGATATGGTTAAATGACAATTTCCTCAATCTCAATGTTCCAAAAACTAAATTTATAACATTTTCTCTTCAAAATAACCAACAGCCCGAGATGCAAAACATTCAGCCAAATTGCCTCAAAATATCTTGCAACGGCCAAATATTGAGAAAGTGGCGAAAATAAAATATCTAGGTGTATTTTTGGACCAGCGTATGACATGGGATGAACACTTCTCTCATATGGTCGAAAGACTTAGGCAACTGACATATAAAATATACAACCTTCGTGCTCTTCTAACTAAACAAAACCTGATGATAATTTACAATTCCCTGGTTGAATCATTAACTAGATATTGTATAACAGTATGGGGTGGAGTATTCGGGAATGTACTGAATAATATTCAAGTGACCCAAAATAAAATTATAAAAATAATCTTTGAAAAACCTTAACGTTTCGCTACCCAACTTTTGTATAAGGAAACTGATTTACTTGACGTCAGGAGTCTATGCCGTTCCAATGTCTCGTTTGGATCTATTCCAACAAAATAACTCAAAACACGATTAAAACTAAGGATACCAGATATGCACAAAACTTGTCCGTACCATTCTTTAAAAAAAGTCATACGCAGAGAACAATATTTTATTTTGTTCCAAAACTATATAATACACTACCAGGCGGTATAAGAAAAACTTCCAATTTCAAAATATACAAAACAAATATCAAGAATTTCATTATTAATAACAACCAACTTATAATGACCCTCCTGAAAAACACACTTCTATAATATAGAATCCGTTACCCAATAAGAATCTTTTTTAACCGAACTGAATATATTGTTATAAAACCACGGTTTTACGTTGCACCAACCTTTTTCATTGTTTCATCATGTCCTCATAGTATACTATAAACGTATCACTACCATGTTCTCGCTCTACCAACTTTCTCTGTTATATCATATGTTCTCGGCTTATTATCTTATATTATATACCTAGTCACTATTATATCTATCCTACCATGTTCCATTTATAAAAGTGCCACCATGAGGCGGAAGATGGGGAGCAAAAAACAAGTCAAATGCGCTTAGTTTGCCTCCACCTGTCTCCGAATGGTCCAAATGATATATGTCAAACAAATGTATAACCTTTTCAAATAAACAAAGCTTCAAACTACAGCAAGAGAGATTTAATTTCTTTGTATGGACTGCTCCTCACCCTGACCAGGGCTCTATCATGGTGAATAGAGTTCGCTTATTCTTTAATTTAATATAGCCCCTATCCAGTTTTTTACAGTTTTTGATATATCCCCTATATAGTGATAGGTATTGATAGGGAATTGTTAAATGTCGAGAAGGGTTATCGCTATTCCTTGTACTGGTTTCGACATGAATTGTGCCTGGATTATGGGATGGAGGGATTTGGGCAGATTCATATTATCGAGTTCACGCATATATACAACTCTTACCAATGTCCAACTTGGAAGCAGACATCCCATGTTAGAATAGGTCTAAATAGTTTTGTGGGTATAGACTTCGCCTGTTATAAATGAGTGCAGAAATAATTTTAATTACTAAAAATATACATCTTCCATTTGTGTACATTTCCTATTTCAAGTTAGTACCTGAAATGTGTACGAAGAACATATAGGATCCACCATCTGCCCCGAGCGAGGGGTATGGCATATCTCCAGGAAAAAAACAGGCCTTTAGTGTAAGGAAAGGCAAAATGGTATGTGTCAAAACCACGTGATTATCCTGTCGTACAAGAATCAAAATAAAACCTTCCTAGATGATTATCGTATATTTTTTTAGAGAGATTATATTTGTAACCAGATACAAAAATAATTATAAAAAAAAACTGTTAAGAGACAAGTTTTTATTCAAATGCGCGAAAAAGTTAAAAATAATTGCTTTGGATGTACGACATAGGTTATTCCGTGAGTTATAGATTCCAAAGCTTGTCGCTTTTGTATTCGAACTGAAAACTTTGCGCGTCAAGCTCTTGAATCTATAACTCACGGAATAACGTACGTCGCACATCCAAAGCAATTTTTAACTTTTTAGCGCATTTGAAAAAAAGCTTCATTTCAAAGTTTTTTTTATTAATTATTTTATTTTATGCTTTTTAGTGAGCACGCCTCAATCTATACATTTTTATTAATGCATCGTCATCATGAGGCCTATTTCCTGTGAGTTCTGAGCTATCTAGTTCTTCAATGAGGGACCATCTAAAGAGTTATAGTCCATCCGATATACATTGCAGAAGCTGTTTCTTTAGGGAGCAAATGAAAACTCACTTCGCTAACACGAGCGTATATGCGAAGAAACGGAACGAAACATAATCTGTACTACTCGTAAACATTTTCCGTCGGCAAACGGTGGATCAAAAGAGCCGATAGTCAACGTGGACTCGAGTGACGGCTGCCTGTTGTACAACCGATTCGTCTGGGCCAATGAAGTCGGACATCAATGCTGGCAGGTGTGTCTCTACGATGGGAGGTCATAAATCACGCGTTATATTTGTGTTTTAATAGCTCTGAAAGATTAAAAACTAGTAGCGTCTGTGGTCTTGGTGTATGCCGATCGAAATACGTTTTAGGATATAATAATAACCTACATCAAACAATGAAAGAAATTATTTTTCTTTCTTAATGTATTTGTATAAATAAGAGCTTGTCTTTAATTTTTTTTTATTTTTCATTATTTATGAAGTATTTTTAAAATCTTAAAATATCTAAATAAAATTTGTTATCTCCGCCACTGCTGCTCACAGGATTTCGCCACAAGACTTTTTTATGCTTCTGCAATTGATATTGGGAAAACTATACTTGTCCGCCATCCTGGAGCTGCCATCTTCAATTCGTGAATTCTGAAGAATTCTGAAGAATCAATAATCTTCGTCTAAATTCATAATCTCCGACCCCAACAACCTCGACATACCAAGTTTGAATAGAAACGGTCCATTATCACAAAACTTGTCCACCATCTTGGAGCCGCCATCTTGAATTTATAAATTTTGTCGATAAATTCATAATCTCCGATCCCGAAAACCTGCAATACCAATTTTGAACAGAATCGGACCATAATCACAGATATCGTCGGATATTTTGGAGCCGCCATTTTAATTTTATGAATTTTGACAAAAAATTCACAATTTTCGACCCCGAAAACCCCCACATACCAATTTTGAACGGAATCGGACCATAATTACAAAACTCGTCCGCCATCTTGAATTGGTGAATTTTGAATAAAAATTCATAATTTCCGACCCCGAAAACCGCCACATACCTATTTTGAATAGAACCGGACCATAATCACAGAGATCGTCAGCCATCTTGAAGCCGCCATTTTTATTTTATGGATTTTGATAAAAAATTCATAATCCTCGACCCCGAAAACCCCCACATACCCCGAAAACCCCCACATACCCCGAAAACCCCCACATACCAATTTTGGGCCGTCATTTTCACCTGCCAAATTCACGTTAATCGTGCAACTAGGGGTGGGTTAAATTTAACTTGCAAGATTTGATTACAGATAGACAGACACCGGGACAGGTGAAACCAAATAAAAGCTTGTAAAATTATAATTTTTATGATTTTCAGGTTCTCAAATGAAGAAATAGTTAATGCATGTTATTAAGGAAAAATTGAAGTCCCCTTACGAAATACAGTTTTTAGTTTTTTGGCTAGTTACTTGCATCTTGAATTTTTTTCCAGAGAATTCAACAACTGGATATTTCTGAAATCTTGATCCAGAAATCCTCAATGAAATGTATCTGACAACATTTTCAAGATTTATTTTTTTCAGTGTTGTTGAGTCCTTCCCCAGTGATCTACCGTTACCTGACAAACTAGAATCAGAGACAGCCTTCAAAAATTTTTCCTCATGAAAATTATGTCAATTTTTTATGCCTAATCCTTGATTTATAGGAAAAAAAATATACAGATATGTTATGAAACAACAAAACGATTGGTTGTAACTGAAGGTACTTCTTGTTGAAAATCTTCGAAGCGCCCATGTCAGTTCAATTTGAAATATAATTTCCAACTTCGCAAATATTAGCATTTCATATTTACCCCATTAGTGCACATGGCAGAGGCAACGGCCCAAATGCTGTTTCCCGATGAATATTTCATATTTTTCCGGATACTTTTTTGGCCGACTCTATCTCCAGGCTATGTGGCGAATTTAAATCGCATAAGCACACCAGACCCACTAAATAATTCCGGAATAAATTCATAAGCGATACATATATCTCTATACTTTAGGGCTTGCCTGAAAATTGATATCAAATATGTTGAAAAATCTATTTATGATTTCCAAATCCCTTTCATCTCTTGGTTTTTTTTCCTTTTTTTATGGAAATTAAAAACTACCAATGATGTATTGGAAAATGCATGTCGATATTACTTTTTTACTCTTTGAAAGGGAAATGGAATATTTATATTTTTTCTATTCCACAATTAATTCGTTACATGAACAATTATCTGTGGAAATATCAAAAATACAGGAAAGTAAATGACTGAAAGAAAAAAAAAATTAATATCAAATATGTTGAAAAATCTAAATATTATTCGCAAATCCCTTTCATCTCTTGACAGATTTTTTTTTTATGGAAATCAAAAACTACTTTTCAACTTATTGATATGGAAATGGAATATTTATATTTTTTCCATTCCACAATTAATTCGTTACATGGACAATTTTCAATGGAAATATCAAAAATAGAAATGACTGAAATGAAAAACACATTCGAAAAATATCCAAGAAGAAAAGTATATATTGAATCGATGCGTGTATGTACCTTTGTAACTTCGTGCATGTATTTTTTGCAGTATACAACTGATTTCTGTAGAACCAGGCTTGATATTTTTTATTAAATCAAACTTCAGGAAATTGTACGTTCCCTCTGAAGAGGCCCAAGAACAATTGACAAATTCGTGAGGAATATAAATTAGCTTTTTCTTTGTAACGAATTGAATAACAAATACAACCATATATAGACCAACCAAACTATCTATAGCATTTCAGGGGAATCTCGATTTGAGTCAGGATATGATAAAACTTGTTCTGTTATGTTTGTAATCTTTGGGTTCTCCCAGTAACCGGCGGATGATTATTATTGTTGGCACATGAAGACGGTTGGGACTCTTATAAAGAGCATCTCGAAAGGCAGTTGGAAGACCAATATATCCATTGATTCAGCTGAGGAACTAGATACAGCCTCTAAGCAGCTTCCAAATGTATTAATGAAAGCATATGAAATCAGCTGCCCAGAAAAACAAAATGCAGTCAATAGAGACGTGCCTTGGTGGAATAAAGAGCTAGCCAAACTTAGGAAAAGAGTAAAACTCCCCAATAGAGCTATAAGTCTAGGATACTGGGAATACTACAAAGAAGCTCTTTCTGAGTATAACAGGGAACTCAGAAATCCAAAAGAAGAACATGGAGGCAAATGTGTGAGGGGATTACGGAATTAGCCCAATCCCAACGCCTTCAGGAAGTATTTTCTAAATAACATACCAACGGCATCGGTCTGATCAAAAAGCCGAACCGTGGATATGCAGAAAACCAGAAGGAAAGCATAAATGCTCATCCAGACACACTTTCCTGGGTCTAAGGTTGTTGAAGACGAACTGCAGAGTGCTCAGCTGGAAAGGGTTGTCACCAACACCAACAGAACCAGCAGGAACCTAGCGGGGAAAATCTTCACCACCCAAAAGATCAAATGGGCCATTAAGAGCTTCAAACCTTTTAAATGGCCGGAAAGGACGGAATATTCCACTCCTTATTACAAAATGGTCTTGAAATAATAGAGCCCTCCTTGAAAAGGCTGTTCAAGGTCAGTTTCATTTTCGGTCATACCAAAGACTGGTAGACGTCCAGCAGACGAACCAGAGTGAAAGTGAAAGTGCAGCGGTTAGCCTGTCTGGGAATCACCGGGGCAATATTCACGTGCTCCACCGCAGCAATAGAGGTAATGCTCAATCTTCCGCCACTGCACTTGTGTGTAATGATAAAAGCGGCAAAAAGTGCCTTCAGACTGCACCAGGAATTAAACTTGAAGACTGGAAATCTGATTGGACATCTGAAGATTCTGGAAAATATTCCCCTAGAATCTAGGTACAAGCCATTAGATATTATGCATCAGTATGTTATAGATGGTTCCAAAATGGACGAAAGGGCTGGAGTGGGAGAAACGGGTCCTAATTTTAGGCTCTCAAAATCCCAAGGCAAAGCCCCAACAATTTTTCCAAGCAGAAACCCATGCTATAGTAATTTGCGCCCAAGAATGCCTTGGAAGGGGCTTCAGGGGATCTATATTCTATCAGACAGCCAAGCAGCATTAAAAGCTCTAAAGTGAGTCTAGACTGACTTGGGGCTGCAAACTCTTCCTAAGACAACTGGCTACGAACAATTAGGTTACTCTGATGTGGCTGCCAGGTCACAAAGGGTTTTCCTGAAAGAAAATATTATAGTATACGTGCACCAGACAAGAAAAGGGTTAATGATACACTAAATTGAAAGACTTCAGTTTTTTGTGTAAAAGTTTTCCTGTTCTTGAACCTTTTTATCGAGAGATGGAACGGAAACATAATGACCTGATATCCAAAGCAAAAAAACAATATTACCAAAATAAAATATTTAATTCCAGCAATCCATCTAGAACCGCTTGGAAAGTGATAACAGCAATATCTACCAAAAATATTCAGCAGGAAAATCTAACAATTAGAGTGGATGATCAAGAAATAAGTGATCCTGACTCGATTGCTTCATCATTTAACAAATGTTTCATAGATGCATCCAAAAAAATTATTGATAACATATCTATCAAAAATGGAACTCATACGCTAGATAATAGAAATATTCGATTTGAGTCATTTTTTCTATATCCTTATACGGAAGATCGTACAAATGATGAACACTAATAACATTTAAATGTCACAAATGAACAAACAAATTATGGACTGCGACAGAACTCAAAAAACAGATGTTTATGGTTTACAACTGGTTTTGCAAAAAAGGTAAATTAGAGTTTTTATTTAACAACAGAAAGTACCTACGGACATAGTGAAAAAAAAGTTTTATTGGTTTTTAGAGCTTTTCAACATTGTATCACAAGTAGGGGTATGTTTGTTCTTAAGATTTTAAAATAATAATTTTGATCATTATTATTGGTTGTTATTCATACTATTTGATGGAATTTTCCATAGGCTTTTCAATGATGTATCACAAGTGGGTGTTTGCTCTTTAAACTTTTTTAGTTGGGGTGAGTCTAGGGAGTTGATGGGGGTGAGTTCTCTTTTATTTCATTTTAGTTCCCCCTTCCTATCCAAAAACAATTTCGAGCATTTTTTGATATCATCTTTTGTTTGTGATATATAGCCTATTGTAAGTTTTTAAATTGTCACACTATATAATCGCCACCAATTATTTTTTCATATTTTTTTAAATCTTTTAATTTGTTAATATGACAGAAAATGTACTAGTAGCTAAACTCAAAGCATTGTTTGCGTGTTATGGAATCCAAGATATAGTCAGAACAGGCAAGGGACTTGAACTCCAATTTGCTTTTAAAGGTTTCGCCGTGAAGCAAGATGTGTGGCCGGCGCGGCGTTCGATCACCCTAATTGGTCAAGTAAAAATGATTCATCGCCATTACTAGGGATCTACGCGAGAGAAAAAAATGTATAACAAATCGTTGCTGCGACGCGCAGAAAGTCATAACTATAACAAAACTGCATCAGAAAAAATTACTTGTACAAAAAACAGACATAACTTGATGTGTAACAGCAATCCACAGCAAAAGTATTTGTGTATACACGAACTTCTAAACAACTGAAAATTAGGTGGAAGCAGCAATACATTTCCCCATCGAATATTACAATGTGAAATTATATTTCCTTCATCTCAAACATGACATCCTGCATGATGTTATATTGACTCCCTAATTAATGGAAGTGCTATTTTACAGCAATAAAAACCGTTAAATATTAATTCATTATTAATAGCCCATTTCTATTCATTAATTAAAAAATTAATTTTTATCAAACGCGTTTTTTTTTTTTTATCCGAGTTCTCTCCTACCCGCATTCATATTCCATAAAATTTGGTTACTATTAATTTAATATTTAATTACTCTCCAAGTAATTTAAGTGGGGCAATAATTTGATAATTTTCGATTGTGATCCAGTTAATAGGGATAGTTTTATGAGGGGATTTTATAACACATTTTATTATTCTGGTGTGGATGGTGTAGTTGGAGTTCATGGGAATTTCATTGCCGTAAAATATTGAAAGTAGTTTCAACAGAAGCGAACAAAAATCAAGCACCAGTTATTCAACGAGTGCTGTTAGATAGCGCGGCCACTCGGTAAGGTAAATTTAACGTTTTATTAGTAACATGTAAGATTATATGAAAAATATGAACAGGCTGTTCATAAAATCGAATGTGGAATCATCTGCGATTCAAAGATAAACTTCAGTCACTATCTTCCATCGTTCAAGATGACCTCTTGGGGGTAGTCATGTTGAAAACAGAAACATTCTCAGTTGAATATTGAATACGAAGATTTTCCTGAAAATTAAAAATCCACGATATGAGGTTATTTTTTGTGAATATCTAAGAGAAAACAACTATTTTCTATTCAATACTCAAATGAGAATGTTGTAAGGAATCTTTTTTTTGAGTCCATTACTTAGAACGGCTAAAGAAAGTTTAACATAACTTTGGTACGTCCTTGACAATTTGAGGTTAATATTAATTCCGGTCTGGCAATAAGATTTATTCCTGGTTTAGAAAGTAAATGTAAATACCTAAAGCTACTGGACTTGACATAAAAATCCGGCATAAAACAGAGCTGTGTTTCTCAGTATAATACAAAAAGGAAGAAAAGCTTTTCGGATTGTTTTTGTTGAAGTTAAACTCGCGATGATAAAAACCCTAGAATTTTTTGGTCCAAATCGAAGAAAAAACGGGCAAAAACAGCGCTCTTCTTACTATGGTTCTTATCCCAATTTTCTGATAAATTGGAAAGCTATAAAAGGCGAGATTAAGTTAGTATCGCTCTCTTTTGCCTGCTGTGCTTCCGAAGTTGAACGTCACGTCGATAGGTAACCGTATAAAGAAATAGTGATAGTGTTTTCCAAAAACGTTGCGGTATCCATAAGTGAGGCTTTCCGTATCATTTTATGAAATGAGTTTAGTTTCCTCGTGCTACTGAGGCACCCGTGAAAATTATATTTGCCGTTCTATTCATATTTTCCGTTCTCTGCAGTCGAGTTTAAGTTTATACTGCAGCGTATATGTATATTTGAGTTCGTTCTGTTCAAAGGAAAACCTTCACGATATATTTCGGTAGACAAATTTGATGAAGTATGAATATTTTTCTCAAAAACAAGTATCTATTGTCTTCGTACCCAATAGCGTCATTTTTTTCATCTTTGGTTATTGTTAATCACATCGGAGTCAGGAGTACCCTCGACTGTTTTTCATTTTGACTCTTGCAGGTGTTTTAATGTGGAATCAGTCAAAATAGTTCAGTAGTTGGTCGCACAGATACTTGTTACATTATATTATCAATTGTTTGAGTTCAGGGGAAATGCCGAACTAAAACAATTGACGCGGAATATTAAGTCATTTCGAATTGTGAGCTTATGTTAGTTTGCTCAGTTTCAAAATTATAATATAGTAACAATATTTCACCGGTGTTTGAGATAAGGAAATAACCGAATTCGAACAACGGCCACGATATAAAACAGGTTATATTTGTCCATTGAAATATCTTCAGAGCAACGTTTTGAGGTATAAGATAAATAGACCCGATATTGGGATTTTCTTAATATCATTCACTTTCCGGTTCTTGAAGGTGATTTTGTGAATCTCTGTTTTTGCTTTGTTGATAAGATATATTTTAATTTTTATCAAAGTTGGGGTTAGCTTGCACGTAAAGGATTCATTTTTTCTTATAGTGTTTTGTGACCTCACTGGTTATTATAGGCGTTTGGTTGGGAGAAGGTCAATTAACTGAAACCACTATTGATCTGTTGCCGACGTTTCAACTTTTATAAAGTCTTCCTCAGGGCACTACAATAGGGACTGTGAATATTACAAGGGTGAATAGTAGAGTAGCTTAGTACATGATAAATTACATGACAAAAACCTCAATAGAGGTATAAAGTACAAACAACTCAAGCTGTAAATAGGTGAAATCCTATGAAAATATTTATATATAAAATTGACATGAATAAAAATTATTGTAAAAGTGTAAAACAAAACATGTAGTAAAACAACAGGATACTTACAAGAAAAATAAGTTCCTTGTCGTAATAAAATGTATATTAAAAAGGACATTTACATATACTTGGATTCCTCTTGTTATAATATAAATGGAAAATTGTTAACATATGTCGAAATCGACGGAGAGTTTGCTTCATTTTGAAAAAGAACATTTATTTGTCAAGAAAATTACTTTCTGAGCCCTTCCCGTAACCTTATGATAGCAGATATTGTTTTCCAAAGTGTCGAGGTAATACCGACTTACCCGCAACATCTATATCCTAGGATTAATTTTTGTAGTATCAAAATATTATTCACCAGTAGTATAAATATTGTAAGTTATGTTATGCATATTTGAGTGTGCCAGACCGACCCCCATATTCGGTAAAAGAAAAATATATCTATAATTTTGTGAATAACCAACGTTACTAGTTGAATAAACCAGTTGATTTAATTCCCTTTACACTCTGTATTTACTGTGGACAGCACCTTCCCATTTCAGGCACATATAGTGTAGAAGCAGGAGAGTTACGAAACAATGTTTGAAAAGAAGTAGAGACAACAGTTTCCAGTATCAAATATTGTAATTAAAGCCTACAGTCTTTTGAAGAGTAAAAAAAGTATCAACAAACCGTATCTCCATCTGTTGCTACCCTAGTGCGTGGAGTAAACCACTATAAAATCTGGCGCCCGAGATTCAAATTTGAGATAGGAACATATTTCCTGTATAGTACTTTGGCGTCATAAATAACGGACCGTTTTAGCCGTAGGATTTCCGATCCTTGAAAATCAAGTTACAATGTTTCCGTTTTCACCATGTAAGAGTTGTTTGTTTGTTAGCTACTTTTTTAGACTAGAATGAAAAAAATAATGATAATTTGATAATTTATGTGAGTTCAAGAAGAATGAACTGTTTTCAAATAACACAAACGAATGAACCTAATAAGAGTCATAACATGTGGAGCAAACAAAAATTATGCAATCAATAAAATTACATCAACATTGTTCAACAGCGATATCCCGTTTTGTGTATATCTTAGAGGAAACCCCACGCTCTGAATAGTTCCAAGAATTTCTATGATCCAATTTATATTCTGTCGACCTTTGAAACACTGTTTTTCAACTATACTTTTATAGAGTTTGAGGCAAGCTAAATTTAATGACTGAAAATTCCACATCAAAAAGTGCTTTTTGAATTCTCTAACTTCATATGGATGTGGATTACTAACTGAGATTTTGTGTATTACAAACAGAAAAACTTTCGTATGCCTACCCCAAATTATAAGCTATTCGGTAATCAATGTCACCTGAAATGTTATAATTTTTGAAATATGTATATATATATATGAACTCTCAATCGTCACAATTAAGAAAATACTACCTGCCATTATTATACCTAACCTAACCTAACCTAACCTAACCTAACCTAACCTAACCTAACCCAACTAATGAATCAATCTCTAATTCAAGAATACTTTCCAGAAGTTCTGAAAAAAGCACTCGTTATACCTGTACATAAAAAAGGTAATTCCACCGAGATGGATAACTATAGGCAAATATCCTTCCTCTGCTCATCCAAATTATTTGAAAAAGTTGTAGCCCTCAGAGTTATAGATCATTTGGAAACAAATAAGCTTCTATGCACGTCCCAGCATGGATTCAGGAAAAAAATTTATAGAAACAGCTTCCTATAACCTCCTGAATTTTATATACACATAAATTGATAGTAGTAAATATGTGATCTCACTATTTTTCGACTTATCAAAAGCATTTGATACAGTGTGCTCTGAATTTCTCGTCAATAAACTATCAATGTTCGGGTTTCCACGAAATATGATAAATTGGATAGAACCCTTTATGATAAATAGATATATGGTCGTAATATGCAATGGATTGTCATCTGAGTCGAAAACTGTTGAACTCGGTGTGCCACAGGGTTCTGTTCTAGGACCGTTACTGTTTCTCCTCTATGTCAACTATCTTCCTCAACACATAATGGAAGGCTATGTTACAATGTTTGCTGATGATACTACGATAACTATATCGGGTGAAAACGCTGAGCAACTCATCAGCAAATCAGAACGCATTATTGATCAGTTCAGCACCTGGTGCCAAAGAAATAAGCTCATTCTAAATACTTCTAAAATCGATCAGTGGTAATTTTCACTTCAGACGGAATATTCCAAATGGTCTATGCCCAAACTATGATATTCAAGCTTCTGAAGAAGTAAAATTTTTAGGTACCTACCTAGACGACAATTTAAATTGGGAAAAACAAGTGGATCATATTTGTGCCAACTTGAATAAAGCATACGATGCCATAAAGCAGTTGAAATCCAGTTTGGATGAACCTGGCTTACTCAACATATATTATGCCATGGTCTATTCTCATCTAAGTTTAAATGTTATGGCCTGGTGTAGGGCAAGGGATTTTTCCAGAATTTTCTCAGCGCAGAAACGCGTCATAAGGCTAATCTTATAGTTAAAAAAATATTGATAGATAGGATAGATAAAAAAATATTGACAGCCTCTTCTATCTTCATCCTCAAATGTATCATGTTTGTCAGGCAAAACCCCAAATTATATGAGAAGACTGCTACAGAACGCAGTCATAATTCAAGGAATGGTGATCTTTTGAGAATCCCACAACATCAAATGTCAAATTATAAAAAATCCCCTCATTATAATGCCATTACTTGCTTCAATAAGTTACCAAATGTAGTCGAAAGAATCGGAAGTGATAAGATATTCTATGATTGTTTTAAAAAATGTATTTTAGAGAAATGCTATTATAGTTATCAAGATTTCCTAACTGACAATCTCACAAATATTTGTATATATATATATATATATACACATATTATATATATATATATATATATATATATAGGTAAACCTGTGCTCGTTTTTATTTTATTTTATTTTTACTTAATTTTTTCTTAAAACTGACTTACCATACCATACCATGCCAAGTGTATCAAAAACGGTGAATAAAAATTATTATTATTATTATATATATATATATACATATATAATAATAATAATTTTTTATTCACATATATATATATATATATATATATATATATATATATATAAATTATAAAAAAATTTTAAAAAAATCATAAAAAGAATAATTACTTAATTGCTATTAGTTCAAGAGATATTGTTTTTACATATTTTTGAAATTCTATTTCTTTTATGAAGCTCTGAATATTAATAGATAAAAATATTCAAATACTATAATACAATCAATTTCATACACTGTCATAATGATTACAACCCATAATTATTCAAAAGACAACAGGAAAGGTCTAGATTTGCAAAATCATCCTGAATAAAATGTGATAAACAAAATTATAAGCTTGAAACATACAGTATATGAAATTGTATGTAACTAAAAATAGCCAATGGGAGAACAACAAACTTCTTGATGACAATAGCCAATCAGGAAACAGTATGGTCAAATGGAAGATTTGAAATTGAAAAAATTTAAATATCTGTAAGAAAGGAAAAATAGTTTTATTTATAAGTTTTGACAAATAACCCCAAACAGTGAAAATGTGAGAACATAGTGCGCGAATTCAATAATTCAAATCAAAAAGGAATGAGGAAAAATGGTATCCAAGTGACGGAAAAAACAAAGCCACAAGAGATCGAAAATAATTTAAAAAAAGAATGCCACGTTTTGTTTGGAGAGAAGAAAAAATTCAGTAATTTCAAAGAAATAAGCAGCAAACAACATTACCTTGTATGTACTCCATATACAAGGATTCCAAAGCAGATTTCTGGATTTGTATGGTTTTTTCTTTGGTATTGGAGTCCCTGAGAGCATTGGATTGAAAGGGGATCCAAATTCTGGGTGTGTATTGAACAGTGACAGTTCCAGCGTCAGGTATAAACTTTCCTAGTGCACATCACGAACTGCACAATTTCACTAATAACTCATATTCCATCAGAAGAACTTTATTTCATTTGATTTTGAACTATTAAAGAAATTTTCACTTTCAAGGTAAAAGTGAGGTTGTGTCTATTTATCCATGACCTGTTTCTCATGATTATCCATGAAAATTTGTAGATTGACCATAGTATAAGCTATCTATCGTAGACCAGGTTAATTTAAGTTTTCCTGAATAAAGGAAATAATTGCTTTTTGATACTTTGTCGTTTGTTTTCCACAATTATCAGCAATCGTATTCATAAACATTGAATAGATTGAAATTTGACCTCAAGCAGTGGCTCAGTGGCTCAATTGCCTGAACCGGCTATCTGAGACAAGAGGCGTACCAACTGAGTTTAGTCGTGGTAAGAAAAGTGATAACAATTGGCAGCAACGTGACGAGAGAACAGTGACGTTAGCTAGCAATTATTATTACATTGCAAAAATATATTATACAGAGTGAAAATAATTTATCTATCACATATCTACAATTAGTATTCCAAAGTGAAACGCAAAAATATTACAATAGTATTTTTACAATTCTCATTAAATAACAATATATATATATATATATATATATATATATATCTATATATGAAATGCAGAAAATTATAGAAGTGACACCTATAATTTGTGCAGTGAAGCTTAGACCTAATGGAGTGGAATTCTATGACACGAATTTCGTGCAATATTGATAGGTCACCAACAGATGTCAGTACAGACCAATCCACGACACCAAAAGTCGTACTTCTAGTGCATTCAGAGTAACGCAAAACAAATAACGAAAGAAAGAGAAATCTGTTTCGATTCCAAAAAAGCCACCATTCG
The DNA here is from genome assembly GCA_018342105.1 of Gonioctena quinquepunctata. Classification (NCBI taxonomy): domain Eukaryota; kingdom Metazoa; phylum Arthropoda; class Insecta; order Coleoptera; family Chrysomelidae; genus Gonioctena; species Gonioctena quinquepunctata. Next base: position 115,363 of record JAFIRS010001331.1, on the reverse strand, counting down.
CCTATAGCTGTTCCATGGTTTCCCAATTATCAGGACGGCTTGTGGTCTTTTTTGAATTCGAGTGCTTATACCTACCGGCAAGGATAAACATGTAAAATGCACAAAATTATAGAAGTGACACCTATAATTTGTGGGGTGAAGCTTAGACCTAATGAAGTGTAATTCAATGTCACGAAATTTCGTGCAACATTGATGCAACAGATGTCAGTATAGGCAAATCCACGACACCAAAAGTCGTACTTCTAGTGCGTTCAGAGTAACGCAACACAAATAACAAAAGAAAGAGAGATTTGTTCCGATTCCAAAATAGCTTAGACCTAATGAAGTGGAATTTTATGACACGAATTTCGAGCAATATTGATAGGTCACCAACAGATGTCAGTACAGACCAATCCACGACACCAAAAGTCCTACTTCTAGTGCGTTCAGAGTAACGCAAAACGAATAACGAAAGAAAGAGAGATCTGTTTCGATTCCAAAAAAGCCACCATCCGCCTATAGCTGTTCCATGGTTTCCCAATTATCAGGACGGCTTGTGGTCTTTTTTGAATTCCGGCAAGGATAAACATGTAAAATGCACAAAATCATAGAAGTGACACCTATAATTTGTGGGGTGAAGCTTGGACCTAATGAAGTGGAATTCAATGTCACGAAATTTCGTGCAACATTGATGCAACAGATATAGGCAAATCCACGACACCAAAAGTCGTACTTCCAGTGCGTTCAGAGTAACGCAAAATAAATAACGAAAGAAAGAGAGATTTGTTTCGAATCCAAAAAAGTACGACTTTTGATATCGTGGATTTGTCTATACTGACATCTGTTGGTGACCTATCAATGTTGTACGAAATTTCGTGTCATTGAATTCCACTTCATTAGGTCTAAGCTTCACCCCACAAATTTGATGCATACAAAGCACCTCCTGACACACACTTCTTTGGATTTTTTTTGGAATCTTCAGGGAATTACCACATGACTTCTATTTTTATACGTAGAGTTCCCTGAGTATACTGGATAGTACAATAACTAGAATATAAATAAAAAGCAACCATGATGATTAGATCAACACCGCTAGGGGCCGTTGAATTTGATAAAATCACTTTTTCATCAATAAGTTTTTTTTTAAAGCACTTCTCAAATCATAGTTTTGAGAGGATTTATCTTTAGCCTATATATCAAGTTCATCAACGTGCGGTATGATATCACACGCAATTTGAATATACCTTCAACCCTGAAAAGGACAGTTGATACTTAATCAACAGTTGGTACCTCCTAACTATGGATGACCAGTGTCAGTGACAAACTATCAAAATTGCGAGGAAATTCACAATTTTTAAATATTCAATCCACATATCGTCGGTCTAAAGTGTTACCTGCTAAGTCACTTTTGACCAATTTTACAGGAGAGGTGAAAAACGATTCTTGGACATTACAAATGATAAAAATCATAATAATAGACATAAGAAAGTTTTATAATACTGGAATGTGTATTTCTCAGTAATTTTTGGAAGATAGCTGGTTACTGCTTTTCCAAATTAATTCAACAATGGAGGTTAACTAAATGAAAAAATAGGGTATATTTATTATCGTTAACAAATGAGAGTATATCCTAAATATTGTTAAAAGGCATTCAAAACATCAAAAATAATGAGATATATCATCAGTGATGATATTGTTAAAATTATTTCATGTAAAGCAGCTAAATTCTACAGCTACATAAAATTAACATTTCGGAAAAACCGCCAAGTCCCTTTATTAAATTGGACAAATTTCAACATTGAATTAATGTACTAATGCACAATCAAACTGAAACAAATATTCAGTATTCTCTAAAAAGTACCTACCTTTATTGAATCACTTGACAATAAGGAGAAAAAACTGATAGAAGTCACAAAATTCAGCAGAAAATCACAACGTATCCTGTCGCGACAAGCTTGTTAATACAAATGCACGTGTAGTTATGGACATGGCTGTGTTTAATGCAGAAAAACTTGGTCGATTGGATTTATCTCGTATTCGCATCATGTAATATTTCAGTTTCTAGTGAAAAAGGTTTCTTAGCTGTTTTACGAATCAATAGAGAACATTAAAATTATTATAAAGATAGCGATAACTCAATTTAAACAAAAATGGACTTAGCAGGTTAATACTTCAAGCCAACGATTTAGTATATTAACATTGATTTCAAATGAACTCTATTGTGCAGGTTTGAAACTGAACATAACTCATACTTCTCCACGATTGTGTCACAATGTATGAAGAATATGAATTTCAACATCATTGAAACTAATTTCAACAAAGATTTGTAATTTATGTTACCAACAGAAATATCAATTTCAATGGTAATTGATATATTGTAGTCTCCCTGATCATGAAAATTAAGATTTGCGAAAGCTTGGATTAACTTTAGGAGTTTTCTTCTTCATTGCTTTGAACCCCTATCTCCACTAGTTATATTCTTTAGTCATCAACGACTACCCAATTCGCAACTTGAAAAAATTATGTTTCAGAGACGAGAAACTTTTAATTTGAAATTATATTTTTGTTTCAAGGTAGGGAACTTTTTACCCATATGTTTTCGTTATATCCACTGAAAATAACCCAACCTCAAACCATTGCAAATAATGTGGTACTATGGAACAGAAACGGAAAAAGAGTTAAATATATTGAAAGAAGATAAAAAATGAAATGATAGCCTTATTCTCCCAGCCTATAAAAATATGCAAAACATCCACAATAAGTTGAAAATTGTTCGTCGAAAACTCTACTGGCCAACTACACAAAGCTAACTTGTATCCGGGAAAGTTTATTGGGGAAAATTTGATTTAATTTTTATAACAGCACCAAAGAGGAATGAGTGCCGTAATTTCTTTTGAAGCTAGCAATATAATTTCTGTATACCGAGTATCTCCGGGATTAAATTTTGAACGCTACGCGAAAAGTTTCACTAGCACACCTGAATAAGAAAACAGCATAAAATTGTATATAAAGAGAAAATGGAATACTTTGATCCCCTGAATTTTCATTTTTGATACGGGTTGTGTGCTGGATATTAAACAGTAAAATACTTGATATTTGGAAGTCTTTCAAGAATGTGACTTCGAAGAAAATCAAAAGAATCTTTAAAGTATAAAATTTTGAATATTTTGATAGTTTGAAATAAGTAGAGCATTATAATAATGAAAATGGGCATTTGCGAAACTCTATAATATAGCATCAGAACTGAACATAATTTAAGAATAAAACACCTTATGAAATATTGAGTTTTATGGAGATGGAAGTAGTTACACCCATATTTAAAAATGCCCAAAAAAACAAAACAAATAAATATAGACCTATATCTGTGATTACAGTAGTAACAAATTTGAAAAATGTCTGATAAAAAGACTAACTAATTATCTAAGCAAATTTGATGTCATAGCTGATTTCCAGTTTGGATTCAGAGAGGGTTTATCGACGACTGATGCAATTTCAACATTGACGGGAGATGTACAATTTAGTTTATCAAAGGACTCCTGCGATATGTATCTTTTTGGATCTAGCCGAGGCCTTCGACACAGTGAATCATTCGCAGTTACTGGAGGCCTTGAAGGATCTTGGGGTTCATGCACCTACACTCACACCTAAAAGATAGAAAACAAATAGTAAGAATCAAGGATACCGTAAGTAATGAGAGAGTGGTGAATTGTAGCGTACCTCAGGGTACTATATTGGGCCCATTGCTATTCACTATATATATTAATGATTTACTGACCATGAAAACATCCGGAAAAGTGATCAGTTTCGCTGATGACACTGCTACTTTATATTCTTCACGCTCTTGGATCGATCTAAAAAAAAATTGAAAATGAATTTCTACATACAATAAATTTGCTCCGACATAAATTACTCACCATAAACTTCAAAAAAATATTTTACAATTACAAGAAGGGTTTACCAAATTATGATGAGCTAACTTTTAGAGAACAGAAATACATTACCAAAATACAAAATGTCAATCAAACAAAATACTTGGGAATAATAATAGACTCACATCTAAGATGGAACCATCAAATCTCAAACGTTACCAAATCTCAAACGTTACCAAAACGTTGAGGTTACCGAAATTCAAATACCTGAAAAAAATTATTGACCTTGCACAGCTGAAAACAGTGTACTATTCTTTAGTGGAGTCTCGCTTGCAGTATGCCGTATTGAGTTAGGGAGGGGTTACAAATAGTCATCTGAAGCAACTACACATACTACAAAAAAAAACTAAAAATAATGTATAACAAAAAAAATACGTACATACCCATCAAACTTGTTATTTACTACAGCGAATGTACTGGATTTAAGGCAACTATATACGTATAATATAATTATTAATATGTATAAAAATAAATAATTGATACAAAAAGTAGACAACGTTTATTCTACACAAACGATGAAAATTTTTTTAGTTCAGATACCATTGTGTAATAAGTCCATAGGACAGCGTTGCTTCCTATTTCTGTCTAGGAAAATATACAATCTCCTTCCTGACATACACAAAAAATACATAGAAACAATAAATTCCATTGGATTAATCAAAAAAATATTTAAAAATTCTATTCTATCAATAGAAAGAGATTCACTTGATATTCTTTATGACTAAATGTTATGATGTATACGATTATTCAACGAAATGCCTTATCATATGTATACCTATGTAAGATATGATCAGAAAACCCATACTCAACCTTATCGGTCCTAATGGGTCTGATCGTATATTTAGCTATTATCATTATTAATATCACACACAAGGAGTATAACAGCTCCAAACTGTTATACACTTCAGTGACTTACTTATATTTATCGGTAAATTTATATTATTCAATATTAACAATTGTTCTTCTTCATGCGAATAAATATTATTCTTATGGAGAAACCAGGAACGAAATCACTGACATTGTTCTTAATTTCACCTTTATTACTATTGACTACTGATTATATATTTATATATATATATATATATATATAAATCTTTGTTATATAAATATTAGAAAACTTTCCACTTTATTCATTAATGCCATAATACGCATTGTGTTCACTCTGTAATAAATTTCAATGTAGGATTTCTCGGAACAAGTTACCAGTGCATTCGCAAGACTATAATTTCAATTGATATAAATGAATTTAGTGATGATGATCGCCTAACAGTCTATTTTAAGTACGCGACATTCATTACAATTAAAGAATTCTTGACTTCAAATCGCAAATATAATTTGCGAAGCAGCGCTTTCAATGGGTCAAGTGTCAATTCACAACATTTTAACGTCGTTGTCCAATTAGGATGTATTTTATACACTGGCAACTAGCGAAATAAAAAGATTTCCAGTTGTATAGTGGGAATCACTGTTTGAATGTTTTTATAAAAAAATATGTGTAGAAAGTCAATTGCTGCAAATCAAGAGATGGTACTGAAATCTAAGAGCACAAATATTCTTCGATCGTTTCATTGAGATTGGAGTATATCACCAAAGTTAAAATAAATGATAAATAACGTCTGGAAAAATATTTTCCGGCGACATCGTATTAACGAGTCTGTTTAATCTACAAGAGAACGAAATCGTTAATGACCCCTATTATCCTTCAATTTCTCCATTAATGTAAAATTGTGATATGTGCAACCAAACATACACCGAAATCGACCATTAATAACCTGTAAATGGTAGATTTGGTAAATTAATATATAATTGTGGTACGGGCATCTAAACATACATGAATTCGAATATTATTCAAATGTCAAATCATATTACCTTCGCCCTGTCAAATTTATGTATTTTGAAATACAAATATTGTAAGTTTCCTCCTAGTTGAAACTAATAGATATCTAGAATTTCACGTTGATCCCAGGAACGAGGTCGAAGGAAAATTTTTGTAATCAACTCGTATATTAAATTATCTCGATCATTAATCGCCAACATTAATACACTAGTTGATCAAATAACTATTAACATACATTAGAATGGTCATTGATTTGTTCGAAAATATGAACATGGTGTTCATAAAATCAGATGTGGAATCATCAGCGACTCAAAGATAAACTTTGGTCACTATCTTCCATCGTTCAAGATAACCTCTTAAAGGTATTCATGTTGAAACGCGAAACATTCTCAATTGAATATTGAATAGAAATATTGTATTAATTGAGAAATCCACGACAAAAATTAATTTATTCTTTGTGGATATCTAACAGAAAACAACTTTCCCGGCTAAAGCCACGCTGGACAGTAAAATACATCTGATAGATATTGTGAAAGGGCCCTAACTCAAAAGAAAAAATCTGAAAGTAAACATTCGCATTTAAATTCAGATTATTATATGATTTTCTATTCCAGTCCTAATATGTACTCATTTGAATAAAAGAGACAAGGAGCACTAACCATAAATAATTTGTAACATTGATGCAAGACTGGCATCGCATTCTCTAGGTCTTCAATACATTTTTGTCGACAAAAATCTATTTATCGATCATCAGGAAGACCGAAAGAATGGAGGAACACATTTTCTAGAAGCAATATCAAAGATGGAAAAATATTAGAAACATTTCTTTCGGAGTGGCACTTCGATATCAGTGTTTGTTTGACATTTATAACCTGTCATAATTTATTTGAAAATATGAACAGGGTGTTCATAAAATCAGAGTAGGAATCATCTGCAACTCAAAGATAAACGCTAGTCACTATCTTCCATCGTTCAAGATAAAATCTTGCATCAATGTTACAAAATGTGAGTTTAATTCAAAGGAAAATAAACTGATATCAAAAAATATATCTGCACGAACGAGACAACTTCAATTTATAACAATTTTATATATTTGTGTGTACATCTTGGATAAAAACATTTCGAATGCAAGTTGTGGGGCTCACAAGTCTCTATGAAACGTATTTTAGCATATATATATATATATATATATATATATATATATTTCGACAATGAATATTGTCATCATCAGCTACAAAGGTGAAAATACTATAATATAATTGATAAATATACAAATGTAACCTCACTTACAATGTTAGCGAGAATGGTTGTTTTTTGGTGATATACAGAAACGATGTACAAGACACATTAAAAACATGTAGAAACATGGAGCAATAAATAGAGTTATATGGAAAAGTATTAGTAACAAATTACTGGTAAGATTACTACAATGCCGACAACAATTGTGGCAACATTTTTTGGTTATGAATGTGAATGTGTGGGAAAACACAGACATAGAGGTTGGAAATAACATAACCTACAATATCAACGACAATTTGTAAAAATTATTGAGAAGAAGAAGAGACAGTTGCTCTTAGCTGCTCTGTGATATTGGACACACTTGCAATTACTACTAAAGATGAGATTTTATTTATGGGAGAAAGTTATGGAAAAATAAATTTTGTTATTATTTTATTTGTAGTGAGTTCAATGTTGGTTGATATTAAAAGAAATATTATTGAGAGTATTTGGGTTCTTGACTAAAATTAATGAGTAAGAAAAGATCTCACTCAAATGATTGAGATCTGTTCTTTTGTTCTAACAATTATTAGATTGAGATATAAATGCCATTTCCAAAAATATTCGTTTCGAAGCATTAATTTTTTTTGCTAAAATTTTTGTGGAATTGTAATCCATGTTGTGATCCTCTTTATTAACGTGTTCACTGAGAGCACATCTTTCAGGGTGATGTCTACAATCACTTTTGTGGGAACTTATACGGTCTTTCAGTAACCTGGCTGTTTGACATATATATTCAAGGTTACAATTTGCACAAGGAATGCAATAAACTAATTTTGATTGTGAAAGTAATGGAGTTCTATTCTTGACTACAGAAATTAATGAATTTATGGTTGAAACAGTTGTTTGGGCTATTTTTATATTGCCAATTTTGTTGAAAATTCGTGAGAGCTTAGGTGTGATTTCAGCAATGAAAGGTAAAGAAGTATAAAAAGTGGTCATTTGAGATACAGTATTGCCAATATTATAAATAAGATTTTTCAGGTATAATGTCATTAGAGGACTGGTCCTCTAATATATAGATATATATATTATATATATATATAGATATATATATATATATATATATATATATATATATATATATATATATATATATATATATATATATATATATATATATATATGTATTGTGTGGGTAGTATTTCTGACTAGTTATACAAAATAGGGATATTGGGATAAGCAGCCATGAAAAAGTAAACTCTTAAAGGTTTATCCAGGATATATACATATATTAATAATAGTAGGGGCAATTATGTTTGGAAGTTTATTGGGCTTCAGATTCGTGAGTTCACAACAATGCATTTTTTCGAATATTGATTGTGAATAACAGGTAGCTATTGATGCTGAAAGAAAATAATTAGTTGATAAACTAGTATATTAATGGTGGCGATTAATCATCGAGATATTTTGACGCGAGAGCGAAGCGAGCGCGTTAATGTTCGAGATCATTAATTGCCATTTTAATATACCAGTTGATTGCAAAAAAATTCCGTTGACCTCGTTCCGGGGGTCAACGTGAAATTATCGATATTCATTTATTTCAACTAGGAGGAAACTTAACAATATTTGGATTTGAAAATACATAAATTTTACAGCGCAAAGGTAATATGATTTGGAATTTAAATAATATTCGAATTCGTGTATGTTTAGTTGCCTATACCACAATTATACATTAATGGAGAAATCGACCATTTATAGGATATTACTGGTTGATTTCGGTGTATGTTTGGTTGCATATATCACAATAATGCATTAAAAGATAAGTTTAAGGTTAATAGGGGTCATTAACGATCGATTTCGTGTAGATTAAACAGACTCGTTAATATGAGGTAGCCGGAAAACAATATGAATTACTAATCATATAATACTTATTTTTACCCGACTACGGCACTGCCGAAAAGAAATGGTAATGATTTTAGAAGTCTATGTATGTTTGTATTTACGAACGTTCCACCGTAGCGCCTAAACTACTCATTCGATTTTGATGAATGAGGTGTTAATCGATTCGTTATTATGGCCCAGGTAACGTAGGCTAAATTTCATATGAATGAAATCAAAATGGCGGATGTTACATAAAAAAACTAATCTGCCGATTTTGATGAATAAGATGACAATCGGTTCGTTATTATGGTGCGAGTAACATAGGCTACATTTTATACGAATAGAATCAATATGACAGATGTTACATAAAAAAAGTGGGGTTCTCTGATTTTGTTTTTTGCTATTTTATCGAGTAGGATGTCAAATGAAGGAGGAGAAAATTGTGAGTTCATTAATATAAATATAGTACAACATTAAATATAATGAAAAAATATAACAAGCGACAGATTTTTTTTTAACTATATTTCAGGTTTATGAATACTCTAGCGCAGTTCTGAATATCAATCGTGTAAAATCAACAGAATCACCGCCCCACCAGTTTCATGTTTCTATTAGATAGACATTAATTTTAGAATCTCACATATTATCAATAACTGCAATAAGGTACAATCAGATACAAATTCAGTGCAAAAAAATTATAATAAAATCTAATGTCACTGAGATAGCTACCAGAACAGGTCAGGCTCGTGAGGACAAACATCGTTGACGGTCGTGTCCATTATATTCATTTTTCAGCGCAGATTTTAAATATATTTTTATTTTTTACTGTCACAATACGAACATTTATGCACATTCAATTCTTCCATAATTATTTATGTTTATTTCTAAGTTAGGTAAAATACCTAATAAAAGGGTAAAAGGGGGTTAATTTATCCCATTCCATATACTGTCTAGAGTGTTTGAATATGAAGTATCTATTACTCACGCTATCATATAATTCTTCTTTTTGTTGTCGCATCAAAGGTTAGGTTAAAACGAAAAAGTTTAAAAAGTAAGAAACGAGTTAAGTGTTGATTGCTATGATCGTTTTATTGAGCAGCAGCATCGTCTTTTGATTAGATATGTTAGATATTCATGTTTATGTATTACTTCTGGCAGTTTCACAATAATAACGTTATAATTCAATTCAAATGCCGTGGTCGTGCGTTGCCAACTACAAAAAGCAAACTTTGTAATTTGATAGACAAATAAAAACAATGCAGATGCCGTCAATCAACAATAATAAAAAATACGCAAGACCACGGCATTTGAATTTATAACGTTATTACTGAGAAACTGCCAGCAGACTTCAATAGAACTAGTTAAACAGAAATATCTAACATATCAAATCAAAAGACTTGGCAACTCAATATCTAGACACACACGACATACATCTCTGTTGAATCTCTCCGTTGGTAGCCGATGAAGGACGAAGTCCGTGAATAATTGAGTCGGTGAAAGAGCTGCCCCGCCGCAGATCCGATCTGGCAGTTAGTGGATACCAGGGGAATGGTACGCTGTGAACTTGTTATTCGTAAAAATGGAGTGGACAAAAAAAATAATTACGGAAGTCTTCGAAATGTATCGTTTACTGGAAAGTCAAAGATAAACTTTATCTGAATCCCAAATAATTTTCAAAATCCTCCGTTTCATTATGTCTCAGTTCTTGTATTAATGCCATATGACCATATTTATGTCTCTTCTAGACCCATTTTTCCAATCCATTATGTTCGAAGTCGTGTTTTTACACAAACTGATAAGAGCCACGTATCGTTTCTCTTCCATCCCACTTCTCTCGTCAAAACTACCTTTAGAAAATTAGTCATGTCGAAAAGATCTAGCCCGCAGTCCACGTCGGCTTCGTTCAAACTGTGACGGAATTTGCCACTAACGCACAGATCTGGTCCTTCACGGGCTACTTCATGAAGGTGCGATTTCTCTGTTAATAGTCACTGTCGGATTTGTCCTTCGGCAGGCCAATCCAATCCAATAAGATTTATTTGCATTTTTATTGTATTACATTTCATGCCTTAACTTAAAACTAACTATTTACATTATACAGGGTGTCCCTGGACTTCCTCTTTTCCTCTCGGGAATGTATAGATGGGGGCAAAATATCAGCAGTCCTTCATATAACTTTCGTTCCTAAAAGCCTTCGTTACCAAGTTACGGGCCCTCAAAGTTACAAAATGATAAATGTTTTTCTGTGTTAACTTTCAAAGGAAATATTCAAAATCATCTAAATTTTGGTGATTGACTAAACAAATGAATTCCTTCGATGAGCTTTCATGCAGGAGTCAGTTGTTTCGCTACAAAGTCAGGAACGGACTACCCCCTATGGTCCACAGCCCAGAACTTTGGAATGACTGGGATTTGTCAATATGTTTTAACAAAACAACGTTACCTGGACAATTTCCCGAATAAAAGTACTCGTGTAGAAAATCGATCGGAGCAACGATTTTTGATAAAAATGCATTTTTGATCGACGACATCCAACCTGAGATGTCTACCATTATTCGAAAAGATTAATTTGTAATGAAAATGAAAATGATAGGTACAATGTTCATAACGAATTTTTATCATGCAAACACGTTTACCTTACAAAACTCATGGTGTAAATAATCAATCGCAAGCCTCAAGAGCAAACAGAAATTCAAAATCCTCTACAAAAACTGCTCGATATGACCCCCGTCTCTCTCAATACATTTTCTTAGTCGGCGCAAACACCCTCTCTGCACTTGAATTAGCATGCCAGGTTCGTTTCGTATGGCTTCACAATGTAATGTAATTCTATTCAACAAAGCATCTCTGGTGTGAATAGGTGTAGCGTAAACAAGGCTTTCCAGATGCCTTCACAGAAAGAAATCCAATGGAATTGAATCCGGAGACCGCGGTGGCCATGAATATGGCCCACCTCTACCAATCCATCTATTGGGAAAATCTGGTTCAGATGGTCCCGCACAATCGAACTAAAATGAGGAGGAGCGCCATCATGCATGAACCACATATCTCTTCGGGTTTGCAAAGGAACATGTTCCAAAAGTTCATTCAAATCGTTCTGAATGAACTTCAAATAACGTTCTCCATTCAATCGGTCATGTAGAACGAATGGTCCTATAAGATGGTTTCCTATGATACCAGCCCAAACATTCACGTTGAACTTCCGTTGGTGTTTGGTTTGCAATATCCCATGGGGATTTTCCTCGGCCCATATGTGGAGATTATGAGAGTTGATTACTCCATCTCTACTGAAACCTGCTTCATCAGTGAATAAAACTCGAATAATAAAAGTCATATCCTCTCTCTGCTTATCCAGGAACCAATTGGCATATTCCAGTCGTGCTGGAAAATCTTCAGGTGTCATGGCATGTACCTTCTGGATGTGATATGGGTGGAGCAGTTGTTCCCTAATTTTTCTATGAATAGTGGATTCGGATGTATGGAATTGTTCTGATAGGTTCCTGATGCTCATTGAAGGATCATCAGCGACAGCTTCCAAAATATTTTCCTCCAATACAACGGTACGCACAGCCCTAGGAGCGTCACACCACCTTGGCAAAACTGAACCTACAATAATATCGAAATAAAACAATTAATTATCCATTAGACATACCTGTCTCCCTCAAGCTGCGATCGACAAGCTCGGACGTTTCTCTTGCCGGTAACGTTCGATTGGGAAAATGCTCGGCATACAGACGACGGGCTTCTGCAGCATCACCAAATGCTCGTCCATACAATGCATGCATATCTGCATATTCGTTGAATGTAAACTGTTCGGCCATATCAAAACACTCCAAACTGTCCTATTAGAATATTGACAATACAATGACAACGCACCACTCAACAAAACAAAACCGCATTCCAGTTGTCATTTTTTATCCACACTAATTTTCTTTCTTTCTACAAGGTGTTTTTGTCAACATCCATGGAAGAAATGGAACATAAATTTATTCACCGGATATTTTTCACCTATTCATGTGCAGCCGTTTTTGTAGTTTATTCGTTTGCTTTCCATTAGTTATGTCTTCCGATGTGCGTTTTTGCAGCTAAATTTATCTTCGGGTTGAAGATTTTCTCCCATGAAATTATACTTATCAGTGAAACTCCTCAACATTTAAACTGTGAATACGAATTTGCAACATCCAAATGTTGAGTTTCATGAGATTCAGATAACACAACACGAAACGTGCTTATTCCACGCGTACATACAAAATATGGACTGAATTCGATATTTCATAGTGGAGTAGCTTGTAAGTTCAAAAACACCACGAATCTACATAACTTGATATTTCATTTGAAAAAATATCTACATTGTGAATGAAACTTTCAACTAGGTACTGTACTTTTTGTTTACGACTTTATTTTAGCATATTTTGTATTATCCCTGTTATAAATGTTGTTGAATTAACGTTAGCATTAGTATTTCTACTGTGAACATTTTTCATTTCAAATAATGGTGGACGATCGGGTTTGATGTCGTCGAGTAAAACTGCATTTTTATTAAGAAACGTTGCTCCGATCGACTTTCCACACGAGGACTTTTATTCAGAAAACTCGGCAGACCAGTTCCGCGAGCGTGGACTGGCGGATCTGGACTGCAGGCCGCATCTCTCGAAAAATTATTTCGTGTGTGTCCAGCTAATAAGACGATGATGGCAATCAACACCTAACTTGTTTCTTACTTTTTAGTTTATTTTCTTTTTTTCGTAGCCGGGTTACAGTTTTTAAACATTTCATTTGATTAGAAGTTTACATTGATGATAATAATGTGGCACCAGTTGCTTGCCAGCAGAAAGAAATCAAATAACAACAACACAAGATATTGTAGGATATATAAATGAAGTCATATACATTACCCCGTACAGAAGGAGAATATGACTTACTCAATACAATGATTCAAGGGTGCATCGGAAGATTTGGTAATAGAGTTAGTTATTATTTGGTGTCGTACTTGTACGATCGAGGGAATGGAAGTGTTTGAATTAAATCGTCGGGTTTCATTTCTAATAATAAATTACTGAATTTCCCCAAATACGTCATTCGCCAGCCGCATTATGATTTGTCCAACTATCAAATACGTATTTCTTATCAGATAAGAGGCGCATTTGAATATTTCAGTTCAACAATTGATTGAACAAAGTTAAACCAGCAATCAATGTTCATAAAAAAATCAACTATGAAAACAAAAATCCGTATGCTTTCAAGTAACGAGTGCCAAGGTATGTACTTTTATACACGATTTTCTCCTCAATGTAAACTTCTGAAAATGGCGGTCATATCGTTTTCTTTCCAGCACCAAAAGCTCATATATTTATTAACTACCTATATTGATAACACTCCAGAAGACCAAATGTGAACAAAGTGAAGTCGACAAAATCATTCTGTCTTTTTTTATCCTGGCGACCAACTTTCCAAATGCGACACATGACATATTTATTCAAGGTTAGATAAATTATTTGACATTTTTACCAAAAAACTATTAAATGATTATTTTCCTCAATTCTATTTGACATTGAAACATTCAGAACTTACAATTCGAAAGAAGTTAAGTTCATAGCACTTTTTAGTTTGTTACACTTCGTTACCATAATGTGAATTTGCAACAAATGAAATGAGTTTGTCAAACTCCAATGATTGTTGAACGATGAGAACTAGATAAAAAGTATGTTTTCTCTTGGCGCATGTGCATTCATTCATTAGCGCCCGTATTTGAAAATCGATGTTCAATTGTTACGGGTTTACATGGGCTATCCTTATCATCAATATTTTTAGTCAATGAATATATGCAAATGCTACCGGTAATTTGAAATTATTATTTGAAAAACTGATTATACGCCTGGACAAATAACCTGCTAGTCGGAGCCGCACGGTGAATATAACAAAATAGCTGTAAAAAACACGAAAATTAAGGGTAATGGCAGTGTAAAGTTGTAAGGTAACGTTAAATCAACGGTTGTTCTTGGTGAAACTCCATTTCGTTTGCCTCAAAATACCATTGAGTATGTGAAATTTCGAACAAATACGAGAAATGTGAGCGAGGAAGATAAATTCAAAATAAAATCAAAGCAAATAAACGAGCAACAAGATGTACATTTGAAGAATGTTTTTGGCTTTTTCTTTCTCCATTTTTTGAAATATGAAAATTGAGAACTGGATTAATACTCTTCTGGATATAGAAATAACACATAATCTCTTCAATCAAGCAAGGAAATAATTTGGAAACTTCCACAATTCACGGGAAAATTACCCGATGTGAGATAAGACCCAAGCAGCTGAAACTTCAATAAAAGGCAAAATGTGTTTTTTTTTCCGGAATGAATTGACTATTCAAAATATTCGCATCCGAAAGAGTTTTGTCCAATATTGAAATTTAATTTTTCACTCATGACATCATTTATGCGATTATTTTTCCTACCTGTGGACTAATGGACGCTCCAAAAATCCAGACGATCCACCATATCCAGTTCGTCTGTGATGTGATTTGTAGACGTAACTGACATAAGCCAAAGCCTCCTTGGGGACGCTCTAAAGTAAATTGAAGTCTAAACATTTTAACTGGGGGCGGATTTGAAGAATACACTGGAAGTAACATGTCAGCAAACATTATTAGAGACGTCAAACAAGCCTGCTCCCATATATCGGGAAATGTAATATAAGAAATATGAGGTTTAGATGTATTTATATAACCGGAGTTTGCTAGCAAATAGATTTCGAAAAACCGAATATAATCCCAAAACGAATGTCAACTTTGCTTGGTTGATTTTTGCATTTGTATTCTGGAGAACATCTAAAATGAATTTATTTGGATATGCTAGAACTGTTTACTGTCCAACACCATATGAATGTTACG
This sequence comes from Gonioctena quinquepunctata, assembly GCA_018342105.1. Classification (NCBI taxonomy): domain Eukaryota; kingdom Metazoa; phylum Arthropoda; class Insecta; order Coleoptera; family Chrysomelidae; genus Gonioctena; species Gonioctena quinquepunctata. Next base: position 99,627 of record JAFIRS010001331.1, on the reverse strand, counting down.
TCTTTTATATTGATCACCACTCTGAAATTGAATAAATGACAGTCTACCAGATTTTTATCGTGGAACAGATTCAACGAAGTACTTATGAACAGAATATAAACCTACTTTTGCTGTTTATTGATTTTATCTACAGCTGTGAAGAATAATGACTGTGATTTGATACTTTTTTGAATGTCATAATAATTGATTTGTTGAAATTATAAACAGGATGTTCATAAAATCAGATGTGGAATCATCTGCGACTGAAAGATAAACTTTAGTCACTATAATTTCAGATATTTTCTTTTGAATTAGGGCCTTTTTAGAATATCTATCAGATGTAGTTCAATGTCCAGCGTGGCTTTAGCCGGGGAAGTAGTTGTTTTCTGTTAGACATTCGTCATAATAATGTTTATTACTGCACTAGTGCTTTTTTGAATCTATTACCGTACTAGTTTTAAGAATAAAAATTCAACCAAAATGAATCGTTTATTGAATCAATACAAATAAAATTCAAATAGAAAACGATAAAAATTCAACAAAACGTTATTTTTCTCTCAAGAATTATGTGAAAATGTATTCATTTTATAAACAATAACAATAGACATTGAGCAAGATATGATTTTTCACTTATAATTTATGTGAAAACTTATATATATATATATATAAATATATATATATATATATATATATATATATATATATATATAAATACAGTGCAGTCTTTTCAATTATACAAGTTAATGCCAGATGCTGACATTTCCAATGATTTATTTGAATAATCTTCAGCAACCTAGTTAGATTTCCAGCCGTCGCGCCGCGTCGTTTTATAGTCAAGATATCTGCCCCAGAATCAAAATCAAAAGAATAGTTGATGATTGCCGGAAACAATGCCCAGTATATTGTTTTGAATTGGATAATTCAAGATACTCAGCAATTAATTTTGACATACAGCCAATAGTGTTTATACCAATTGGTTGTTTCATACATTTTCCAGCTCTATATCCAACGAAGAAACGCTTACGATCACAATTCGTCGGTCTCAATTCCAAGTATTTCCTAACCACTTCTACTAAATTCAAACCATCAGTATTTCTAGTTGATTTTGTTTTTTGTTCAGTAGTTCGTATTACAACTTGGTAGCATATTCCTTGGTCTTTAACTTTCTCATTCAATAAATTTATATATAAATTGAAAAATAGTTCTTCAATCTATACTAGATAATTTTCAGTATATTGCTACCTCCGTGCTCAAATACAGTTCATCTGGGGCCTCTGATAAAAATTAATCGATTTCTTCTCTTTGAAAAACTCGGGATTTTTTTGCATGGAAACCATCTGATTGCCGATTCAAAAAAGCTCGTAGCTTTAGATATTTTGCCAAATCAATGTTATTTTTTATGTTCAGGGTAGCTTTCAACATTGAATAGGTAGACAATAACGTTGAAGGCTTCATTTTTTTCGTAAGATCGGAAAAATAGGCATCAGCACATTTTCAGAGAAAGATCCTACATTTGTATTCTGTCCACATTCCATGAATCTGCTGTATGTGAGTTCATATACAGTTCCTGACTTATCCGGTAATAGATTCAATTCCACATTTCGCGTCTTTTATCTCAGGTGGTGTTGATGGTAATTACTCATCCTTTTCAATTACATCCATTTAGAACAGTTATTTTTTAAAATTGTCAATGACATTAAAGTAAACACAAACAATTCAACAAAAGTTATCAGCAGTGAACATAGTAACAAAGAGCCAGTTACCTCCGTTGAAATAATTTAATTATTTGAATATTGATAATGAAACGCAAATAATAAAAAAGACGATTTTGCGTGAAATTAGTATAAATTTGGAGAAAAAATTATATGCTTCACACGGCAGAAAAGCAGATTTAATGCCTTGGCTGGTTTCCTAGCCTCGGCTATGAAACACCAGCCGCGGCATTAGATCTTGTGCTTTTCTGCCTAGTAAAACAAATAACTATTTTATAGATGGTAATGAAAACCTTGCCTGTTATACATAAAATTATGTACGCACTTACTTATACACGAATCGTCTATAATGTCTATATCCCACTTGTCACGTAAATACCCATTGAAGAAGCATTCGACTCCATCAGTAGAAATAAGTTGGTTGAAGCAATGGAAAAGTTAGGAGTACCAAAAAAGCTGAAGGTAGTTTGTTGGAAGGATTCATGGTGAATAAGGAGATTCTTCATCCACAATCCTCTTCTACAGAGTGTAGGAAGCTTGATATATGACACTAGATACCAGTGCTCAGACTGCGCTGATGTCCTGATACTGATGCATAGATCCAAAAGCAGAAATAATATTTAAATCATCAAAAGAGAAAGAAAGATACTTTAGCTTAACAATTAATAAGACAAAGTAATGTTGATAGAAGAAAATAGCAGAGAAGAGAGACTACCAATCTGATTATCAACTGTGCACAAACTAGATAATACACAATATAAAAAAAAGGTTAAATAAAATGTTAGGATAACGTGAACAAGTGAAGGAAAGGAAGATAAGTGTTTTATATATATATATATATATATATATATATATGTATTTCACGTCGAATGTGTTTTTTGTTGATGTTTCTGTAAACTCTGTACATTTTAGTAGTTTGTTGTTCTGTAATGGTGACACGGGATGGCAGTTATTGTTCTACGAGGCAGGAACTTGAATGATATATTTGGTCTGAGTGAATTATAATATCATACGACAATCATACCATAGGATGACATCACAGAAAAAGATGCCCCTAACAAAGGTGATTACTACATATACTTCATTAAGTATATCCTACCCGGACTCCTAAAGGAGGTTCCACTAGGGAAAATATACCGATGGCGATTCATGAATGATGGTACTCCAGTATTTGGAAGTAAATTACGACGATCACTGGATTGGGTATCTGGTATCTTTGAACGCGTCCTCTAGTAGATGGAAAGGCACTGAAGTCGGTGGTGGGTACTTTGAACAGTTGCTCTGAATTTATAATAATAACGTAAAAGAGAATTGGCGGCGTGCAGACAAGAAATTTTTATTCTAGAAAAAGATATCCTCGGGCAGGGATTGAACCCACGACCTCATGATTACTAAACACATGCTCTCCCAGACACGTGCTCTTCCAACTGAGCTACCAAGGACTTACGTTCGCATCTGCGATCGGAATATTGCTTTCTAGAATTTAATGTTAGTGTGTTTTAGTTCACTTACCATAATGATATTAAGATAACTGATATCAAGCATTCAAATTTTTCAGTCCTTATTGCTGTATAAGCGTGTTTTCTAGTTTTTTCAAACTCTAATTTTATTTTTCAAAATAATTCTAACGCGTACACGTAAAAGAAAATCCTCAACCTGAAAACAATACACTAACTAAGCTATTTTTTTCTGACTAAGTTAGTGTCGTCGGGCAACAATTCTCTGGATTTAGACAGATCCCGACTCTAAAAAAAATTCTGAAATGTAAATAAAAGATATGTTGAATTTTGTCATATAATCGTCCAAGGAATGATCCATCGGAGTTTGTAGGAAATACAGAGTAGAAGATAGCAAGCTTCAATTTGAAAGCACATTTTTTTTTTAAATAGTTCATTTTGAACTATGTAAGTAATTATGTTCTTAAATCAGTAAATAACAGATTGTACCGCGATGTATTCCCTTCTAACAGAAAATTGGCAGTTCTACAAGTTTCTGTATTTATTATTCAGTTAAATGGAAATAGAATAACTTACTTCACGAATCTAAAAAATTATTGATTCCTTTATTTTCAGTGCGTTCGAATGGAAACTTGTTTTTTGGAAAGTTTTCAATTTAATTTTTTTGATATTTTCAACGACTGAGAATATAACAGGGCAACAACACGTCAAGCCGAAACATAAAAGGAAAAAATAATAGTTTAAACAAACTGAAAAACGCGCTTTTATAGAAAACCAGGCTAAAAAAATAGAAAATAAGAAAAAAATTTATTTTATTTAAAAAAAAGCGTGGGGTGCATGATATCGCCTTGGCCAACAATTACCTGTGATCTGAGACATTTCTTGCTTTACTGCCCCAGGTGTGTAATGTACTATATAATTATTGATACCATGCACCCCACGCTTTTTTTTTAATAAAATAATTTTTTTTCTTATTTTCTATTCTTTAGTCTGGTTTTCTATAAAAGCGCGTTTTTTAGTTTTTTTAAACCATTATTTATATCCTACTTTTAAGTGTGGTTTATTTATAAAACCGTGTTTTCATAGCTTTTTTCAAACTATTATTTTTATAATTTTTTTGCAAATTAAAAAATGAAATAATCTTATCAAATTGAGCAATCATAATATCCGACCCCAAAAACCCCCACATACCAATTTTTAATAGAATCAGACTATAATCACAAAACGCGGCCACCATTTTAAAGCCGCCATCTTGAACTTTTCAATTCTTACAAAAGAATCATAATATTCGACCCCAAAATCCCCACATACCAATTTTGAATAGAATCAGACCATAATCACAAAACTCGTTCACCATTTTGGAGCCGCCATCTTGAATTTTTCAATTTTGATAAAAGAATCATAATATCCGACCCCAAAAACCCCCAGATACCAATTTTGAACGAATCAAACCATAATCACAAAACTCGTACGCCATATTGGAGCCGCCATTCTCTTTTTTTTTTCACACAAAAATTTCTTAATACATTGTCACCGGAATTATGTACACCTGCCAAATTTCAAATCATTCGGACGTCTGGAAGTGGGTCAAAATCGCGCCCAAAGGAGTCGGTTACAAACAAACAAACATACAAGTGAAGCTTATACAAAGCGTGTAAAAAGATCGAAGCGCTGTTACCATGAACGCGATATACCTACCTGAATAAACCGATATCATAATATCCACAGTATCTAATTCTTCTTGAATTATGAATCCATCTCTTCATCACCAATGATAATTATTATAACAGGTCGGGTTGTCTGTAGGATTTACGCAAATGTGGCCCATGTATAATTTAATGAAATGAATCTCCTAGAATGTCACATATTATATTGAATAATGCCCTGAACACGGTACAGGCGAATTGCATTACCCCAACTACAAGCTGTTTCCAACTAAACTGTAAAGGATATCAAATTTATTCATAATTAGGATGCAACCCATTTAGGGATATATGTCTCAATTCAAAATGTAATTTCACAAGCTTCTGATGTTGAACATCTCGGAATAGCTGCCATTTTGCTTAATGGTAGTGAAGCTACATGATAATTCGTGAGGTGAGTGAATGAGGATGCTGGGAAATATTGACTTCATATTTATTTAAAAAACGATAAGCAGATTCCAATTATATATATATATATATATATATATATATATATATATATATAATTATACATATATATATGAAATATGAATTTGATGACTTCTGACCAATTACACAATTGGAAGTCATTCACGACAATCGAATATGGAAGGAAAGGTTTGTATTTCGTGTGAAGTTATTTTTCTACTCCTATATTAGTAAACATTGTTTTACGTACAGTTCACTCTATAAGTAAATCCATCTTACGCACAACTGTGCGTAAAGAATAAAAACGTACAATTGTGCGTTATGATGCCTAGTATAACAATCAAGTTAGCCTTGAACCACTCAAATCGTGACATTTATCTGTCTTGCGTTTTGAATATTTGACAGTGACATTGTCATTATTTGAGATTTAAAGTTCTGAAAGAATATTGCAATTCATCAACAATAATTCACCATCCATAAATAATGATTTTGAGATTTCGTCAAATATTTTAACAATGAATAATTTATCGGAAATATCAAATGCTCCCATTGTTATAAAAAACTACAAATTTCACTATTAACTTCAATACCACTGATAATAATAATCAATAATTGCTAATTATTTAGTTACATACAAATTTAATTTCTCAAATTCATCATTTATATACTATATAGTATAAATTTATATTTTCTTAGATTTAGTTTGTTGTTGAAAATTAAACCTTAAACTACGTTAGTTACCTTCGTTTTTTATTACTTAAGGCTTAAACAAACGCACCACCCAGTATATAAAAGTTGCAGAAAAAGTATAGTACGTATTGCGTGTTGTAATTACTCATGTAATTACCGCACTCGCCGCTACGCGGCTCACGCACATTTTTTCCATTCGTGCGTAATATGCTCGATAAGTAATATACTATTATTGTTATTAAGCAAAGCGCTTTCGGCTGCTAGCCATCTTCAGTGCTTATCTATAAAATTATAGTTACAAAATATGTATCGATTGGAAATAGAAAGTAAGGTTACCTGTCATATATGAGAAATCTGATGAAGCGGAGCATATTTTTCATATGTAACATGAAGTATTCACAGAAATTGGAATATTGAAAAAAATTGTTTACTTTGGTCGAGGTTTTGAATAGGTAATAAAAATGTATATGAAGTAACTGAACTCGTGGTGAGATGTCGGATGTCATCAATTGACGTTGATTGGCACTGATGCCAGATGGACATGGTGTTGCCAGATGAGCGTGGTGCTCTGTTGGTTTGTTTGGGAAGTAAACGAAGTTCTAAGAGGATTTTAAAGAAATATCGGTGGGGGTGGAGATTTCTACTTATGTTTTGGTGAGGGCAAGCCTGCTTTTTGTGGCGGGTGGCGATGGCTGGGGTACTGTTCTTTGTTTATTTATCCGGGCGCCTCATGAGGACTAAGTGGGAGTCTGTGGTGTGAAGGCACGAATTTTCTGTTAAGATTCATTTGTGTGTTGAGGCATAGTTCGTTATTTTGGCGTTCTATGTTTATTTCGAGGTCCTCGAAGTCGAGTTTGGTTCTATTCCTCGAATTGAGGTTATGTATAATATTACTGTTCGTCTCTTGGTTAAAGGAATGGTTGTTATATTTTAAATGGAAGCCGAATGCTGAACTGTTAGGTCTTTTAATGTGTTCGTTGATTCTCGTTTCTAGGGGTCTAATGGTTCTACTTATGTAGGTGGCAGGGCAGTCGTCGCAAGTTGTTTTGTTTGTCCTTGGAGTTCGTTGGAGCTTGGTCAAGTGAGTTGAAGGACTTGTGCGAAATTTTAAATAGGGGTGATTGCCTTGTGAAAACCCTTGCTATTTTGATAAAAGGATGGAAATGTAGACATTTTCTTCATTTGTTATGCTAGAATAAGCTAGTTTCTGGATTTGTTTCAATTTTATTTCTTTGATTTTTTTTATCTATTAGAGTATGGTCGTAACCGTTTGTTTGATTATGTTGATTGAAACAAATCCAAGAACTAGCTTATCCTAGCACAACAAATGAAAAAAATGTCTACATTTCCATCCCTTTCAAACATCAACATTACTTCAACCGCACGTAAAGGTTACAAGCATTAATTTTCTTCATTGACTATCAACAGGAAGTGCAAAAAATTAGAATACAACCTATATATACAAACAGCTTTATATTTTTTTCGTTAATATCTAATACGTAATATAATTAATGAAAAAAACCTAATTAATAAAATAAGTAAAAACCCAGTAAACCTCTTCCACTCCAATAAAAAAAGTAAGATATTTCATAAACCGAGACCTGGGCTCATTACCCAGGGGTTCTCACCTAGTTTTATAAGGAAATTTGGCGGCACCACCATGTCTTGATGATTATTCGGTATCATTGATCTGCTTCTCTAATCCGAAGTGCTGATTTTTATTCATCAACAAATGGCCATTCATCAGGAATTCTATCTGAAATGGCATATTGAAATATCTTGTGAAACCATTAAAGAGTCTTGAAGGAAGTAACAGATAGATAATATCTGAAAATGAATTATTCATTTTCGTTTGGTGTCATCGGCAAATAGCATTGTAAACGTTGTTATAAATTTGGTAAGTCATTGATATAAATCAAGAAAAGTAGTGGCCCAAGAACACTATCTTGTGGAACACCATTCAAGGTCGTTAGCACGCTACTGAGTTCTTCATCGTATAATACGCATTGCTTTCTCTCGTTCAGATATGATGTGAGTAGATTGTGTATCACTGTCTGAAGCCATCAGTTAGGTAATCGACTAATTCGAGCACTGCTTTCGATGTGTTTCTCCCTTTCCTAAATCCAAACTGTCTATCTGTCAAGATGTATGTGTGCTCTAAATAATTAATAATTCTTATCGCTATTAGTTTTTCTACAATTTTTGCAATGACTGGAAGTAGTGCAATGGGTATGTAGTTTGAGGAAAGATTGATGTCGCCATTTTTGAAAATGGAAATTATTTTCGCAATTCTTAGTTTTTAAAATCTAGTTGATAATACATGTAATCGGTTGCAATAGCGCAGATGAATTTTCTCTATACATGACCACCGAGTAGTTGTAAATATCAAGCGATCTGGAGTTTTTTAGGAATTTGATGACTTTATCTCTGTACTATCAGTTAAACCAAAATGCATTGAGTTGTCAGCATTGCATGGAACTTGTTGAAGATAGCTTGTAAATGAATTATTGGGAGTGTTTATTTGATTATTAATATCACTGGCTATGTTCATAAAGAAATCATTGAACTGTTCTGATGTGAAACACGATGAACTATTTATGCAATTATTACTTACCTATGCTTTTATTTATAAGTTGCCAGATAAAACTTCCATATAGTAGTTCAGTATGTTATAGAATACTTGGATCTCATTTGTCTCACGTTTGTTCATAGAGTTCATTCCAATTTTCTAATGCTAAGTAATTATAGAATAGAGTTTTGTTGGCAACATTTTTATTCAAAATGATCTTATATTTTGATGCGGCTTCTTGTTCCATGTTAATATTAATTTGGGAATAGCGGTCTGATAGATGAAAGTCAGAGATTGTGGCTGCGTTAACCTCAAAATTTGTGAACATGTTGTCGATGCATGATTTCGAATTACCATAGATACTAGTGTAGCCCAAAGTTCATTTGGATAAGCCGAAAGATGAAAATAGTTCTATCATATCATATAACGTTCAATAATATTAACATAAGGTCCACTTCGAAGTCCCTCCTAGCAACTGCAAGTACTACCTTACAATGCTGGAGGTTCTTCTGGACGGCCCCTATCGTTTGTTCAGCACGCTGAAGAGTCCTGAAAGAAAGCGAGAAGGCGAGAGTTGACCTCATTCCCTTCCGGTATTTCGGCTCAGTGGTAATTTTTTACCACGAGTGAGTGTGGGGAAAGGAGTTGGTCCAGCCCTGTGGTCTCCCCTGCACAGGGCTAAGGCTAATTACTCCGTGATTTAGCCCTGTTTCGCGGAGCACTAGTTCTTCTGAGACCCTGGTGCCATATATCCGTCGCCATGGCGCTCACAGCTTGGATTTAGCTCTGTTTGCCAAAGCCTCGTTGGTCAAGTCGCGGCCGCCCACGCGACCACGCGAATGTTCCCGAACTGCCCCATTAGCCGCTCGGCCTCGGCCCTTTCACCTCAAACCACGTGAAGGGGCATATGTGATTGCCATTCAAACATTTAAATTGAACATAACCAAAAAGGAGTTGTTGCATCAAGTTCTTCATAGGTGCAAGGAGGGCTGGGAAGGTCTTGTGGTGTTGAACCGGGCGTCAAGCACGACCAAAAGAGAACGGTGTCTGTGTTTCGTGCCCCGATGTACCTCCGGTGCTACTTACACGGCCAAAAAGAAAGCTGTAAATATTGCCCGAGATAATGCAGATATGTTCGAACGCACGGAACAGTTCGGTGTTTAGTTGTGGGAACGAACTTCAATGAAAGACAAAGACAAGAATGTTCGAATTAATTCTCGTGCACATCGCGTACTATTTTCTGATTGGTTGCCGAGTAAGATATTTCCATCACCAGCCAATCCGAAAACAGTAGTCAAATCTGACAAACAATCGTTCGTTGTCCGCTTTCTAATTCCCAACTAGAGGCACCTGCGAGAATCTTGGAAACATTACCGCAACACTGTCTACCTGTCAATCTGGTCTTTGTGTTCTTACAACTGATTTTTTTTGTAATTGTGATTTGTTAAGTGCTCCGAAGTGTGTTGACTTCATCTACTAGTTTTGACACTGACAACAATGACTGAATTATTTTGTCATTATGAATAGGACTTCTTGCAAAAACTGAACCTCCAAGATAGAAATACTTCACCACAAAATAATGAGGAAGGATTGAACAAAGTTTGTCTAGTTCTCGGGAATCACTATAATATCTTCAACTACTCAGTTATATATTTTTTCCAATACTTACGTCAAAAATTTGTAATTTTTGATGACTTTTAAATGTCAAAAGTAGGCTGTTCTTGAACAGAGTGCAAAACATTTTTTTTATCAAACCTGCATCATAATCCTTATTTTATGAACTATAAAGCGTGCAAAATATCAAGATTGAAACACGCCGTGTTTCGAAGGAAAAAGCGTGCGAAATCTCAAGATCAAAACACGCCGTGTTTTTAAGGTAACAAAAACAAGCCCAACCTCCATATCAATCATATGAACAATTGCCATATCCATGTTAAACAAGACGTGACATCAGATGTCCATTACATACCTGATTAAATGTATTAAAATATAGGGAACATTATCCTGATCTCAAATTCATTTCCAGCATTGTTATTGAAGTTATGATGCAGGTATAATAAAAAAATAGCATAGGATACACTTGTGTAAGTGCCTTCAAAGCACTTGCAACGTTGAGGGCACTCCGATCCGCGTCGTGTCCTCAAACTCGTTGCGCGTGCTTTAAAGGCTCACTTATACACTTGTATCATAAGTACAGACCTACGTTGTTTAAATACCCTGACAACTTTATATTCCTTCTAATTCTTCCTGGTAGGTATGTATTGCGATTGACTGAAATAATTTTGCTTAATGTCACTGTCACTGCCAAAACAATAAAAATCGGATGTTTGCTTTCAAAACGTTAATAATAAAGGGTATTTTAATTTTTATATAAAAAAACCAAAGTAATGGAAAAAATCATGTATACAACTCGAATATAAAGCCTTGCTTTATATTTTTATTGTATAAATAACTATTTCCAGTTATAGAGAAAAATCTAGAATAAAATTATTAGTTCAATTATAACGTTAAACATTTATTACAAAAAAAAAATATTGAAAATTCAGAAAAAAAATCGAAAAATATTTTTCGAAAGAAGTTTGTGAAGTTTTTCAGAATATTTACATTATAGATGGGTCGGTTCATCGGAATTGCTTTTTGAAGAAATTAAAAACATGTTATGATATCATTTACATCATATGGCATCGATATTATAATTGTTCAGAGCCTCCACAGGTACAAACCGGTACTGTGAGCATCGTATGTTCAAAGTTGTGATGAATATCAGTTATAGGAATGAAAAAGCGATAATAAATATGAATAAAAAAAATATCTATTGAAAATGCATTTAAAAATATAAAAAAAGTGTCTATATGTCCAATTGTCGTCAATAATTATATATTGAACGAACATATACCTTGATTTCCTGAGATTGAGGACACATGTATGTCGCACATTTGGAGTTATTTGAATATTCAATGACACTGAAAAACTTCGCATTGTCCATGCAGCATGTGGAATGTCCAATCAAAACGGGTTAGAATTATTGTCTTACTATTTTTGTTCCCATATTAATTGGTCGAACTCGACAAATTCGATTTGAACGGCGTTGAATTGGATGAATGGTTACAGCAAAGATATATACCATTCCCCAAACACCCATAAACCCCTAGTCCACATCTGCAAATACAAAAATGTAAATGACTTTCTAACACTCCAAGCGCAAATTGCCCCCTCTCGATATTAACATCGATATCATGGCTCTGCTAATTTCCAGTGATATAATTTGCAAATGGAAATAGGATGTGTATCGAGCGATTATGATGCATCATGTAGCAATTAATGCAAACTATATCAAATTCAATTAGGCCACTCCAGAAAGGCCCTTGCTTTGACCGCCCAACGCATTACAAATCCCTCCTCCCTTAGTCGAAAGTACCGACGCTCATCCTCGGAGAGCGGACAATTCCGTTTGGGAAAATCGTCATTACTGATGATCTCAATTAGGTAATACAATTGATATTCATTCTTTGAAGAATTAAAAAAGCATGTGGAAAATAAAGTTTTAAATATAATTTTATGTTTGTGATTATCACATATGTCACATCGCTTATAACGATAATAATGACTATTCCATTCAAAATTGAATGAGATTGAATATCCTGAAAAGGGGAATATTCTCAGTTGGATATTGATAAATTTTTCAGAATATCTATCAGATGTAGTTCAATGACCAGCGTGGCTTTAGTAATTGTTTTCTGTTAGACATTCACAAAAATAACTTCCTTTTTATCGTAGATTTTTCAATTCACAGAAATATTTTTTTATCAATATCCAATTGAAAATGTTTCCCTTTTCAACATGAATACCCCACAAGAGGTTATCTTGACGATGGAAGATAGTGACTAAAGTTTATCTTTCAGTCGTAGATGATTCCACATCTGATTTTATGAACATCCTGTTCATATTTTCAACAAATCAGAATATCCTACAATTCACATATATTGACTATGATGTTCCAAACCGCTCCTAGGGCGCGCTGAAAAATTATCACTTCAGCGGGAAACCGTGGAGTGTAGGCTATGTGATGAAGAGGAGGAAACAGCCTCTCATATTATCTTCGACTGTGACGCCCTAAGTAGAAGGCGACACAGAACCTTTGGAGAGATCAGCCCGGAAACAGGCATGAATCCAAAGAACCTTATTAACAGGCTACTAAACCTAATTAAAGGCACAAACCTGTTTGAATGAGGAACCACTGACGACAGAGTGATACAATAGACCCCAGCTGGTCGCAGTATCAAGGGAAGCAAAGTGCCAACCCTGTCTCTGGCTCGTCAGTTTTCAACCAACCAACGCTTTAGCAAACGTCTGTGAGGTTCGTAGTCGGCACGCCCGCCAGTTTTTGAATACACGCGAAACATCTGCTAATGGTGGAGAAAACTGAATGTCTTGAGTGAAAACATGGTATAGTGGGCTGGTTTTGCACTATAAATGACCGAACATCAATGCCTAGCATGTCGAGAACATTGGGGAAGGGGGGCACCCGATATTTGCTATAGAAAGATTAATAAATCTCACTCAACTTCTCTCCTTCTTCCCTTTCCTCTACATCATCGTCTTCCTTCTCTCAGGCTAGGGGTCCTCGGATATACTGGGCTGCATTTCGGGTGGATGTTCTGAGATGTCTTTCTGCCTGCCACCGCTCGGTTCCTCTTCTCAAAACAGACAAAAATACTTATAAGAATCATAATAATCATGGTGACAATTTGATATCTGCTGTTCATTCATTCATAACTTGTAGCGTGACATGAAGTTATTAGTAACGTATCTGTCCCGCTTTCCCAGTTAAGGCAAAGTCGTCGACTGCGTCGTATGAGACGGTTGGGTCGGCGTTGGAGCAGTACTCTCCACAGCTTCCACATAGTTTGTAACAAGAGACCGACTCGTCGGCAACCACAGTTCTCGTGCGACTCTTCTTGCAAGAGCATGCTACTAGGGTCAACAGGGCATCTGGGACTGGGCTCTTGACGGTGGTAATAGGAACCATGGAGTTTCCAGCCTTCCTCCAGACCCAGTCTTCGTGTGACAACTTCGTTCCCAGCCACTGTTGAACTTGGTAAAATACCCTCAGAGAGTGTTGCTTCGCTGCAGCTTCAGTTGGTGGAAGAGATGCTATATTACCAGTCAGCTTATATGCTGATGTAATATAGCTCTTGAACCATACAAAGCCACTAAGAATATCTCTCCCACCTCAGTGATTTCTTCTGGTGTTGTTCTGGAATTGGAAAACTGGCAAATGTTTTGTAATAGTCTTTAATGACTTGAATCCGCTTTTTTGGAAAAGCGCAGATGTCGAGTCACAACCGCTAATGGCATGGCTGAATAGTATATACTCCGCCAGGCTGGTTTCAATGGGGGTTTGTGGATGATGAACGAGTGGAGCGACACTGCCTCTCCCTGGTTCCAGTAAATATACATTTGCCGGCGTTTGGGTCCCAATCAATATGACTAGAATGTCAATATATTCGCCGACCAGTATTACTACTTCATGTTCCAAATTGGGCAATGTTACAAATCATGGTGTCTGCCTATTTGTTTTCAATTTGGGCTGCAGTGAGTAATGACCTCAGCATATGAATCAGTCTTTGTTTGTTTTTAGAATTGGAAAGGAACTGCCCTTGGCTGACTGTGGGTATTTCAACCGCCGACTCCTTCTCTGATCATCTCATTCGCCCCATGTTATCAAATTCATTATATGTCGTGTGTATCGCCTTCACTGAATCATTTGATACGCCTATGGTATTTCTCGCAATAGCTTCGCTTCGGACACCTTCGAAGGAAACTGTTCATTAGGAGGGGGAAGGACTACATGCTGTCTCGATACTGAATGCACTCTACATCTTTGAGGTTCTGAACGTAGGTATCTCTTTATTCGGGGGCACCGCACTTTCAACATGGTATTTTCTTCGTTTTTCGCTAAGTGACAAAAAGTTACCATTTTAAGAGCGCTCTAGCGGCGGTTTGAAACATCATAGGAATCAATTCAATATGAGTATATCGTAGGAAATTTAATTTACCTAAATTTTGTATGGAATAGCCATCATCAAACAATTTATTGTTCGTGAGTTATAAGCGAAAACAGCGAAAAACTGCAAAATGTTTGCGGTTTTTCACGATTACTGAAATAGCTCACCCTCGACGAAGTGGCAAAGTTGAAAATCGAATTCTGCGAACAAAAATACATATAAAACCGTTGAGAAAAAAAAATCCGGTTTTTTTCCTGGGAACGACAAGTTCAGATCTCATATGCTTGGATTATGGGTATATGGAAACTATGTGAATAGCAGAACCAGTACATTTGAAATTCATCTTTTTGCCAACCAACCATAAATTGCACGCCAATAAAAAGTCAGTGTTAATCCTATCTCGTGTTGCGAATTTTGTTAAAAACGAAGGTCGGCTGACTTGGCCCTTCAAGCGGTACAGACACTTTATTTCAAGGAACTAACCTGGGAGTCTTTTTTGACATAGAGTCCGCTCCGCAGGCCAGAGAAACTCCATCCATACTTATCAATTGGGTAGCAATGGCCATAGAGTAGAGAGGTGACGGCCTCGATGGTAGAAAATTGGGTCTATACCGTAGTGATGGAAGTTGCCCATAAGGTAGCTGCGTATATTCTCACCTCTGGTTAACAGGCCCTTGGAGCAATTCGCCAACAACGGAGGCTACATCTAGCTTTACACTGGTGACGTAATTTTTCTGGTGACAGTTCTGTTTCAAGAAGTTGTTTGTGACAAAATCAAACTCGACTCAAACAAAGAAGATTACACTATAAACAAAGGAGACTGGCTCAGATCGCCAACAATATTTGGTAAACATCTAAAGCTGCTACATTGAATACCTAGAGGTGATACTGGACTCGGAGCTAATATGGAGACCACATATTGATCAATTAATCAAAAACTGAATAGTGGCTATATTATATGGCAGCTACACCAGACGGAAATGGTTTCATATAATCCACTGGCTTCAGATCCAGAGTCCTATATGAAGCGGTGGTCTGGTGGACATAAGTGGACCAAAAAATTGCCACCCTCAAGCTAACCACAATCCAGAAACTAGTCTATAAATGGGATAATCGGCACAATGAGGACAACCCCTTCCCCCAGCTCTAGACGTCCTTCTGGATTTCCGACTTGTGTACGAAAGGAAGCAATGACAACCCACTCAAGAATGCGGGATCTACGAAAATGACTGAGAATGAAATATCTCCATCCGCCATCAAAGTGACACTGGCGGAGGCCAAAATCAGAAGGGAATACTAGAAAAGCAGATGCGGGAAGAATAAGTGCAGAAAATGCAGCCTGCTTTACAGGCAGATTTGAACTCGAGAAAGAACAAGATCTTCTGAGTACAATACAATACGCTCTCCTAGATATAATCAGAATGAAAGAGATTATAACTGGTCCAGAAAGACATATTTATGCCGGTTCTGATAGTTAGATCGCCCTACAGGATCAGGATCAGATCGAAACTGGTCCAAAAATGCAAAAAAGCTCTTAAAAAACTGGCAATGAGAAAGGAAGACCAAGGGCAACTAGCAAACGCACCAGCTAGCTAGCAAGCCCTACTATGGACCAAAACCTGCACTAAATATAACAAGGAGACAAATGTCCACAGTACTGGAAGAGTAATCATATAAGGGACCGACACCAGAAGGACGGCCAAGTTAATCAAGATGAACAGGAAATAACTACGACTTTTGGTCAGAATTTTTTCCGGACACTGCAATATTAGTAGGCATATTACTCTGAGTTGATTCATCCATTTATAGAGAGAAACATACTGACCAAACCAAATGATAAATTTAAGAAAAATATAACATAAGTTGACACCCAGTGAAATTTAAGTGATGATTAAAAAAGCATAAATACATAAAGGTATTCCCTGAAGTTAACGAATACCCTTGAGACTGCAAAGGTTGTATGGGTACCAAAAACTTTTTAACGGTCAAAGATAGACTTATACAACAAATTTCTGAAGCAATATATAGAAAACCTGGTGTATCCAGAATATTAATAATATCGATATATATATATATATATATATATATATATATACATATATACTTTTTCTGCTATACTCCAAGCTTTTTTGGAACCATATATTTCTTTTGCATCTTCAAAAGTTCATAGGATGTTTTATTGAATGCTTCGAAAGTCTGCTATAGCCTAGCAGACTTTCTGGCGGATAATACCTGACAAGTAAATTCGAAAGGAGTTACTGTAATGACATGTCATAACCCCAATATACATGATGTGATATAACTCCTTCCACCCCTGTTAACAGTTGATAGTACAAAAAAAATAAACAGATTTTTCTTCTGGAACTTCTGCGCTAAGTCCTTAGGGAGCCAGAAAAAAAAAGAAAAATGTATTATCTACCAAAACTTGGCTATTTCGCGGTTCTCAAAATCTGGACAAAATTGACAAAATAAATTGTTTTTTTTTTAAATGGCATTCATTATACCATTGCATTTGTATACCATTATCATTCGAAAATGGGATGTGCTACAAGAAGTCTTCCCCAGGATTTCCAGAATGTGTTGCTAATTTTTATCAGTGCTTAAACAGGAAAAACTATCTTCTGCTTCCAAAAAATCAGAATAGATTTTCAATTTTATGCATACTGCGGCTTAACGAAGTTTCGAATTAAAATGATGAATTGGTACTTGTCAAGAATAAAAGAATAGAATGTCAATATAGGAGATATATGTGAACATACTTACTGACAGGTTTGTATATTCAACTGAAAACCACAAATAAGTGGGTAGCAGATTAGGATTCACTGTAAACTTTTGTCTTCTCTTAGTGCTCCAAAGTCTTCTCTTAGGCTCTTATGCCAGTGAGTGAAAAGGATATAGGTAAAATTCCTTATTCTTCACACGTAGACAACACGTTGCGCTGAAGTGTAATACCAACAACGTCACAAAGTGATATGGCGGCCGCCCAATCCCACTGCTGAAAGAATTGGGTGATGATGAACGAGTGAGACTCGTAGATTAGCTAAAAAAGAATGCAATTAGTGGAGACATGTGGATTATAATGGTACCTATAATATGTAATAATATTATTAACATTTGGATATAACATTTAGTCTCATACTTAAAGAACATATGTTAATAAAACTTGATCGATATCGATATTTTTATTTTTTATGTCAATACTCATCAATGCACAAGGCTCGTTGATTAATAATCACAATCAACACACAATCACAGCAAGTGTTTCTGTTACTTATGCCAATTTTTACCACCCAGAAAAAATGTTTCACGTGTTCATTCTCCAACAAAAAAATTTTTGCTTGCAGTAAGTGATGCTTTTTCTATTACTTTCATTGCTGGGGGTTTCTCTTCCTCTGGAAGTGAAAAAAATTGCAGTAATCTGTTCAAGAAGGATACATTCATAAGTTTGCCACGATGCCTCACTGAGTATTGGTATTCTGGATGCAAATTATACTATTTTACTTTTCCAATTTGTAGTGAAGTACCGATGAAGAATTGAATTTTTTTTATACATAAGACCAGTTTTTTTTTTAACAAAATCGACGAACCGACGAAAAACGAAACTAAAAAGCATAAAATAAAATAAACCTTCTCAGTTTTGATAATAACTGAGCTCCTAATTAATGTAACTAATTTTGAGTCGGCGTCAAACAAACTAGCAATTGAATTAGGTAAAGCGTAAAATGATGGCAGCGGGATGCACGGCGGCGTTTCGTTTATTTTTTTAAGAAATTTTATGATGTTCGTTCAATATTTGTTTGGCGCCGACTCAAAATTAGGAGCTCAGTTATTATCAAAACTAAGAAGGTATATTTAATTTTTTGCTTTTTAGCTTCTTTTTTCGTTGGTTTCATTTTTTGTTAAAAAGTTTTAATTTTTGTGGATGAAATCCACTAATTACTACCCATCCAACTGACTCTAGGTATCCATTATGTTTTGGTATCATCAGAACTACATATGTGTGCCAAGTTTCAACATAATCGGTTCACAGATGAAAAATCAATCATTCCCTATTTTTCTACCCTTAAGGGTGGACTGTTCCTTTCCAAATTCAAATATGGCCAACTCTATCCAATAAAAAAAATATCTGAATCGGATAATCCAGTACTAGAGCGCTAGAATCGGTTAACGGGTGAAAATTCAGTGGGTGAACAATAAATAATATTTCCTATTTTTCTACCATTGGGGCTGATTTTTTTTCAAATTAAAATGGGATCAACTTCGAGGTCAACCCTATCCAATGAAAAAAAAATCATCGTAATCGAACAACTCTGTGAAAAGTTATGCGTGGTCAAACATTTAAAAAAAATGAATATACGCGTCAACTAGAGAACCTCCTCCTTTTTGATTTCGTCGGTTAAAAACGCAGAAATGTTTTTAGAACAGATAACTGACATAATTTACTCACAAGAAGAGAGAAAAAAAATACAGTAATGTTTTTCTAGCAACAAAATTAAACAGGTTTTTCAATACATATGAAGGCGACGAGTAAAACATATTTCGTATACTGTCTAGTGACGATAAAGCAGAAAATGCTGTTTCGTACGAGCAATATAATCTCGAGTAAAGCAGAAAATGCGGGAAAAAAGTAAAAAATCCTGAAATATTAAAATGCAATAATACGCGAGCCGTAAACTTCCATTACTCCAATAAACGTATAGCGCAGGCAGAAATGAAAATAAATTTGTACACTCCACGGGGCACCACATGTTTTTTTAAAACATTTGACTCGGCGTAATCTCGTAATGCTCCGGAAATGATGCTATGCAGACAAAATAATTGAAATATTAATTTGTACTTCTCCCATTTCTTCAAATTCAATCCAAGCAAAAATCGATGGTGTATTCGCGTGGATATTCTTGTTCAAATGAAAATGATTATTCGGTAGCGAAGACTTTCAAGAATATTTTATCGAATTAGCGGTAACAATGAAGGATGGAAACAGGCTGATTATATCAGAACAAAGTTGATTCGGGCAGCATAGATCAGCAATGGATGTCAATCTAGAAAGTGACATTCACGAAGCATCCGCAATAGTATGCAGTATAATTATCTTTATAATCACTCTCATTGCGTTGTACACAATAACAAAAAATCTAATTATTTTGAAATGAAAAATGGTGTTCCTCAGGGATACATTTTGAGTCTCCTTCTCTTTATTTTCTATACGTCTCAATTCTCAATCTATTTTCGTCACACTATAATGCACTGTTATGCTGACGACACGCATTTGTATTTAGAATTCGGGGAAGATTATTTAAATCTTGCCCTCGATCAAATGAATCATGAGTTGAATTCCTTGATAGCAATATGAAAAAAATACTGTCTTACTGTAAATACTTCCAAATCATACGTGATGTTATTTTGGAAAACAGCCGCAAGAAACCGTTGTAACAACTACCTACTAGAGAGATAATAAAAAATCTGAGGTTTTTGAAAAAAAGGATGTACGAATCTCGAAATGATATATTCGAATAGGAATCTATTGATTAAAACTCGTATTATATGATGCATTAGTACTATCAAATGATAATTAGCATTGTTTATGGACACGCACTTCTGAAATCAGATAAAATGAGACTCCAGAAACTTCAAAATACATGTGTGAGATTTATAACAGATATGAGAAGACGATAACACATTTCAAAGCACTTGAGAAATCTTGGTTGGCTGAACATAGAGGCTAGGCGAACACTACATTCCGCTACAATTTTTTATAAAATGATAACAACTGGGAAACCTCCTTACCTTTTCAAAAATGTATCTTTCCGAACCGATATACAAAATCTTAGGATTTCGGAAGCATGAGACAGTGCCCAAACACATAATTTCTCTATTACGTGGCTTGTTTTTCATATTTTCACTAAAAAGGCGTAAAAAATTTTTTACCCGCCGAATTACAACTCAAACGTCGTTTTTTCTTGTTTGTGACCGAAAAATTTAAACTATCGAAGCGGTAAATGCAGATAAGGGACACTATTCGCTGTGTGCAAGACTGGTAATGCCCTCTAGTGACTCGATAGCTGAAGTTTTCCTGTTTTATTTCCAATACTCACTATGTAACAATTTAATTTTTTTAACAATTTCCACATAATCTACCACGATGTAACGATTTTGTGCTCACTGCTAGTTCCAGATGAATCAAAGTTTTTTTCTGTCAAAGAAAACAGTAAGTAAATGATAAAAAATATGTACTTCTACTTCTGTGTACTTTTAGGTACGGCAAGTAATGTGCTTACTCATTGTTAGTTTATGAAGGTCGCAGGTTCATAAGCTCTTGAGCACATAAAAAAGTGAGGGAGCCAAGTAGTTTAACAAATTAAAAAAAGTACACATACCCAGCTTTTACCTCACGGGAAACCACTAAATAATATCAGATTCAACGCAAAACTACTTAATGAAATTCTCAAATAATATAATAAACAGAAAAGGAATGAGGTTCACAATTGTACCTGAATATGGGATCCCACTTTTACCCTTGCAAGGACGTGAGAACGTTGAACGGTCCCTAAATAATACAAACGCGTTCAACACTCTCTAACACGTATAATTGTCCACAAAATATTGGGTATTGCTTATACAGTACAAGTAACGATGTTTACTCTTAGTACTTGAACTGCATTACACTTAACATTAGTTCAGATGTAAGGCCAATTGCTTTTGTAACCGAAACCAGTTCGTGAAAATTAAAACACAAATTAATATACTTTGTCCTGATACAATGCCGTGTTTGATAGCCAACTTGGAAAGACATCAAAAGTATCTCTGTCCTCTGTTCATCAGACTGATTGATCAGTTTACAACACCGTCCAGGCGTTCCCAAACTCGCAGTTTAAGTCACTATTTGCTTTCCATCACCGGCTAACACCGCCACACGGAACTTGGTTAATACTTTTACTATCCACTTCTAGACGATCAAATAGAAAACGGAAAATATCTCAAATATTTATCGAATGAAAACCTCACGTCCCGGAATTAGAGATTGAAATTTCGTGGAATAACAGAACACTCATCTCTTTGCTGCAGTTTTTGTGATGCAGTTGGAAATGTATAAAATTTACACGTACTATTTTTGCAATCGACTACACAACAATAGCGAGGGCTCATTGTTATTATATGTATTATTGTTGTTATACCACCAAACCGCGACCGTTGCCACTACGATAATAATAATGTCTATCCATCTGAAGTATGGTACAATATTTTTGAGGGATTTGTGAATAAACGGGGAGACCTCAGAAACTGAAAGTTCTCAGCTTGTGCTTGTGATTATAGTCCATCCAATATCAATTGCAGAAGCTGTTTCTATAGGGAGCAAATAAAAACTCACTTCGCTAACACGAGCGTATATGCGAAGAAACGGAACAAAACATAATCTGTACTACTTGTATACAGTCTCCGTCGGCACAAAGAGCCCGCTGGTCAACGTGGACTTGAGTGACTGCTGTCTGTTCTACAACCGATTCGTCTGGGCCAATCAAGTCGCACATCAATGCTGGCAGGTGTGTCTATACGATGGGAGGTCATAAATCACGCGTTATATTTGTGTTTTAATAGTTCTGAAAGATTGAAAACCAGTAGCGTATGTGGTCTTGGTGTGTGCCGATCGAAATACGTTTTAGGATATTAAAATATCTAAATAAAATTAGTTATCTCCGCCACTGCTGCTCACAGGATTTCACCGCAAGACTTTTTTATGCTTCTGCAATTGATATTGGGAAAACTATACCAGGATCATTACCTACTTCTGCCACCATGGGCGCTGTCATAGTTTCATCTATCCCCTCCAGCCTAATGCACACAGCGAATACGGACGAGTTCGCCCGATTCCGCCATTGCGGCGCTGCACGTTAAACTCCTCCCCCATTCTCCAAGTTCATAGATGGGCTGTAAATGTGTGTGGTCTCTGGTACCGGCTGGTCGAGTTTGATGGTGAGGTTACGATCTAATGTTCGTCATATATGACAGTAGCATACGATCGTGTCTAAGGTGAATAGCTGACTCGCAGCATAAACTAGTAGCGGAGCTTGTACGGAAGGCGTTGCATATCTTTGTATAGGATCTAGAAGTTTCAGAATGCTCCGTTGAGCTGAATAGTAAACTTGGGAACCATTGTCGATTTTGGATAAAATCAGTGTTTTATGCATCCTGAGGAGAACTTCCATGCCAACTCCTCACTTGATGCTAGATGAAGATTTCACAGTATTTAAGGCTATTTGCATTTGGTAAGCAACTGTTCAACATGTGGCTGCCAGGTTAGTTTGCTACCTAGGAATTTAGTAATTTTATTTTCAAATGTGTATTCACCGAAAAAATGTTCTGACACGTGCGGTATGGAATTAAAGCTGATGTTATATGCATGACTACTTTGATGAAATATGAATACTCGTACTATTTATAATCTCCTTTGGATGGGTCACCTGTTGATGATTCCGGGGTAGCTTGCACCTCCTGGATATGGGAACACACGGTATGAGGCAACCCCATATATTTGTATTCATGGAAACTATTATTCGGTAGGCATGCTAATAAATTATTCCCCAAGATATGAGGAGTAATTAAACATTTGATGAAGCGGCTTGGCAAATGCATTCGATGGTTGTAAAGTGGAAACTAATGCAGTTGTCTCTATCAAAATTTGCCAATTTTTTGATATTGGTAATATAGTGTATTTGTGAAAATGACGAAAACTACTAGAATGGTTTGAATAATAGAATCTAATGTTTTTGAATTAAAGTTTGTATTTTTGTTTGTTAACAATTATTCTAAGTTAAATTATCAGATTGAACAAAGCTCACTGTTGCCAATCATGATCAAAAAAATATTTTTTTAAACAAAAAAACTATTCAATTGATCGCATAACTGTCAAAATTTTTAAATTGATCTGGAAAAACTGAGAGAGTTTTATTTAGCAAATTTTGCAGTAGCTTATTGAATGAAAATGCTTTTTTCTGTATGAGCTTTCGAGAAATGTATTATCTCTTCCCCAGAAACTCTGATATATATATATATATATATATATATATATATATATATATATATATATATATATATTATATTGTTATGTTATGTTATGCCAGTTATAAGTTTTAAAAGGAAAAAACTCACAAAAAAGAATAATTACTAAATAGTTATTAGTTTCAAGAGATTGTTTTGACATAATTTTGGAAGTTCTATTTATTTGTGAGCCTATGTATAATATGGATAGATAAAAATGTCAAAATACTATAACACAATCAATTTCATACACTGTCATAATGATTATAACCCATAATTGGTAAAAAGACAACAAAAAGTCTAGTTTTACAAAATGTTCATGAATAAAAAGTGAACAACACATTTATAAATTTGAAACATACAGTATATGAAATTGTAGCTAACTAAAAGTAGCCAATGGTAGAACAGCAAACTTCTTGATGAGATTAGCCAATCAGGGAATAGATGGTCATATGGAAAATTGGAAATTGTGAGAGAATAACAACGGGGTGATGTCATAAGCAATTATTATTGAAATATGTAATATAATAAGAATGGGAAAATAGTTGTATATATAAATTATATAAGATGAACCCAAACAGTAAATGTAAGGAATTAAACATCCAAAGAAAAAAGAAGAGGGAAAATTGGTATCCAAGGGAAAAAAAAACAAAAAAAGGGGAAAACAAAATAAATTTTACAAGGGAATGCCACGCAACATTTTGGGAGAAAGAAAAAATGAAATAATTCCAACATTAGAAGAGAAAAACCAATATTACCTTAATTATACAACATATCCAAGTGTCCAAAGCTGAATTCTGCATATGTATGGTTCCTGATTTATGGTATTGGAGTTCCTGATAGAGCTTGGAGTGAGAAAGGATCCAGTTTCAGGGCATATCTTGAACACTGACATCTCCAGCAGGTATAAAAACTTTAATAGTGCACATCCGGTCCATGAACAATATCACAAATAACGTATCTCACATCTGAAGAACTGAACTGAACTTTATTTTGAACCATAAAAGAATAATTCACTCTCAAGGAAAAAGTGAGGCTCTGTCTATCTATCCATGATTTGATTTTAATGATTATCCGTGAATATTTGTAGATTCACATTAGTATAAGTTATTTCTCGTAGGCCAGGTAAAATTAAGTCTTCCTGAATGAAGGAAATAATTGCTTTTTGATACTTTGTTGTTTATTTTCTTACAATGATCAACTATCATAACAATGACCATTGAATAAACTGGAATTAGACAGCAATGGCTAGTGGCTCTATTGCCTGAACCGGCTATCTGAGGTAAGAGGCGTACCAACTGTTGCTTAGCCGTGGTGAGAAAAGTTATAACAATTGGCAGCAGCGTGACGAGAGAACAGTGACGTTCGCTAGCAATTATTATACAGCATACAATACAAATACAGGGCGAAAATATCTATCTATATAATATCAATTTGGCTCACAAAAAATAGCAAAAACTACTAGCAATCTTCAATATATAAAAATAATTTATTTACAATTTATCAAAACAAAACAATTGGCACCCAAAAAGTGGGGCGAAATAATAACAAAATAATTTGTTATATATGTAATATATAATATATAAATAAATATATATATATATATATATATAAAAATAATTTTATTAATATATATATATATATATATATATATATATATATATATATATATATATATATATATATATATATATATATATATATATATATATATATATATATATATATATATATATATATTTATATCTTGAATCCTCTTCATATGTTTACTTTTTGTTTTTTATTTGGGTTTTGTGGGGTTTTGGATTCTTATAATATGGATTGTGTGAGACGTTTCGTCCCTGGTTTTCAATTTTGTATTATTCATATTTTCTTCCTGGAATACAATTTCAATAAATCAGAATTTATTTTATTATGATATCAATATCAATTAGTGACGTACCTAGACAGATTTGAATATATTATTTATAAAAAATTTAACATTTGTTTAATTTTTGCCCTTTTCTTCATGTCGTGTTTTTTCCTCGAGGAAACTTCCTTTTGTTGTAGTGATTGAATATTTTTTGGTTCTACGGCAGTCTGGTTTGTGTTTGTTTATAACCCTAAAACGTTTTCAACGTTGATTAGTGGTAGTATATTTCGTGTTTTGAGCACGTAGTCCTCGCTGATTGGGTGTTGAATCTGCTTTGTTTCGTTAATGTGTACCGTTGGGACAGTTTTCTCTTATATCATCTATATTAATATTATGAAAACTTGGAATCGGTGGAAACACAGAGCACATCTGATTCAAGTGCTCAAATATGGAGTCGCGGCCGAAGCGTTGCATACAAAGCGGCGCCTAAGATAAAAGAAATCGAGATCGTTAACTCACCTAGCTTGTGACGACGTTTCATATTATTTTTTTTATTATGAGTAGTTTAAAAAAAATGTTTTTTTTACTTTTTTACATTTTATCACTTTTGGCGAAAATAGTCGCCCGGCGGGGACTGAAACCATGATAGCTTCTTCAGGTGGAGTTACTAGTACTAATTCAATAATGACGATGTTTCACGTTGAATAATCAGGAACAGGTAGTATACAAATGTAATAAGGGTTATTAAGAATTTTCCAATAGATGATTTAATAGAACGAAAATCAAATAAAACAATGAAACAAATTCAACACAGGAGATTTATTTAAATGAATCTGGTAATCAAGCAAATGTTGGTACTAGAAGGTTTAGTTAACCCCTTTTTCTTCTAGTCGTAATATTTCAAGTTCGTTAGCAAAACAATGTTTTTTAGTCAAGAGTTGGATAAGAAAAGCTGAATTTCTTTTACTATCGCCTAAACAGTTTCTATGTTCTGATATTGGCCTTTTGAATGTTCTCACTGGTTTGCCCTATGTGAAAACTTGCACAGGAACCACCAGTTAATTTGAATACTACATATTTTTCACAGTTTTGTCATAATTGTTCCAAATAAATTCACCTAAATTGAATCCAATATTGATGTTGATTTGACGTAAGAAAGTAGAGTATTTTCTCTAGCTTGGCCGAAGTATGTTACAACTTTGGAATTATGTTTATGTTTCACATTATATTTCTGAGTGGAAAACAGGAAGTTTTTTCAAAAGGATATTATCAAATAAAATTCAATTTATGTTTGTATTTCATTCTCTATTGATTTTTTTTTCTAAAAGAGGAATACACTCTTATATGCAGCTACATTTTCATCAATCAACGGCAGTGCAAAGTATGAATTCAGTATTAATCAGATAGATGACTTATATAGGTGAATTTATAGAGGTGATTTTTTTTAAATGGTTTATTTTCACTAGTTCTACATCCTATTTTCAAAGATGACTCAACTTTAAAATATATATCTAACTCCATATTTATATGTCTTAATGCTTTTTGGAAGAGTAAATTCCTCCTAGAGATCATTTAGCTGTCAGACAGCCCTCTCAGAATATATAAAACCAATAATTTTACTCCAACAGAAGACAAAATACTCAAATACAGAATACTCATATTCGTTTTGCACTTGATTTCTCATTGGTTTCAATACGTAAATAACGACTATAGCAGTTGCATATTTTATTGCTATTACCAAAATGATTTGTTCTGTCGATTTTTTCCGTGCATATGGTGGCCATTTCCAGAAAAAAAAAGTTTCACGTTCACTCATACCTCCATTATTCCGCCTACACCTCGTACTCCAAATCCATTACCGTTTAATAGTTTCGGGAGCACCGAGAGCTCCAGGATTAGAACCCCGGCAACAGGAAAATGTTTCACAACACCTCCCTTAATTATATTAATGCTGATGCTCATAAATAAATAGGTTTCGAATTAGAGTGACTGAGCAATTAATTAATCAGCTAATTAGCAGACATCGAGGCATCAAAGAGGGCCAGGTTTCTGGAAACCGCAATCGCCATGTGCGCCATATTGCCTGGTTAAGCCTCTCAAATACACGTTTCTCTCTGTAAACCTACACAACGCAATTTGGGGGTATTAAAAGGCTGGTAATTTAATAAATAGGCTGATGTCAGCCGTTTATACACAAACAGAATCGGTTTGGGATCGTTTTGGAATTGGCAGACTATTTGACGGGAAGGGTTTGTTGATATAAATAATAGTGTCTGATGCTGGGATTGAAAATTATTCGCTTACTTTTTTGAAGAATGAGGCAGCCGGTGGCATGTAGATAATTGGATTCGGAATAAATAATGCGAAAACTTTGTTTTTGTTAATGTTGATTTTTGAACAGGCATGAGGCTTCTAAAACTATAATAAAATTAACACACGTTCCAGAAAGTCGTGTGTTGGTGGTAAATGCCAATAACAACACATTTTGTGAAAAACGCAATCTGGAAAAATTCTTAAAATTATTGAAAATATAGGGAGGTGACGTGTATTTTGGTATATGATGTTTTTCAACATGTTTGTCACGTAAACTTATACAACACTCATTGATCATGAGATATTTCATGGTCTTTTTGGCTTCTTGTACACCTGACGAGTAAGTAACCTCACATTTAAAATATGTCAATTTTCTTTCTCAAAAAAACTTTTCAGTAACTTGTTCTCTATCAATATTACTTACTTTCAGGTACGCACTGATGATAACCTAAGGGTCGAAAGCGCTTTGCTACGATTTTTATAAATTATTTTATGCACGAAATACAATTTTATTTCATCGATTATATCGATACGTGCACACAGTCACACTTTTCATTCGGTTCATATCAATCCGAATGTAGGACTGAAATGTAATCAACACGGAAGTATCATTTTCTTGATTTATAAAAATTTTTGAACGAGTGTTTTTGAATCTCAATATTCCTTTCATTTTTTGATTAATCATGGTAATTATGAAAACGTGTCGAGAGATTCTCAATCCTCCATCAAATGTACTCAGAGGATTTTTTTATGCAAATTCCCAATTGTAATATGATATTATGAATTTATATCGAAAACGTTAGCTTTCAACATTTTATGATTTCACCTACCGTTGATGAGCTCCTTCTTGGTAGATAGTCAACTTGGTAACAAAATGAATGCCATTCATTCGGTATATAAAAATCTTTATTATTCAGATAATACAGGTGTTGCAAAAATAAATATTTCTTTTATTACTAATGTTCCGCATTGTAACATAGTTGGCAAATCATTATACTGACAACAATTGGTAAAATGAGTTGTCTGCCCGATTTGCAGAACTTTTCCTTTTTTTCGGTAGAGTACAAATACGAAAATATTTTTCTTTTTATTTTACCCTCATTTCCGTGCTGCATACGAGGTTGCAAATTGATGGAAACATTGTACGTCACGACATCTCCACTTGCAACCATTATTTGAAACTCTTGTAATAATTCCTAAATTTTATTTAATAAAAAATAACAATTTCATGAAAAAAATATATTCCGTTTGACGCAGAAGGTTGCAAATCAAAATACTTCTCAAGAACATTATCATAGTTATTTTTTAGTTATAGTTTGTAGAACTTTTTGAATTTTCATAAAAAAATTTGGATTAACAACAATTTTTTTTTGATAAAACAAGCATTTCCATTTTGTTTGAATGGTTGCAAATTCATCAGAGGATATACATTGCTATTTTTCAAAACTTCGAAATTTTGAAGAACTTTTGCAAATTTTTCCGCGCTAATAATGTGTAAATTCATTAAATCCTGATTTTCAACATTTTCCGTTCAGAAAAAAGGGTTGCAAAATGAGACTGAATATCATTTGAACGTACTCTTCACTGTACTGAAGTTTTGAATTTTTTGTAATTATTATTAAATTTTGGGAGAATTATGTCTATCTCTACTGGCCTAGTATACTTTTGTTAAAAAATGTTAAAACAGTTAAAAATCCATAAGCCAAGCCACAAAAGATAATAAATAGGCGAACTTTCTAATGCAAAGGATCACGACGTATTGCGACTTTCTCCATATCATCCAGATCTGAATCCCATTAAGTTGGTTTGCGCTGAAATGAAAGAATACGTCGCCAGAAAAAATATGAATTGTAACCAGGTCATTGAATATTGATGACTTATTTGAAAAATTCTCAGCGGACAAATAAAAATCTAGGTGTGAGCCAGCCGAACGGTTTGAGAAATAATATATTTCCAAGGAACTAACAATAGATATAGTTGTGGAACAGTTTATTAATAACTTGGGTGAAAACGATAGGGATAGAGAAAATCATGAAACTGTTGGGTCAGGCGTACAAGAGAGCGATTTGTCTGGAATAGAGGAAATCAAATGAAGGTGATGGGACTCAAAACTTAACTGTTGAAAATAATAAATTATGAAAGTTTTTTGTGTAAATGTGTTTGTGAATATTATTTGGAGTTCTAATTATCATTTAGGTTAGTTATTGGGTATATTGTTGGATAATTATTATTCATTTGTTTTATGTATATTAATGCAAATGCTTATTCAATATATGCTTTTCAGATGCATGAATACGTAATAAAAAATTTGCCTGTTTTGGCAATAATACAGTTGATTTGGAAATAATTTACACGAAAAACAAAGGTAATTAGCATGCCGGAGTCATTTGTAATCAATAAACACAAATATTCAGACAATTTGTTAAATAGTCAATAAATCCCAATTGTTAAATCTATTCCAGACCCAATTTTTATCATTGACGAAGCTACCATGTAGCGAAACATGTCGGATAAATTAAAAAAATATAGAGGAATTCAACAAATTGTGTTTTATTTGCCAATAATGATGATCCATTTTGAAACTAAATACTAAGCCTCCTTTAAACCCGTAATTATCATGTGAGACTTAATCCCTTGACCGAGAATTCATTACAAATAATTGTTCCACGGACTATTCATTCAAGGAACTTTCTCTGTTGCACAGTGACTTTTTCACCCTTTCTTCGTCGCATTTCAGAGGCCAAGCTAGAATGGTCGACCTTGTACATAAAAATTGTTGCGTTTCTATTCATACATGAGACACAATTTTAGAAATTGGGAGACATGAAGTTTTGTGCTTATATGCATTAATGCGATGTTACACAAGCCGACAGGCAATATGGGCATTCGACACAATTCATTATGATCTACTGTTGAATATATAGGCTTTGCAGAAAACGCGCTATCGTTAACCCTGCATTACCCGCAGTACAAATAATGACACCATTGCCCGCGGGTGAGCGCTGCGCTCATGTTTACCTATAACCTTAGATTATTGCATAAAATGACGCAAATATGAAGAAACAACTTCATTTAGGTATAAAAATGAAATAATCTATATTCTAGAACATAAACAAATATTATTTCATTACGTAAATCTAAAAAAAAAACATCAAAAAATTAAAATATTAACAAAAGGAAATCAGACAAAGAAGCAATGAAAAGTATTGTTATTGGAACGAAGTTCCTTATCGCGCGTTGCGAAAGGGGGCTAGACGGAATAAATCAAGACCAAAAGTTGTAACGACACTTTTTGCTGTAGTTGTAAGCCGTGCGGCGTGCGCGTGTTTCTCTGTCTGTCTCTCTCTCTCTCTCTCTTTCATAGAAAGCAAGCCAGTTATTTTCGTTTCGTCTTTCTATTGCGCATTGAACAGTGTGGTGTCGCGACGATTATTTTTGTTGAGTGTATACAGGTTTTTTGTATACAATAAATAATAAAAAATAATAACAATAATGAATTCTGACAGTGCTTCTGCACAAGTTCCGGATATTGCTGATGGAGTTAGGTAAGTAGAGATTTTATACAGACAATGATAAATGCTTATGTATTTTTAGCAAGTACGCATTATAACCTCTCTTTACTATTGTGCTAACCAAGTCATACGCGTTATAATCTCTCCATTATTGTGTGTTTAGCAAGTGTACGCGTCATAACTTTAATAAATTTAAAAGCAAATTATATTTTAATATTACAATATCAATGCGTATGTACTAAAATTGAGCCTACTGAATAAGTTTATATTACATTATATTTGTTAATAATAAAAAAAAATTATTATAACTTAAAAAAAAAATTATTACAATTCCTTCACTAATTAATCGAAAGGAACTTCTTTCCATCCGGGTGTCCATTGACACCTCTCAACTTTTTTTATAGTCCTTACTCCGAATCAGATTGAACACAATGAGTGCAATAGGTAACGGTGTGTTCCTTACAAATGGGTTTTTGACATTTGGCACATTTAACACTTGTCTTTCGATTCTTCTTTTTTGGACAATATGTACACTTTGGTCTTCCTTGAGGCACAGTTGGGTTAATCTTCTTCCTCTATTGGAAGGATTCCTACATAATTTTTTATTCGTAAACTTAGTAGAAATGGCAAATTTTGATAAAGACGTTTCTTCATGTGGTTTTGTACCAACTCGCTTGCCAAAGATTTCAAATAGAGTCGTCGCGTCTTATTTAGATGTACGTTATTTGACCGAAAAATAATGAACCCATTTATACCAGCAATATTGAGCATTGAGAAAAATAGTGTCAAAGGCCATCTGCAGGTAATCCTGGCAACAGAATAAATAGATTTGAGTTGGTCTACAGTATCTACTCCAGTTTTATTTCGATTATAATATGTAATCACTTCAGGCTTGCAAGCATCGCCTGTACTTTTATCGATAGTGCCATCCTCATGAAGAGTAGACAAAAGTAAGACATTTTTGTTTTTTTTTGGAACATATGACACTAGCAGGCAATCTTGTCCAAAACCAAATATACTGCTAAAAATGGGTCTTTGTTTGGTTGCTACAAACAAAGGTGGAATTTGACGTTTATTCTTTAGAAGGGTCCCTACCAAAGTGAGTTCATAATTCTTGAGTAACTCAATAGCCAACGGAATTGACGTGAACCAATTGTCACAAGTTATATTTCGTCCCAAGTTGTGGATTGGCTGGGATATGCGAAGTACAACACTTTTTGAATCATTTTCCATTCTAAATGGGCCTGCCGGTTGCTTTCCTGCGTAAATTTCCATCTTTATGGTATAAAAAACACGGCTATCAACTAATGAAAAAATTTTGATACCGTACTTACTCGGCTTATTTGGTATATATTGCCGAAAGCTGCATCTACCCCGAAAAACCTATAACATTTCATCTATTGTGCAATCTTCGCCTGGTGTATAGCAAGCTTGGCAATTACCTTGGAACATGTCGAATACTTGCCTTATCGGTGCCAATTTATTCCACTTTTTTCTTTCTACTCTTGTTCTAATATCGTCAAATCGAAGAGCTCGTAAAAGTAGATAGAACCAATTCTTCGACATTACCATTCTGAAAAATTCTGGAGCAGTTGAATCCGTATTCCATAAATCAGCTAAACTGGTATGATTCGACTTGAGAACCCCTGCCATGTACAATATGCCAAACATGGCTCTGATTCCATCAAAATCGGTATCCAGAACATCTCGAGGACGTAAGTATTTGTTACGAATACTTTGGAGGTATATGTTAGTAAATGTAACAATATCCTCAATCATTTGGTCAGTGATTATCATGTTCCATATCTCATAGACAGATCAAGCATTTTTTGCATGTGGTTTGACACCTGGTAACTTTGTAGTTAAATTTTGAGTCTTTGTTCGACTGTATTTCACGTTATGGTGAATTTTCCAAAGAGTTTGTCCATCTTTCCCCACGTAATTAGGACCATCTTTTGACCAACGGCGGAAATTTGGGTCATCTGATTCATCCGCAGACACTTCTGAGTCTGTATCATGATGAAGTTCTTCTTCCACATAGTCTTCATCACTTTCTTCATCATCAAGAACCTCTTCTGGAATCTGATTTTGCATATGTAGCAAATCTTCTTGTTCCAGCTCTTCAAATATTGATATTGAGCCTTGCCTCCTCTTTTGAATCCATTATTATAATAATTAATACTCAAATCGCCTTAAAAATTATTAAATATAACAATTATATTTCCCCACTCTACTCCATTTTTTTATAAAACTTACCAAAAATATACTGCCACCGTTACCCGCAAGTGACTAGATACTGAGTTGCGATTCGAAAAACACGTCAACCGACTCCTACAACGCGCTTATGGAACACTCAAAATTATTTACGGCAATAGAAAAACTGTTCCTTTGGATGTAAAGACATTGATACTCTCAATATTCAATTATGCGGATATTCTTTATGGACCTAATCTCACTATGCAGTATAAAAATAAAATACAGAAAGTGCAAAATTGTTACCTGCGTTTAATATTTGGTGTAAGAAGGCGACAAAGAATATTACATAAAATAAAAGAAATCGGATGGTTGAATATGAATAATAGAAGGGTTTTACATTCTGCGATGCTTTTTCATAGGATCATTGTTACCAAGAAACCTTCTTATTTGCATAGGAAAGTGATATTTCGAACAGACATTCATAACTTAGGCATATCAGGCATAAGGGACTCATAACAGTACCTCCTTTCAAAACAGAAATGTTCAGACGATCATTCAGTTACCGAATTTACCACCTTTATAATCATCTCTGACAAGGAATGAACAAACTCAATCTCCAAAGCTTCAAAGCATCATACAAAATTTTACTAATGGAATATCAAATATAATTACGGATTTTCGAAGGATAAGTGCCCCATTGCATACCTATATCAAATTTAGCAAAATGGCAAACATAAATAAAAATTGCTACACTGTTTTCTTAGGGTTAAGTGGATATTCATCACAGAATTTGAACTTCACCCATTATTTTCAATAATTTTGAACCTAGATTAATTGTAATTCAAGGAAAAAAATGGTTGAAAATAATAAAGATGATATTATTATTATTATTATATACATCACAAGTCATTTCAACTGGTTCCGACTCAATTTGGCACGCTAATTCCCCTCTATCACTCGAAACCTATCAGACTTACCCACTTGCGTGTCTAATAGAACACCTAGAATCTCAAATTTCATGAGTTATTGAGGTCTGAAAAGTGCCATTTTTATCATTCACTCATTCGTCAAAAACCTAGACCACTTCTAGGTGACGTCAACTGTATGTTTCACTAACAAATCTGGGAACCATTTCAAGATCTTTGATTTCATTCATAAGCAGATATAGCCACATTAGAATTTCAATTCAACTTACTAGAGACCTTGTTGAATATGATAAGAGTCATCGTACACCCTTCACGTTTTATCCTCTTCTCACCATAAATACTTCCATTATTTATTCAAATATGCAGGGGTGGAAAATTAAGGTTCGACTTTGAAATGGCAAAAATGGCCCGCCCGCCGCAAATCATCCCTCTAATATAGATTTCAATTCAAAGCAACCGGCGTGGATGCCTGGGCTGCCTGATTTTAAATTGCCTCTAAATGGAATTTTTTGGGTAATTATCTTTATCTCGAGTGAATGCATCATCTGTTAGTTGTGAGGTTATCCGTATTAAATTCGTCTTTTTGTTCGAAGCATGTAAACGAACAGGGGTTATGGATTGAAAAAGTGATGGGAAAATATTTATTCTTGAGTATTATGTACAACTTTTGTGAATCGGCGACCAAATTTCCACCATCTTTTTATTTTTATTTTATTGAATTGTTATATCTGCAACCCCTAAAAACCCTAACATATCGAAATTTATTCAGATTAGAATATAAATAATAAAATTCGTCCGCCATAATGGAGATGCCATTTTGAATTTGCAATATATGAAATCGCTGAAGTGTATTGTCATCGAAACTGCAAGTGTATGCAAAATTTCAACCCAATCGGATAACCGGATGTAAGTAAAAATCGACTTGCAAGATTTGTAGCAAACAGACAGACAAAAAGTTAAATAATAGCTTAATAACAAAGTTTGCAATTCTATACTCTCGGTTCTAACCACTTTTTTTGGAATGAAAATCGAAAAGCTTTCCATTGAACATGTTTAATTGTTAATTGTTTAAATGTCCTTATTGATGGTTGTATGATGGAACCAAAAGTGATAAATTTTATTTGCAGAAATAACGCATTTTCATGCAGTACTGCGAAAGACCCAAATCCATATCCCATTTTCGAAAAATATGAAGCATATCAATGGTGTGTTCCAAAAACTCTCTCATATAGAATCCTTTCTTTCTTTGCAAATGAAATTTTTTTCAGGAAAATCAGTTTCTTTTCTGTAAAGAATACCTATGTCTACAAGAAAACCTTTTGCATTCCTTATGAAAAATGTGTACTTTAGAATTTTGAATTGAATCTAATTCCTGAATTCGACAATATTCCAGCAGCATTATTTTTCCAATGAGAAAGGGAATTAATAAATTGATGAACAATGATTATCCTTAGTTGAAACCATTATATTTTTTGAGGCACCTAGCCATGGTGCCTCTATCTACCATCTTAAGAATAAAGAAAAATTGTATCTCAAATGATCCGGTGATCATGACTTATAGTGAATGATTCAGTTTCATTAACTTGATATTTGCCAATGAGAATCAGGTTTTTGAGGCTTCTGATCTATTTTCAGTTTTCTCACTATTCCGTGTAATGTACATCAAATTCCTAGCAATGTTCTGTGGCTATAAACTCTTTGAGTTTTGGAGAGGATATCATTTGGAAAAAAAATGTGTGGCCATAAACACTTATTTAAAAAAAAAATGCCCATCTTGAATTTACGTATGATAGAACCAACTGATGGGTTTCGACAATAACATTTAGCTCAAGGTGGCCTATCCAGAACACATACATAAAAACACTACTCCATGCTCAGGACACCAGTATGAAAAAAGTCCAAATATATCATAGATCATTTCCATGGGTGATGAGGATATTTCAATATCAATAGAATCACTCGATAACGATAATAGTTTCTATGATAAAATAGTTATAGAGTTTAAAGTCAATATTCTTGGATAACTTTAACAAATTTTACATTTCAAATATATATATCGTTATGTTAGGAAATGTTTATAAAATAATGAAACTGATGATTCATCATTATTATTAGGCATTTAAGTTATCGTGGTTCATGATATGTTTGTTTTACAATTTTTCTATGCTTTTCACTATTCTAGAATCTTATATAATGTTCTAGTCAAATGTATAGAAAAGTCAGTCCTGAAGTATCTCTATTGTCATAAGTATGTGACCAACAATACATCCAAAGTGCACAAACAATAAAATAATATGGAAATTTAAATTCATAATTTTTTATTTTATTTTAAGTAGATCAAATGATATACAAGTTGGAACATCCTGTATGGTAAATCATATCAGGAGGAAACACAACACCGAGATGTCAAAAACTATGTGAGGAAAATAATGAAATATAAAAATTATGACAACAGGAAAATGTCAAATATGAATTTTATCCAAATTTGTACATAGAATATAAGTTAGAATAAGATATTGAAAAAAAAAATTAATAAGTTAATATAACAAACAGTGATATAGAAAGTGGGAATATATTTTAAAGTTTGTGAAAATATACAAAATGTGTGGGTAGCCAAGAGAAAATGTAACAAGCTTAGAGAGAAAAATTGAGATGAAAAAACGAAACCAGATACCAAATTTAGCGAGAAAAATATAACGAAAATCAAGATAAAAACAAGCAGAACTATCTGAAACTGCTTTATAACTGATTCACATACAAATGGAAAAATAAGCAACCTAGCCTTATTTTATTAAAATAACAAAGTCCAGTCCATGCCATTCCCAGGAACAAAAGGGTCTTTTTGTACTGTAAGCAGTAAGCAGCAGTGGCTTTGTTTGTGAAACCAACCTCAACAAAGTTTTTTCCTGGTGATGGAAAAAAACATTGCCGAAAGCTTGGATAAATCTTTAAGAGTTTACTTTTTCATTGCTGTTTACCCCAATATCCCTAGATTAATATATATATATATATATATATATATATATAAATATATATATATATATAAATAAATACCTGGGCCGTAACAGGTAAAATGTCTACCTTCGTTATTTTGCAACTTTGATATGGGTGATTTTTCCTGTAAAAAAGCCCCACTTTTAAAAACACCCTGCATATCCTTCTACCGAATATGTCTACTTCTTCGTCGTTGGTGAAAAAATACAAACGCACTGAATAGGGAACTCACTACTGAAGTATATCCTGCACTTGTTACAATACATATTGCTATTCTCATATGTATTTCATCATTTATTCGCGTGTTTTATTTCAATTTTTGGCAATACATGGAACTGAATTCGATCTCTGCATAAATTAATTTATATGAAAGTAACAAGCTAACACAATTATATTTGCAAATTATTTTCAACCCATAGAAGGAAGCTCTCAGACCAACAATAGCCGAAAATACTAAAAAACACCCAATGAATGAGGAATCGCGTAAAGCAATCCTGGAATTAGGCACCCCAAAACCGCTATTAACAAAAAAATCACATAATAACAAAAAGCCACCCTCAGAGCCTTAATCGCCCCACTCGACAGTACTCAAGGGTAGGAATCAATGTAGCATATGCAAGTCTGTGTATTACGCCCTATGCCCTTCTGGCAAACAAAACGTTAATGTCAATGGAGGACCGGAAACGCGCACATGCGCACACGGAAGTGACTCGGGACCGGACGTATGGCACTTCTTTTACGCGCTTCCGGTCTGCTATTTAGATGACCTTCGAGATGGTAGAGACAATGGACGAAAGAGACATTATCTGAATGATGTAATGTGTTTAAATATATGAGGGGTGGTTTGTGTGATATGTGCGATTATTAGGGAGCGAGCATGAGTTGCAGTTTTCATTAATTTCTACTACAGGAGATTTTTTTAATTTCTTGTTCCAGTAACGTTTTGATGGTACAGAAACCGGCATGATATAAATTGAATGTTATTCAATATATTTATGATATATATAACAAATGACAGTGGTTGAGAATTCGAAAAAAAAACAATTTGAAAAAAATGGTTTTGGTCGAGTTGGTACAAATTTTGGAATCTGCGAAATAACGAAGTTTTGGTAGGTATTACATATTTTTTCTGTCTTTTTAAATAAAAATTTCTTGGGAAAAATCTTTTGATTTTTTGATGGACCATCAAAAGAATAAAAATTTGGTAAAATGATACATATACATCACATGAATACCTGCTATGGTGATTTTTCAATGTTTCTGTGCACTTTGCATTTCTGAAACCTTTTCCCATCTTATGTTCGACGCAGATCATCGAAGAGTTAAGCAGTGGAGCTTTTCTATTGACATCAATAGGTTTCCAACTATCCATTTGGAGAAGGGAAACATTCTCAATTGAATATTGATAGAAATATTTTTTTGTGAATTGAAAAATCCACGATTAAAATGAAGTTATTTTTTGTGAATGTCTAACAGAAAACAACTACTTCCCCGGCTAAAGCCACGCTGGACATTGAACTACATCTGATAGATATTCTGAAAAGGCCCTAACTCAAAAGAAAAAATCTGAAATTGAGAATTTTCATTTTCATTCAGATAGTTATTTGATTTTCTATTCCAGTCTTAATTAAGAACTCATAAAGATGAATGTTGTTTTCTGTTAGACATTCACAAAAAATAACTTCATTTTAATCGTGGATTTTTCAATTCACAGAAAAATCTTTCTATCAATATTCAATTGAGAATGTTTCCCTTCTCAACATGAATACCCCACAAGAGGTTATCTTGACGATGGAAGATAGTGACTAAGGTTTATCTTTCAGTCGCAGATGATTCCACATCTGATTTTATGAACATCCTGTTTATATTTTCAACAAATCTATCCATTTAGATTGCACAACCTATAAAAATAATAGACATCAAAATCAAAAGTTATATATAAGCAAGAACATCCTAACTTAGAAACTCAAGGGAACATGACAGGGACATGTCAAATAATTTTTCATAAAAAATGATAAAATATCAAATCTGAGAACAGAAAATGGTTGAATAAGAATTTTTATCACCAATTAGTATAAATAATATTAAGTATAGAAATAAAAGCTGTATATAAAATAAGTTTCATAGTTTAGAATAAAGAAATTTGCTTTTAAAAGTGTGTGGAAACTAAAATTTCGTGCCGAAAAACAAAAATTGATGGTTGCTACTCGAGGAAGAAAACAGGGTCAAAAAAGAATAATTTTGGGGAAAGCATTAGGAAAATATTCATCACATAAATGCAATCCAAAATCGGCAGAAAACACAACTGTGAGAGCAATTCCAATCAATAATCCAAACCAAGAAACAGCCTACAACTATTTGAGCACGAAACCACTTACCCGCTATCCAGATCACATTCCACACAGGACATAACCAACAATAAAAGGGAGCCAACGTCAGACAGGTTCAGTTTCCAAAGCACTGGACACAGCCAGGAGACACTTTTTTGGGGTCTTTGATAATATTTATCCACAGTGGTGAACTTTATTTCATACTTATAACCACTTTGTCAATATAACCTGTAAATATATCTTTGCTTATTCATTCTATTGCGCATGAGCAAGTCATGTGATGATTTTTCAAGTTCATAGATTAAATTATATTCAATATAAGCTAGATATCGCAGGTGTAGGATTTTGAAACTCATAGAAATGCATTTCAATAAAAGGAGAACAAATTTAACTATTTTCTGTTTCGTTATTCAGCCTTTGATCATATCACGAACTATATTTTCATGAAACAATAACTTGACTCCAAACAAAGCAACTAGATGGCGCAACAGAACACTGCTGAGCTGTAGGATAATCATGTACCGTACCGACTGAGCTGGTAACAAAGGAAAGGTAAAATGGTGTTTGAAAAAGAGTAAGAACAACATAGCCGTATTTTCTATTGTTGTGATAAGTATTTTTTTTTAAGAATCAAGTAAAATTGATAATAAATCAAATCAATCAAGCTTACTATCATAACAAATTGCAAAATTAATATTATGACTAGTGGTTGAATAAAATAATAATAATAATCAATCAATAAAAAACAAAATGAAATGAACAACCCACATCATCATAATAATATATATGTGTCTATTCCAATACTTGAAAACCTCCATAGTTCCGCTCCACTGAATTCACTCTCTGATCCTCAGTTCCCTCGAAGGCGAAGGCAGATTAAGACCTAGTAGTGGGGAGAAGGCAGATTGAGACCCCAGTGTCGAGTTACAGAATTCTGAACCCCACCTAAGTGACTACAACCTAGGAGTAGGTAGATTGAGTCCTCAGTTGGAAATAATTTTCTTTCCCAAGTTGAGTCCTCAGGGGAAATCACATTCCTACCTCAGTGACTACAACCTAGGAGTAGGCAGATTGAGACTTCGGTTGGAAATCACTTCCCTCTATTACTCTTATCAATAATTTATATTTATATATTTTTTCACTTTTCTTGAAAATGGCTCCAAAATGGGAGCCGAAACCTTGAAATTACCAAATTTCTAGTCGCGGTTCAACCCTAATATATATATATATATATATATATATATATATATATATATATATATATATATATATATCATTAAACCACGAAAGCGAAGCCTAAGTGGTTTAATCTTTGATATAAAGGCCGCAACTTGCACGAGTTGAGTTTCCTAGAGGCAAAATGCTTGAGGAAAAATTAAAAAAAAAAATTGATAAAATCCTCTAGCACGAATAATATTTGAATTGGAACTGTATAAAATTACCAGAATTCATGTTATATTATAATTTTGAACATAGAAACTTACAACAATTATTTTCGATCCAAAATCGGGGGGATCGTGTCAGAATAATTACCGTTCTAAAAGCGTCGTTTTACAGATTAATTCATTCACAATGATCCTTCACTGAAATATATATAAATTTTTCACTATCAGATCAAATATCT
Organism: Gonioctena quinquepunctata; assembly: GCA_018342105.1. Lineage (NCBI taxonomy): Eukaryota > Metazoa > Arthropoda > Insecta > Coleoptera > Chrysomelidae > Gonioctena > Gonioctena quinquepunctata. The sequence continues at coordinate 58,318 of JAFIRS010001331.1, read as the reverse complement.
TTGTATCTGGAACTGATTGAAAAAAAAGGGTATGGGATCAAACCCGAGCCTACCGCGTGAAGGACTATCATGCTAACCACTGCTCTACGAGGATTTTTATTGATATAATGAAAAAATTACACAATTAAGTTATTCATTGCCTTACTTGATAAAACTGAGGCTTTCTAGCACGCTGAAAAAGATATATTTGAATTCCAATATCAAATCACTGTAAGTGGTGAGTTCAAAATGCCTTAATCCATCAATTTTGCATTTCCTATTTTCCTATATAGGAATTGAATGCGTTGACATTTAATTCTGACAGGACCAAGTGTAGTTTTATCGTAAAACCATATCTAATCTACTAGTGGTTCTATCAGTATAAAACAGCAAGAAGACGTGTTATCACTATAAAACTCATCTGATTGGTTCTTTGTTTGAAATTTTGGATAAAAAATAATGAGGGAAATAGTCTAAAATAACTAACATCATCATTGACAATAATCTTTAATTTCTGTCCTGTTGTAGTTCTTTTGTAAATTCGTTTTGTTTTCGTCAAAATGAATATAACTTATAGACTTACTTCGACATTACCAACCTAATAATTTCGATAAAGAAGATAATACTTACATCAATTTTTATTAGAAATTGTTCTCATAATTCTCAAATCCTAAGTGAAGAAAATATCAGTTTTCTCCAAGAGGAGATTTCTATTTGATTTATTACAATTAATAGTTGAAAAGGGAAACATTCTCAATTGAATATTGATAGAAAGATTTTTCTGTGAATTGAAAAATCCACGATTAAAATGAAGTTATTTTTTGTGAATGTCTAACAGAAAACAACTACTTCCCCGGCTAAAGCCACGCTGGACATTGAACTACATCTGATAGATATTCTGAAAAGACCCTAACTCAAAAGAAAAATCTGAAATTGAAAATTTGCATTTTCATTCAGATAGTTATTTGATTTTCTATTCCAGTCTTAATTAAGAACTCATAAAGATGAATGAGGCAAAGAAGAATGTTTTCCAAAAGAGAGTACTCACCAGAAATCATTCGTAACTTTGACGCAGGAGAGACGCATTCACTAGGTCTTCAATACATTTTTGTCGACGAAAATCTATTTCACGCTTCCACGATCATCAGGAAGACCGAAAGAAATGGGAAACACATTTTCAAGAAGCAATCTCACTTTGCAAAGATGGAAAAAGTTAGAATCATTTCTTTTGGAGAGACACAAATCTACAATTAATAGCTTCTTAGTTCTTTTACCATTTTCAAATCGTAGAGTTTGCTTCGTTTCTATGACAGGAAAAATAAATCAGCTGTTGATATCTGTTGAAAGCTGTCAGAAGTTTATGCAATTAGTTACTTATTAAAAATGTAATCAAATGACGAAAGGATTTATATGTTATTTACTTGTGCTAATTCATAAAGAAAACTTCTTTTGGCCAAAAATATGTATGTCGAGTTATACCCGAATTGTCAACTACCAAACATTAAAATATCTAGACGGTAAAAAAAAATTTGAGAGAAATTTGACAAACTAGAAATTTGATTACTATCGTTCGGACGTCCATCGTCCTAATGGATTCAAAAGGTTCTCACGACCTTTCGAATGCTTGTATCTGCAATCGTCTTCAGGTGAATACTGACAAGTTTAGGTGCTACTTACCAATTTATATGACTGCCGGTGCAATGATGCGTGTAATCCCGCCATGTGCAGTGGTGCGTGTAATTTCACGCGTTGTGGTGGTGTGTGAAGTTTCGCGCCTCTGCAGCCCGCCATAAAGAGTTCTTGATCTCAACGCTTGGTTGACTAAAGGTGTTATTGGCTTCGATGTAGACGGCCTCTTTTGAACTTTCGTTTGAACCAATGCTCCTCTCTATGTAGAACACTTGCGTCGTCCCATAGAACTCGATGGTGCTCAGTCCAGGCGTGGTCAGCGATTCCCGATTTTGATGTTTCTCCACGTTGAGTCCATTTCTTGTGCTCTTCCAATCTTACCGATAACGGTCTCTTCGTCTCTCCAATGTAGGAATCTCCGCATTCACATGGAACTTCATAAATGCAATTCTTACTGATTTCATTTTTGTTGTCAGGTTTGGTTTTGGTCAGGGTACTGCCGGATTGACCAAGACCAAACCTGCTGACAACAAAAATGAAATCAGTAAATCATTATGAGTTCCATGATGCGAATCTCATGAAATAAAGGCCGTTATCGGTAAGATGATTAGCACGAAATGACTCAATGAAATGTCGAAATCGGAAGCGACACCTGACTGACCACCATCGAGTTCTATGGACGACCAGTTTCATAGAAGAGCATTGAAACGAATTCGAGACCGTCTACATCGAACCAATAACGCTATCAACCAAGTGTTGAATCAGAACGTATGAAACCACTGCTTGCTCTTTCTGGCGGGCTGCGAGGCGCGAAACTTCATGCACCACACCGCGCGAAATTACCGCACTACGCATGGCGGATAACACGGCATCATTAAATGTAAGTAACTCACTGTCGATTCACCTGACATTGCAATCAAGCATTCGAAACGTCGTGAAAACCTTCCAAATCCATTAAGACGATGGACGTCCGAAACGAGAGTACTCAAGTTACCACATCGTCTACAACCTTCAAACAAAACAGTGGGGAATAACGGGGATCTTTAGTCAGCACAAGTGTTGAAATATGAAAAACTCTTCAATACTTTGGACCAAGCTTTCGTTTCAATTTTGAAACTTCTTCAGGGTCCCAAAATATGTAAATTACATTATTGAGAAAAAATACTTAAAATGAAGGAAGTACCTACTTACAGTAATGTGAGTGGTTGATTGATGAAAATTAACTTCTAGAAAAAAAAACGTAAAAAGTGAAAACATTGGTCGGAATGGTGTTATAGCTTTGACGTTTCAAGTGACATTCAAAGATTTGAAATTACTGCCTATTATGAATAATCGTCAGAAAAATATGAAATATTGTAGTGGGTGTGTACATTTTTATTCTTTGAAAATAATCAGTTTTGATCTATTTGTAAAAGATAACTGTAGATTCTACTAAGATTTTCGATGTCTGTTTTTTGTTCATATTTTGATTGGATTTATTAATTTAAATCATTTCAAGAAATAATCTTTTAGATAAAAAAATTTCTGAATGCAAAACTTGTTCTTTCTCGAATGATATTTTATGGCCTGTTTCAATAGCAAGTTGAGCCAATGCACATGATTTCTTGTTGAGTCTTATATCACTTCTATGAGCGATAATGCGGTTATTTGAAGTTCTTGAACTTGTACCAATATAATTCAAATCACAGTTACATGGTATGATGTGGATAACATTTGATTTCTTCAAATCTGGTGTGGTATCTTTCAACCTCGTATTTAAATTTCCAATAGTATTGATATTTTTTGTGAGATTTTTATGTTACTTTCATTTTTGAAAATTTTTATTATATTTGATGATAGAATTCATATATTATTATATTTCTTCAAATCTGGTGTGGTATCTTCCAACCTCGTATTTAAATTCCCAATAGTCTTGATATTTTTTTGTGAGATTTTTATGTTACTTTCATTTTTGAATAATGTCATTATATTTGATGATAGAATTCCTATATTAGGAATTGAAAAATAAATTATCCTTTAAATAACCGTATTATCTCTCATAGAAGTGATATAGGACTCAACAAGAAATCATGTGCATTGGCTCAACATGCTATTGAAACAGGCCATGAAATATCATTAGAGAAAGCACAAGTTTTACAATCAGAAAAAAAATTCTTTAAAAGATTATTTCTTGAAATGATTGAAATTAATAAATCCAATCAAAATATGAACAAAAAAACAGATATCGAAAATCTTAGTAAAATCTACAGTTATCTTTTACAAATAGATCAAAACTGATTATTTTCAAAGAATAAAAATTTACACACCCTCAATATTTTATATTTTTCTGACGATTAATCATAATAGGCAGTAATTTCAAATCTTTCAATGTCACTTGAAACGTCAAAGCTATAACACCATTCCGACCAATGTTTTCATATTTTACGTTTTCTCTTTCTTAAAGTTAATGTTCATCAATCAACCACTCACATTATTGTAAGTACTTCCTTCATTTCAAGTATTTTTTCTCAATAATGTAATTTACATATTTTAGGACCTTGAAGAAGTTTCAAAATTGAAAGGAAAGCTTGGTCCAAAGTATTAAAGAGTTTTTCATATTTCAACACTTGTGCTGACTGAAGATCCCCGTTATTCCCCACTGTTCATACCAATTTTCAGTCATATATCATATATATATATATATATATATATATATATATATATATATATATATATATTAGTAATAGCATAAGACTTTGAGAAATATAAACTCTTGTGCCAGGTATTTCTAGTAGGCATAGACGTGGCAATAATGTTTTTTCTAATGTTTAAACTTCAAATTGGTTTGAAGCTGTTACTCGATAGGTATAGTAATGAACAAAAAAAAGGTTTGTGCCAAGTCATTAGAACAAGATTATCGAGGGACTAAAATAGATTATTTTTCACTGTGAAAATACTAAATTTTAAGAGTAATTCCAAGCTGTTACCCCATTGGTATGGTTGTAGTACCAAAAATGTTCCGAAAAGAGGGCATACTGAACTTGTGAAAAAATTCTGCCCAGGCACTAAATGATTTTTCTTATGGTCTCTGTGAGTGCTAACATATTAAAAACATTTCATTATGTTACTCGATCGGCCAGGTTTTCTGCAGCCAGCTCTTAGACATGAAAAATGATTTATTTTGGGACGAATATGGGTCCCTAAACAAATCATTTCTCAATTTCGAAAGAAAAATGAAAAAAAATCTGTCAGATGTGAGATTCGAACCTTTACCAGTCTAGAAACAGAGCTTGAATCTGGCGCCTTAGACCGCTCAGCCAACTGGAGAGATAGTAGATGTCAAAAGTATTTTTAACCTGCTACTACATTGGTATGGTTGTTTTTTTCGAAAAAAGGCCTTACAAAACATATTTACAACTTTTGCCCAGGCAGCATATGTGATTTTTCTTATGTTTGCTGTGAGTACTATATTTTAAAAACATTTCATTCTGTAACACGATTGGCCAGGTTTTCTGCAGCCGGCTCTTAGCCTACTATAGACACACTAAAGACACAAAAATACTTCCCATCCATATCTCGGCTAAATTCAAATATGAGCCAAATCGGTCGAGTAGTTTCAAACTGACGGCTGTTAAAACATTAAAAAAACAATTTTTCATTTTCATACCAATATTGGCATACTATAGGTCGTTTCATATAGCTTTATGAGCTCCACAATTTTAATTTGAAGTTTTTCTCAGGATGTACACCCAAACAGATATTCGCTATAAATTACCATTGATTACTCATGATTTGTGATTTATGTTTGTGCTTTTATTCGACGTAATTGTATTTTTACTATTCTCAAGTCAAAGTTGAACCACAGTTTATAGCTAAAGAAGCAGTTAGCTCACTTGGCGTCGGCACTTTGATCTTTATGTTCCCGTTTGTACACTGCGCAACTCTGATTTTTATCCCTCGCGCATACCGCGTGTTACTGTGTTACTAATACTGACATTTTTCGTATACTTCGAAGAGCGATAATCGCGTACAGTCTTCTGCGCATCCTGAATTCTTTCCCTGGAGTGGATGTTACCTTGGAACATGCATTTGGGCCAAGTGAGCTAACTGCTTCTTTAGCTATAAACTGTGGTTGAACTATATAATTAATTATTATTGAGATTCAAATCCAAGTTAGTACTGGCTATATCCTTTTGTACTTTTCTTCAATGCCTAAATGCATTTTTGTACGTGCAGAAGTTTTTGGATCTGAAACTTCATTTTTTTACTATATCTTTATGGAATTCAATAGTTAAATCGAAAAGAAACGAAATAATTTTTGTCAAACTTCTTTCTTTTGATTTGAGTCAGATTACATAGAAATATTAGGAAGCATTTAGGGAGATTTTAATCTTTCCTCAACATTTAAACGTAGTGTTTAAGGTTTATATAAGAATGGAAATGCCGTATGTGTCTTCCAGTGAATGTTCCTGAAAAAATAACGCAAATTCTATAGCGGGAACATTGGGAAATGTTAGGCTGACTAGAATAAATGTTAAAAATTGGAAAATAAAATATTTTGAACTGATAATACTGATGGAAATATGTCCCATTTTTCTCTGAAATATCATTCGTTAGCTTGATTATTGTAATGACAATTTCGGAATCAATAAATTAATACTGAAATCTACCTTTCTGACTGGCCGCGTCCATTTTATCACCCAACACACATACACAATGTTTAATGAAATCATCTTTCAAATGAATAAGTTCAAACTCTCTCTCTCGTATGTATGTAAATATTCAAGCGTCAAAGTGATAGACAGGAATTCAGGTTGATACGATAGCACATAAAATACATCCCCCAAATGCACATGTTCCACAATGGAACATATTCCCCAACGTATAGCATATAAGATACCTGAAACGCGAATTCGCGTTTTTTAAAATTTAATCGAAAGTAGCTTATGCAGAGAAGGGAAACTATATTTGGCCTTCACAAACCGGATCTATAAAACATATAAATTGTATATTCTTTGTGAGAAATGCCATATTACATCTCTTGAAAGCCAGCAAAGATCTGAAAAGGCGAGACTTTAAATATTCATCAAGCAGACATGAAGATCCTAATATTATAAAACGAATTTTCCATTCGCTCAAACAAAAAGAAAATGGCTAGCATCTCATTTGCATTTCAGAGATACGCGAAATGACACCGATATTTTCATTAGGATAATTTCCTTCTGAGAAAATTAATTGTCGGAAGAAAATTGTCTTTACTTTCCACTTATTGGAATAATACTTCCTCGTCTCTTCTTGTTATATAAAAACATAATTTAATGAGCTGGAACTGACACTAATGATGTACATTGAGAAGTGAAAAGTAGAATAATAATTATATAGATTATAGAGGACTGCAGTACAGTGTTTTCCTAAATATTTGGATATATAAATCAATGTGTAGCTGAATTAGAAGAAAGTGTTGCCAATTTGCTTCCTTGATGAGATTTCTTCCTAGCTGCCGGCGACCTAAACATAAACCTGCTCGGCTCGGCGTTGCCACATCTTAGTGGAATTCTTCAATTCTTTCAACTTTATACAGTTGGTCCAAATTCCTACTCGCATTACAAACCACTCTCAGACTTCAGTAGATGTAACAGATATTGCGAGTATCTCAGATCGTATGGCTGTGTCCTCCAATATTGACTCATTTCAAAAACCTCAAAAAATCAATCTGATCACTTTTCGTGATTTCCGTAATTTTGAAAATAATCTTTTCCAATCTGACATCCACCAAATTGACTGAGACTACATTTATTCAATTGATAATGTGGATGATATGGTCGTATTTCTGGAAACCAACATCCTTAAGCATTTTTGAAAAACATGCCCCATGTGTTACTAAAAGGGTAACACGCCGGTTGACGCCGGTTGACTTATAATATTACGGAGATGATCTCACTTAGAGACAAGGCCTTGATAAAATATAAAAAAACATTATCTCTCACTGACTGGCAAAGCTACAGAGAACTCAGGAATTACACAACAGGAGTAATTCGCCGCGTGAAAAAAGCTTATCTTGACTTCGTTCTTATGCAGAAAAATTCCAGAACTACTTGGAACACTTTGAGATCTCTTATTAACCGCATTAACGAACATTTCAACTCCGTTTCTCAACCTGACCGTACTGACTATCAAGTCTCACTTCTGGAACGTTACCATAATTCGATGAAACATTTCAGTTCACCACTATCTCTACTCAAACGGTACAAAACTGTTTTCAGCGCATTAAAAGCAACGCTATTGGCTCCGATAACATCTCCCTTCGTATGATCCGCCTTATCGATTCTTTCTTACTTAATCACATTACTTTTCTTATCAATACTATTTCAAGTACAGGACACTTTCCCAATTCTTGGAAAAACGCCAAAATAATACCTTTAGCGAAGTGTACTTCACCCTCAAATTACTCCGACCTCAGACCTATCACTATTCTACCTTGCCTTTCAAAAGTGGTTGAAATGATTTTGAAAGATGAGATAAATTGTTTCGTGAACGAACGTGATATCATTACCTCAGTGCAATCTGGATTCCGAAGTCAGCACAGCACCACCACAGCCTTATTGTCCATTACTGACGATCTCTTCAGGGCTACAGATGACGGTTACATAACTTGCTTGATACTTTTGTACTTCAGTAAGGCTTTCGACGCTCTTGACCACGATATATTGTGTGATAAACTGCTGTTTTTGGGGTTTTCCGATGAAGCAGTGCTCCTGATAAGGAATTATTTATCAGATCGAATACAGAATGTCGTTATCGAAGGAATAGAGTCGGAGGCCGTATCTCCGTCCAAAGGTGTTCCGCAAGGCTCAATACTCGGACCCTTACTTTTCAGCTTGTATATCTGCGACTTTTACAAATACGTTCAGGAATGCAAAATACATCACTACACAGACGACACCTAGCTTTACTTCCCCTTCCAATTCCAGAATTTTCAGGCAATATTCGACATTTCCACAGCCCATAAATTGAAACTCAATTCAAAGAAGTGGCAGTTATGATTTTTGGACCCAAAAGAATCAGAGGTGAAACCCAGAACCTACTACAAATTTGCATTGATAATTATGTTATTACAACAGTTTTCGAAATAAAAAATTTAGGTTTGTGGTTTGACCAAGAGCTCCGCTTCACAAGACATGTCAGTCACATAACCCAAACTCCCTGCACTGTTCTCAGACAATTATATCCAAATCGAGATCTTCTATCAACTAAACTCAAACTCAAACTATGTGAGTCGCTAATAATCTCAAAAGTCTCCTACTGCGATAGTGTTTATGGTTCGGCTCTGAGAAAATCTGATTCCAGCTGTTTGCGTTTTTTGTTCGTTATTCAAAAATACGACCATATATCCCCTGTACTGAAGGAATCAGGCTGGCTGAATCTGGAGAAGCTCAGAACCTTGCACCTCTCAACCACCACCCATAATTTATTAATAAATCGTAAACCGGATTATCTTGCAAAAAAACTCAAAACTTTTTCAAATATAAAAAAGTTTGCTACACGCAATAGATCAATTTCAGTCATCTATCTTTATTCGCAGTTTTTCTTATTTTCCACCAAAATACTACAATATGCTACCCAGTGAATTTAGGTCTTTGATAATTCCAAAAAAAGGCTGAAAATGCATTTCCATGATTAATATATTCCTACTTTTCCACACCATGACCATAGCTTACTATCCTTTTTTCTCTTCTCATCTATACATACTCATTATTTTTACTATTTGTAAAGGTTGAGTTTAAAAACAGCCTAGGCTGACACTCCACCTATTCACCATGTTTGCCATTAAGGCGTGTACCTTTCATTTTACTTTTGGCCTTGTATACTATGGTGAATAAAGACTATTTATTATTACTATCATTATTATATTCTAGAAATCCCCAATTGAACCAATTATATTTCTCAAGGGCTCATTTGAAATAGTTACCTTCGAAGTTCCAGCGAACCGCAGGAATGAAAAATATTTTTTGTTGGCTCAATATCGCCTATAATATTCCCTGAATGTTTGTCGTCTTAATACACTATCTCATATTCTTTTATTCGGCATTTTTTACTAGCTTAGATTTTTGTCGAACGAAATTTTATTCTTCTAACATTATAATTTCATTAACTTTGATTTAGCTCAAGCTTGATCTAAACGATGCACTTATATTTTTTTGGTCGGTACTTAGATATATATGAGAACTTTTTCACATTCAGGTTTCTGAATATAGTGTGTTGCTTTCAAGTACGGATAGTATTAGGTATTTAGAGTGAAAAATGTTCAGTTCTGATATCGAAAAAAACAACTATAATTTTAAGTTTTTGAGTTTTACGTGAAATCTGGATGAATTTTCAACAGCGGACATCACCGCCTAAATGGCGTATTTTATATACCCTTTGGAAAAACACATGATTTTCTCATTTTAATATTTTTTTCAATTCTCAGACTGGGGTGGACTAACTAATTTTATTTTGGGTATACCCACTAAGAATGATTCTTCAATGATACATCAGATGATCCACTTTTCCAAAAACATATGCGAACTTATTAAAATCAATAAATTCGATAAAAAACCGATCGATCAGGGAAAACTTTTTGGGGTGGAATTTCTAGTCAAAATTATGTACCTCTCAATAATCATTGGTATGAAAGTTCATTTTTGACAAGCCACAATTGAAGTCGTGTGTTTATTTGTCTGATTTAATTTTAATTGTTTCAGCGCCACTGGGAGCTTCAGGCCTGTTATGGATACAGGTTCAGGAGCAAGGAACACTCCTCCATTATTTTTTTCGCCTCACCTTGCCTCACACATCTCATCGCAGTTTTCACCCCCGTTGTTTCCTGCTTTGAAAGGTAAGATTGTACTTGAAAAAGGGAAAATGGACTGCCTTATCAACTATGCCATAGTTTACACATGAATGTCACGTCAAACCGTTGATTATTTTTACCTTCAAGGTGCAACGAACGACATTCAATGACCGACCAATGGACAATTGATAATTTTTATATTCCGAAATTCCTATGCAATACGATACATTAGTTCTTGGTATATTTTCCTGAGTTAAATAATTATCTTTCATCTAACAAATTAAAATAAATCACGAATACAAATTCAGAATAGATCGATGGACCACATATATTTTGAAAGGAATTATGAGCATGATAATACATAGTGACGATCTGTTGAGATGCACTAAAAATCCTGTCAATTTTTTTGTGAGCAATAGCATTTTTCATGGGAATTCTACCTTTGAATCGTCTATGACTTCTCAGGTTACTAGAACTGCAGGAAACATGCATATGGGAATCGGATATCTTGACGGAGTTCAAAAGCAGATATAACCATTACCAATGTAACAATTTCAGGAAAATTACTCGTCATGCAATCGTCAATATCAACACTCTCTATAGAAAAATAATGTCGGAACCATCCCGAAATCAGCTTCACAAAAATTCGGCTTCCTCGTCTATGCTTCACGCGACAACAACGTTCCACTATTTATTAGCTCAGATTCGCCCCGTTCTCGAATACTGTTTCCATCTGGAGTTGATGGAGTCCATTGAAAAAGAGTGATATATAATTTCATGGCAGATGTACTTCTAAAAGCACATATTTTATTTCACCTCGAGCAGACAAACTCAGACAGCCCATCCTCTCATGACTGATCTCGAAATTGGGCGAAGATCGCTTTATCAGGAATAATTTTTGTAGCACATAAGCCGACCACCTGATTGTTTCCTAACTGGTGAGGGTTTAATTCCCAATCAGGGCTTGGTAGGTCCAGAGCACACTTGTATAAGACTTTAGTTTATTACTAGACGAGGTAATCACCGAAAAAATCCGTGCTCACTCCCGAGATCAAGCCTTCGATGTGGCACTTTGGTATTTTATCTGGTGTTCTAACCATTCAACAAATTCAGCAGGAATACGTGGAGCCATCGAGCCGTAGACCAGTACTCTCAAGGCAGAGCCCAGAAAAAACTCGATATGGACACATTAGATAGGGGGTACTGAGTTGAGGCTCCACTCTCTCAGAGACTTTCAGCTCGTATAGGCAGAGCTGAACCGTAGCGTTACCACGCTAGGCATGTTTATAGACATAGAGGGTGCGTTTGATAACATATCATTTGAATTAATATGAAAAGTAGCTTAGAAAAATCGTGTACGGTCGAGGGACCCCCGTCAGGAACGAAGTTCCTTTACGCGGCTTGCGGTTGGTGTTGACTGGTAGAAATCGTCACGTAATGTCAAGCAATACTATACCTTTATATCCTTTTTCCAAACTCCTCCACCACAGTAAAAGGTATTTTATTCCTGATAATACTATTCGTTATATTATATCAAATTTACGTGCCACATATTCCATTTATAATCCAACTTCAGCATATAAGAAACAAGAAATTATGTCCAAAAATAATTAATAAAACACTTTTTTAAAGACAAGCTTTCATTCAAATGCACTAAAAACTAAAAAATAATTGCTTTGGATGTATGACGTAGGTTATCCCGTGAGTTATAGATTCAAAAGCTTGTCGCGCAAAGTTTTCAGTTCGAATACAAAAGCGACAAGCTTCTGAATCTATAACTCACGGAATAACCTACGTCACACATCAAAAGCAATTATTTTTGACTTTTTAGTGCATAGAAGCTCGTCTTTAAAATGTTTTTTTATTATTTTATTTTGTGCTTTTTAGTACTTAAGTACGCCTTAATCTATGCATTTTTGTTGAAGCATCGTTAGTATGAGGCCTTTTTTTCCTGTTAGTTCTGAGCTATCTAGTGATTCGCCCCTGTCAAGTACGGAGTGATATGAATTACTCACACCACACCATTTATTCGCTAAGGCATTGAAATAATACAGAATTTTATGAATGCATTACTTCTGTAAAATTGCTCAAAATAATCAATCTTAACTATACAGAGTGTTGTTAATCAAAATATAATTAACGTAGAAGATATTACTGAGAGCGGCTTTAGTATACTTCTGAAGCCTGTTTGATTGTGGAACGTGGGTTGTTCATTTGTTATTAAAATTTACAGACCTTATACTTTTCGAATTCATATGAAATAATGCACTGGGAGATGTAATAGTTGATAAATATAATTAAACATGTATCTAAATACAGTCATGGTCACACAAACAGAACTTCAATCAAAGTAAAAATAATATATATGAATTTAACCTAGTAATTTTCTGTTTTAAATCTTTAATTCTTAACCTTACCCTTTCCTCATAGATCAAACCTCTAGGCTATAAACAGAAGGTATATTACATACCCCTGTATAAAATAATGATAAAACTAGGGTTTCAAAGAAATAAAACATAAAACTGTACAATGTACTTACTCATAGATTCAAGGAACCACTTGCACACCTTTTATGATTTATTCGCGTAGACGTTTTAATTTAGTTCTCGGATTCCAAGAAGATATTTTAACCCGTTTAGAATATTTACTTTCGCACTTTGAATCTCTATCGTTACTTTGTGCCGGGATTTAAATAGATTTGATGATTTGACAGTCGTGACTATACTCGATTAATTTATGCTGCACTGATGGTTATAGAAATGACTTCAACATCCATATTTTGTAAAACTGATGTCGACATAACGGATTACTGATTCTTAATTAGTTTATTCCGTACGGAGAATGAACACTGAGATACATTAGATTGGACTACATTATTAACAAAATTGAGATACTGTTATTGTCTGAATTCTTACTGATTCGATTTGTTTAACTGTACATTTTTCTTCACTTAGTTCGACTCGAATAAGAATCTGGATGTTAGTGTTCACTCTGAATTAGGAACTCCTTAATATTTTTGAAATTTCCTTTATATAGTCTACTCCTCCTCTCCTTTGATATGAATAGCCGCCATGATATGTTTAAGTAATAGGTCATTACTTTTTATAGTTTACGCGATCCCTTGAATTCATTACATTATTTCCCGCTCTCACCGCGTTTGCTATCGTTTCAAGAAAGCCAATAGTGACATATGGATGGCCTTTTTTTTGTAGCGACCCGAGAATTAATGTTCTTTTGAATGATTCATTTCTTTGTTTCTGGCGGCAAGCCGCTATGATTCAATTCAATGTGAATAGAGGAATATATGTGTGAAATCGCCCGCTTAGGGTGTTTCCTCTGTTAAGTCGTAATATAAAATCAGTTATGTATGTCTGAAAAATATAATTATCGATTCTATTGAGGTGCCGGTGCAAGTGGTAGTGACTTTATCATTTTCATTCCTTTCTATGACTTACTGTATTAGAACAGAGTATGACACTAGTCCTTCAATGATGAAACCATCTAAAGATTAACCCATCCGGCCTTCTTGGAGTTGCCATGTTCAATTCATGAATTTTAACCTAAAATCAATAAATTTTGACTGAATTCATAATCTCCGACCCCAAAAACCCCGACATACCAATTTTGAATCTAATCGGGCCATGATTACAAAACTCGTCCGCCATCATGAATTTGTGAATTTTGATAAGAATACCAATTTTGAATGGAATCGGACCATAAACACAGAGATCATCGGCCATTTGGGAGCCGCAATTTTGATTTTATGAATTTTAAAGAAAAATTCGAAATCTTTGACCCTAGAAAACCCCCACATACCAATTTTGAATCGAATCGGATCATAATCACAAAATTTGTCCGTCATCTTGGAGCCGCCATTCTGTGTTTTCCTCTAACAAAAACTTCATAATGTATTGTCACCAAAATTATGAACACAATTTCAGCTCAATCGGATGTCGGCAAGTGCTACAAAAATGGATTACAAATTCTGAACCGGAAAGGACAGAATGACATACGAACGAAGCAAGTTACATAAAGGATTGTGAAAAAATATATAATCATCTAAACACTCGTTATATAAAAATATAAAAGAAACAACAATATCTTCCACGTATTACCACTCGACGATAATATCCGACTTGTGTACGCATAGATATCCTACCGCTCATATAGCATTTTAAATTTCCCGCAAGCAGAACAGCAGTTCGGATGGTTTCGTATGAGCAAGAGCAGAATCGTATATAATAGAAAGAGAGAGAGAGAGAGAAATAAAGTCGCATGGAGGGGGCATAACGAATTTTTCTTACGTGACGATTTCTACCAGTCGACACCTACCGCAAGCCGCGTAAAGGCATCAAAAAGGGATGAACCCAAGCCTGATAGGGTGAATTCACGCTATGCTTTCTCACAGAAAGGGTCGCCCCCATACTGTGGTGCGTGTTGGTGAATGGTCTCCTATCAGTAATCAACAACTTTGACTGTTCAACTTAGACTAATGCGGGTGACATAGTCATCCTTATCGACAACCAGAAACCTAGTCTTGAGAGGATGACAATACAGAGGGCTCTATATTGGGTGGATGACTGGTGAGGGAATAGATGAGAGACGAGGTCAACTTAAACTAAGCCGGAATGTTAATCTTCACTAGAAAACGCAAGCAGGGGGATCTCCGAAGAGTTCAACTTTCAGGGGCCAAATACCTTGGAATTATTTCAGATTCCAAGCTAAATTTTGAGGAGCACATCGGAAATAAAATCCAGTCTCGAGACATGATTCAAAGACTTGCCTGCCAATCGATAACGAGACCGATGACGACATCGCCAACTTGGGGCACTCACAGAAGAGCAACCCATTGAAGAGCGAATGGGCTTATGGATATTCCCGATTATGGAATCAGACAGAACTGAATGTCCTTTTTCCGATATGCCGTAGAACGATTCTGCAGCTGTCTTCAGATTCAGCAAAACGTCCCAGTCAACTATCCAAGAACGAGAGAACAGGAGCATAATGGGCATAGCTATAACTCAATAATAGTTATCTGTTAGAGAGGCGGCTCCAAATTTGAGCACTCTTCTGGTGCCCGAGTCTAAGGGCAATCACTCTCTGTTTCGCTTTCGATATGCATTTCAGGCAAAAGTATTAGCCTATCTACACGAGAACGTAAATAAAGGACTAGTAGTCCTAGCGAGTGACAGTCAGAAGGTGATTAAGGCTCTCACAACACATAGTCAGTTCTTAACTGTTGACGGAATGCATTGGCGAAGTGCAGAAAATATCTACTACCAATAGAGTTTAGCTTTTATGGGACCCGAATGGAAAGAGGTTTCCCGATAATGGGTTATATCAACCATGAGGACAATTCTGATAAATGAATTCGACGATGCATGGGAGCAGCTACAGACATTAGACAACCGAAGCTATATATAAAAGAACACTCTGCAGGATGCATTCCATTCCAGTCCATTCTTGCACTGAACAGGAGGGAAATAAAAACACTGGTAGGGCTTCTCAGTTGCAGCAGTAAGGAAATCACACATTGGAGATGTTCACTTGAGCCCAGAATGTGTGAGGAGTGGCTTCGTCGTCTCTAAAACTGGCCCCCATGAGTACGGAACCATACTCGCAGCAGTTCTGGGTGCACAACGGACCCAACCAACCATGAAAAGATAACAACCAGCCATTTATTAATTTGAAATAAACTTCATTATTTTTCTGGTGATGAAATATGGGATGCATTCCATTGATGAAGGTGCAGGAGTATAGTAAGGAGGCATAAGAGAAAAAAACTCAATTTTTATAAGCAAATATGCCGCAATGTTCCATGCTGAAGGATAGGCTATAGTTGGCTGTGTAAAGGAAACCTTGAAAAAATAATATACAAAATAGTATTTCAATGTTGGAATGCTTTGAAAAACCTCAAGTTCCTAGGAACAAGGAGTCAGGCAGGCTAGGCATAATGCCATCAGTAGAAGGTCGGTTGAACCTGATGACATGATTTTTTTTTCGTGGTGGAACTGATACAAAATGGCTAAGATAATGATATAGGTTCAATTCAAAGCTCAACAGATTCCTCATAATCCTCATTCTTTTACTGAGTCCATGGATCTACCTATAAATGAGAACTTATAATGGGCCACGTTGCCTTCCTATTGCACATGCTACCTTCTAGAGATGCTATAAGGGACGACTATTTTGGAAAGGGAAACATCAAACATCAATTGAATATTGGAAAACAATATTTTATATATGAAAATTGAAAAATTTTCGAGATTGTAATATCTAACAGAAAACAACTACTTTCCCGGCTAAAGCACACGCCGGACAATTTCCCTTTTAGATATTTCTTTCCGAGTTAGGGTCCTTTTACAATATCTATCAGATATAGTTCAATATCCAGCGTATGCTTTAGCCGCAGAAATATTTGTTTCCTGTTAGATATAACAGAAATATATATTATGCTTAATTTTTACGTAGATTTTTCAATATTCAAAAAAATTCAATATTCAAATGAGATTGTTTCCCTTTTCAATATGAATACCCCCAAAATAGTCACTTAAGTTCATCTCTCGCAGATTATCCTAATTTTATAAATTTCAGACAAATCAGACGACTATTTTGATAAAAAAGGAAACATTCTCTATTAAATATTGAATAGGAATTTTTCTGTCAATTGAAAAATCAACGACAAAAATTAAGTTATTCTTGTGAATATCTAATAGAAAACAACTACTTCTCCGGCTAAATCCACGCTGGACATTGAACTACATCTTGAACGATGGAAGATAGTGACTAAAGTTTATCTTTGAGTCGCAGATGATTCCTCATCTGATTTCCAAACAAATCAATCTATCATAGCCCATGACATCTTATTATATAAAAAAAATGATTTGAAAGTGTCACTCTGAAAGTAATATTTCTAAAATGTTTTCATCTTCAGTAGAGTGGAAGCGTGAAATAAATTTTCGTCGACAAAAATGTATTGAAAACCTAGTGAATGCATCAATGTTACAAATGATTTCTGGTGAATACTCCTTCTTGAAAAATATTTTTCTATATCTCATCAATATGAGTTCTTGATTGAGACGGGAATAGAAAATAAAATTTTTACTTTCAGATTTTTCTTTTGAGTTAGTGTCCTTTCAAAATATCTATCAGATGTAGTTCAATGTCCATCAAGGCTTTAACCGGGAAAGTAGTTGTTTTCTTTTGAATATTCACAAAAATAACTTCATTTTTAACGTGGATTTTTCAATTCACATTAACCAATTAATTTTTTAACAATAATATTCCCAAGAGGTTATCTTGAATTATGGAAGATAGTCACTAAAGTTTTTTCGCAAATTATTTTGATTTTATAATTTATAACAAATTAGACACTATTATTATAACATTACTTTCAATTTTAATATCACGTACACACGAATAAATCCCGTTGAATATTTCTATATTATTTTGTAGTTATTAGCAAGTTCTCAAAATATCTTGTTTTCCTTTTGAGGTGTCGTATTTAGTCCATGACCTAGTCTTAATTGTTAATGAGTTATACAATGTGAATATTTCGGTACTCTTCCCTCCTGATCTCTCGAACTCAGTTTCGATTAAAAAGCAAATAGGGGGAACAGATAAGTGTATCAGAAAATGTTCTAATCAAATCGAAAGTTGAAATTGTGCACCTAATAAATTTGAGAGATCTCAGGTGCAAAGTGGCGGCAAATTGGCAAAATGCGGCGCTTCTAAGTGGATAGAAACCCCGCGCGGTATAAACATAACAAGATAACGTAATACATTGCTGGATTTGAGGATAAATCTTGGTTATGACGTGATAGAAGCGCCATCAAAGTCTCGCAGAAGGAATACTTCGAGACGCATCGTTATACATTTGCTTTTAGCTTCCTGATCGGTGACAATCGAATTAGCGGATGATGTGGATTCCGTTCTTCGTGCATTACTCTGAAAGCGTCTTTGTGAGTTCTTAGCAAAAACCTATCAAATCCCCTCTCTAGTATTCAAGCATATTTTCTGGATTTCTAGTTCTCCACGTCAAAAAATGAAAAAAACGAGAAAAAATTCATATTATTTTTTATTTCTGAATTTCTGGACCTCAAAAAGAAAAATACAAGCCTAATTGGAACAGTTACACGTCTGACTGCCACCAATTTTTCAAATACTGTTAGACATAGATTGAGCCAAGCAATAAAGCTGACTGTCCCGAATATTTTACGAAAGTTTGGACTATGATAGTAATGTTCGTAACAAGTCCGGAAAATACTGTTTTTTGGAGGGGTAGACAAGATTCCAGGACAAGCCGTTGGGAGTTCAAAAAAAAACTTTTAAACAAAAAATTATACCGACGGAAAAAAAACTGAAAAGTGAAAAATTTGGTCTTAATAACTAAGCTCCTCAACTAATGTAAGTAACTAATTCGGCGCCAAATAAACAAACAAGCAAATTAATTAGGTAAAGCCTAACATTATGGTAGCGGGATGCGCGGAGGCAGCGGCGCATCCTTTTGCTGGAAATTACCGAGCGATCCCAAAGTTAATATCAGCGAGACAGCTACCCGAACGGGATACACGTGAGGGCATACGTCGTTGCGAGTGGTCGGCGGAGGGTGCTTTCTTGGAATGTTATTTTCATCGCTGTAGATTTCACGTTTCATTTGTATGTTATTTTATTTTGATTATTTCTTTTGAGTAATTTAATGATTTTTGTTGATTGGTTGTTTGGCGCCGACTCAAAATTAGTTACCTACATTAGTTTAGGAGCTTAGTTACTAAGACTAAAAAAGTTCTTTTATTTTTCGCTTTCCAGTTTCTTTTTTCGTCGGTTTATTTTTTGGTAATCCTTAATTGTTTGTGGCTAGAATCTACTAATTACTACCTACTTGATTTTTTATTACTTTTAAAAAACCTACTCACCTACTTTACTTTAACTATTGATTTTTCTATATCTAAGTTTCAACAGAATCGGTTCAATCCCTATTTTCAATCATCCCCTAGTTTTACCCGACCACGGCGAAGCAAAAGAAGGGTTATGATTTTGACCGGTATGCATGTGGGTATGTGAGTATGTATGTATATTAATCTGTTCCCTCATAACTTCAAAACTACTCATCATAATTCGACAAATGAGGTATCGTTGGAAGCGTCTGCTGGTTCTAGGCTATGTGACGTCACACTCAATTGGATATGGGGCCCCCTAGAGGACATAAAGTCATGAACAAAAATTAGAATTTTTTTTATGATGGCGTGATGGTTATCAAATGAAAGGGCTTGATTAGCACATTTTGAAAATATATATTGTTAGCTGTTGCTCGCGGTTTTGCTTGCATATACCCGATAATTGGGAATACATTTTAAAATCACGCCTCAGTTGTTAGCCAAACATATTTTCTTCCCAAACCTACCCAAAATACATATATCAAAAATACGTTTTTCATTATGGGCTATGGTACACATGTTAAAATTATATAAAAAAAAACAAAATGTGTGCAATAATAATGACATAAGCTGAGGGTACCTCAGTATATTACCTAGGTAGATGTAAAACAATAAAACCTAAACAAATAAAAATGCTAAGCAGCTATGAAATACTTCATCACGAAATTATAACCCCAAAGTAATTTAAATAAAAAGTAAGTTCAAACCCAACTACTGAAAAATCACGCTCTAAAAAGTATGAAATAAAAAGAAGTTCAAAAACTAAAACCTGACTACTGAAAAATCACGCTCCAAAAAGTATGAAACAAGACAATATTCTGATCTGAAATTGTTATGTACAAACTATTCAATATTTATCATCTATTGAATTAACAACTCACACGTAATATACTTTAATGTATTTAATACATATTCATAGTGATGTTCAGAGGATAGTCGTGGTCTTATGCCACTCTGCCCCAAAACTTATGATCGCTTACTATGGTTAGAATATACTGTTTTGTTAGGGTAGATGGCATATGACCACGGCTATCCTCTGAACATCACTATGAATATGTATTAAATACATTAAAATATATCACGTGCAAGTGTTTATTTATTAGATGATAAATATTGAATAGTTTGTACATAACAATTTCAGATCAGAATATTTTCTTGTTTCATACTTTTTAAAGCGTGATTTTTCAGTAGACCGGTTTTAGTTTTTGAACTTATTTTTATAACTTCACATTTGTATGTTTAGTTCACACACGCAAAACACAAATCTTGCAAGTGAATTTTGACCCACTTCTAGTTGTCCGATTAACGTGAAATTTGGCAGGTGTTCATAAATCCGGTGACAATGTATTATAACATTTTTCGGGTCCAAGATGGTGGATGAGATTTGTGTTTATGATCCAATTCGATTCAAAATTGGTATAAGGGAATTTTTGGGGTTGCAAATCATGAATGTTTTTCAAAATTCATGAAATAAAAATGGCGGCTCCATGATGGTGGACGATCTCTTTGAATATGTTCCGATTTTATTCAAAATTGGTATGTGGGGGTTTACGGGGTCGGAGATTATGATTTTTTGGTCAAAATTCATAAATCTAAGATATGACTGGAAGATGTCGGACGATTTTGTAATTATGGTCCGATTCTATTAAAAATTAGTATGTGTGGTTTTCGGGGTCGGACGTTATGGATTTATTGTCAAAATTCATAAATTCGAAATGGCAGTTTCAAGATGGTGGACGAATCAATCTTTAGTTACGTACGTACGTACCATAGAGAAACTAAAAATAAAGAGAGTTGTCAAACCTGCAGTAAAAGTTGGCCCCACGTTTAGACAGTGGCGACATATTTCGCAACCGGCCGAACTACGTACAGTTGGTAAAACCGATTGAGATAAGGCGGGGTTTTCAAATGTGTTACTTTCATATGATTGATATGGTATATATTTTATAAGTGATCGATTTGCCATTCTTGTATTCCATATGAATGGTTGTATCATATAAAATACAGGAATGGCAAATCGATCACTAATAAAATATATACAGTAATCGATTCGTAGAATCTGTTAGTTCGTTCGTGGTTAACATAAAGTTTCAAAGTAAATCTTCATTTCATGATATCAAGAACAAAATGAAACATCTTATAAAACAAGAATAATAAGTTGAACACTATAAAAACACATTTTATTGTATCTAGGACAATGTACAACTACAGACAAAACAATAATAAAACTCCGAAAAACAACAAAATTAAAAATATTCTTCAGTCGCTTATCATCAAATCAACCAAAATAAAAACATATTACATTTACAAGAAACCTTGAATAATTTTGTTAATTTATTAGCACAAAGGAGACCATGTACTTCGTACTTCCTCAAATGGTGATAGGAAATGAAAACTGATGGATGGAAATAAGTACCTGTTTGTGAAAAAATTTCTGCAACTGATGGATGGAAATAAGTATCAGTTTGTGAAAAGCAGCTTATATTTTACCTTGTGAAAGAATATTTCGAGGAATTTCAGCGTCAACTCGAATAACAAAACATTCCATTTTCGACGTTGGGTTCATAATTCAAGTCCATGGTATAATTTCTAGAATTAATTTTTCGATGACAATTAACAGTAGAATTATTCTGAAATTATTACGTGGTTTGTCATTTTCTGACAAATGTCGAAATTGCAAAATTATCATGTCGCCAGTCGTCTGTTGATTGCGGGCAGCGTCTCCATGCGCGACTGGCCGTACCAAAAACTTGGTGGTCAAGATCGCCAATGTTTCAAACAGTCTCTTTATTTTTAATTTGTCTATGGTACGTACCTTGCCTGATGTCGCTATATTTCACTGATTTGAAATTACTTTAGTAGAAGAAAGGAAAAATGCTCTAATTCATTTATAGTTTAACATGAACATATTCTACTACATTGAATCATGGCCGACAAGTTCCAGAACCAAGTTATCTTGATAACAGCAAGCTCGAAAAAGGGGCGAGAATGGCATGTTCATTCCTTTTCAACATAATCGTCCTGTCAGAATGACTGCGTTCGCTCACATTCTTCTCAGCCGTAATGACTGTTCCATTGCCCACGGTTAGATGTCGCTAAGATTTTCAATAGGGATTGTTGATTGAAGTGAATGAATGAATTTCTGCGCACATCAATAAGAAATGTAACAGATATATCGTTACAACCTTTTTGACCATATTGACCTGTTTTGTATATTTCCCCCTACTTTGTTTGATAACCGTTTGAGTTTATCAGACTAGCGAGACGCCTAATTGATTTTATTTCGTCCATTGTAAATATTTCATTATAAGTACGATTCAGCTATGGAATTAATTTAATCGCACAGGTGTAAAATATCCCAGTTCCGAGACTTTCACGATAAATCAAGTTAGGCATGATTTGTTATTTCGGATTGATTTAGGTCGTGGGGTATTTCTGTTCCACCAAGAATATACAGTGCGCGGCTAAATTATGGAACAAATTCGATATTTCGCAAGCAACGTGCTTTTGACAAAAATCCTGAAAGAAGTCGATTTTTGTTTTTGAATGCCGATTTTTCAATTTATATTGTGAAGAGGTTATGTCACTGGTTTTGACGTGGTGATATAATCGGTAAGTTCTTTAAATTGAAATAGATGTCTTGTGATACTTCATCTGAAAGGTCTCTCAATACTGCATTCAATGATAATAAATAATTTGATTTGTTTGTACAGGGTGAACAAAAATTAATATTTTATTCCAGTAGGCTAGAGAATAACTTTATATCCAACAATATAAAACATTTAAATGAAATATTAATTTTTGTTTGCCCTGTATAAACAAATCAAATTATTTATTATGATTGAATGTAGTATTGAAAGACCTTTCAGATGAAGTTTAAGAGAATAACTTTATAGCCAAAAAAGTACAACATTTAAATGATATATTAATTTTTGTTCACCCTGTATAAACAAATCAAATTATTTATTATCATAATTTGATTTGTTTGTACAGGGTGAACAAAAATTAATATTTTATTCCAGTAGGCTAGAGAATAACTTTATATCCAACAATATAAAACATTTAAATGAAATATTAATTTTTGTTTGCCCTGTATAAAAAATCAAATTATTTATTATGATTGAATGTAGTATTGAAAGACCTTTCAGATGAAGTTTAAGAGAATAACTTTATAGCCAACAAAGTACAACATTTAAATGATATATTAATTTTTGTTCACCCTGTATAAACAATTCAAATTATTTATTATCATTGAATGCAGTATTGAAAGACCTTTCAGATGAAGTATCACAAGACATCGATTTCAATTTTAAAAAAATTACCTATTTCGTCACCACGTCAAAACCAGTGACATAATCTCTTCGGAATGTACATTAGAAAATCGGCATTTAAAAACAAAAATCGACCTCTCTCAGGATTTTTGTCAAAAGTACATTGCTTGCGAAATATCGAATTTGTTCCATAATTTAGCCGCGCACTGTAGATTAATAATTCCTAGCACTACGTTAGCAGGCTGTCTCACCAATTGACTTCATTTTTTCTATATGAATTGACAATACTACCGTACTCGGGAGGATTTCCACCGGCATTTGTTTCATTGTTGACTTTGGCAGGTATTTAGAGTGCAATAGAATTCATAGCGTCCTGGTTATTGATCGAACGAAATATTGAATTTTGTCATTTTGCTTCTATTTCGCTGCTGTGGAGTTTCAATATCCTAGAGCCAGAGATCGATGAACCACACGATCCCACAGCGCCCTGAGTTACGTTCTCGGGTGTTGTCGGGGGGTAACAATGTCGGTTTTTCTAGCTGCTCCAACTGTGATGCATGGCCGAACGAGAGCAGTTGGCGCGTGATGAATTAGATTACGAAATACATTTTTTTTGTTTTTCTCCAGATACTTGGAGAGTAACGTTCTATTTTTATTTTAAAATGACAATAAGACTGATATACTACGAAGGCGTAGAAGGGCCAACAACAAAATATTTTTCAAAAACATTTGGAATTGCCACTTTGAACTGACAATTGTCACTTTGAAGTGACAATTGTCACTTTGAACTGACAATTGTCACTTCGAAGTGACAATTGTCACTTGAAAAACATCTGGAATTGCCATTTCAAAGTGACAATTGTCACTTTGAAGTGAGAATTGTCAGTTAGAAGTGACAATTGTCACTACGAAGTGACAATTGTCAGTTCAAAGTGACAATTGTCACTTCGAAGTGACAATTGTCAGTTCGAAGTGACAATTGTCACTTCGAAGTGACAATTGTCACTTCTAACTGACAATTGTCACTTCGAAGTGACAATTGTCACTTGAAAAACATCTGGAATTGCCATTTCAAAGTGACAATTGTCACTTGAAGTGACAATTGTCAGTTAAAGTGACAATTGTCACTCGAAGTGACAATTGTCAGTTCTAAGTGACAATTGTCACTTTGAAGTGACAATTGTCACTTCAACTGACAATTGTCACTTCGAAGTGACAATTGTCACTTGAAAAACATCTGGAATTGCCATTTCGAAGTGACAATTGTCAGTTAGAAGTGACAATTGTCAGTTCGAAGTGACAATTGTCACTTCGAAGTGACAATTGTCACTTCGAAGTGACAATTGTCACTTTGAAGTGACAATTGTCAGTTAAAAGTGGCAATTCCAAATGATTTTGAAAAATATTTTGTTGTTGGCCCTTCTACGCCTTCGTAATATACAGATATCAGGGCTTTTTAATTCAAAATAAAGTTCCTGAAGGTGGTTTCATAAGACACTTGAATTTTCTAAGTTAAGTAATTTTGAATAAAATAAGTACTACACGTTGATGTTTCGTACGCAGAAACCTGCTTCCTGCTAAGTTAGTACTCAGCTAGCGGTAGATCAGGAGTGTGATAACACCCTAGTTTGCGCTTTGACGAAGGGTGGTGCGGGGTATTGAAGTGGTGCAGTTTCTCTCCGTGAAGCTTAAAGTAATTATTACGTGAAGGTTTTTTTTTGTTTAAAGACGAATTTACAAAGTCATAAAGTTGAAGTGGGCGAATTTAATTCCCACGAACCCAGCGGAAAAATCACTTTCTGAACTCGTAAAAATAGGAGAATCGGTCTCTGGGATGACAAAGTAACATACAGTGAGCATCTCGCAAAGAGATTGTGTGATTATATTTTTAACCGACGAAACCAAAAAGGAGGAGGTTCTCTATTCGACCCGTACAATTTATGTTTTTCCATCATATTTTTTTATGTATGATCACGCATAACTTTTTATTGAGGCGTCCGATTCCGATAATTCTTTTTTCAGTGGATAGGGTGTACTTCGACTTTGGTTCCAATTGGATTCAAAAGATGAAATCCACCCCTAAGGGTAGCGAAATGAAGGATATTGATCACTCACCCTCTGAATTCTGGTCCGTTAACCAATTCTATCAGGCATAACTTTGTACTGGATTCTTCGATTTGGATGATTCTTTTTTTAATAGATAGGGTATACCTTATATTTGGATTTCGAAAGGAATTAGCCACCCTCACGGGTAGAAAAATAGGGGATAATTGATTTTTCACTAGTGAACATTAGCACACACATACGTAGTTGACAATGACAGATCGCTACTGACATTATTCTTGTTCCGTCAAAATCAGTATATTTTATGAGAGGATGGAATGATATACAAAGTAATGAAATAAACTAACCAGAACAACGAAAATAATTTATATTACAACAAATAGTAAAAGTAGATAATCATATTATTTAACTGGTAATAGTAATAGTAAGTAAGGTGGGTAAGTAAGTATTTTGGAAGTAATCGAAAAAACAAGTAGGTAGTAATTGGTAGATTTTAGCCACAAAAAATTGAAAAATAAATACTTTTTAACAAAAAATTAAACCGACAAAATACGGAACTGAAAAGTAAAAAATAAAAACTTTTTAACAAAAAATTAAACCGACGAAAAAATCGACTGAAAAGCAAAAAATAAAATAAACCTTCTTACTCTAAATGATAATTGAGCTCCTAAACTAATGTAGGTAACTGATTTTGAGTCAAACGCCAAACAAACTAGCAATTGAATTAGGTGAAGCGTAAAATGATGGCAGCGAGATGCACGGCTGCGTTTTGATGACTTCTTTCATAGATAATGATCTTCGATAATTGTTTGTTTGGCGCCGACTCAAAATCAGTTACTTACATTAGTTTAGGAGCTCAATTGTCATTTAGACTAAGAAGGTTCATTTTATTTTTTTCTTTTCAGTTGATTTTTTCGTCGGTTAAATTTTTTGTTAAAAAGTTTTTTATTAGAGGTAATCTAATTTATGTTCATTGTTGGAACTTATAAACTGATGAGTTTACGTTCATCTGTTAAATTTAAGTGAATAAAATATATTGTTGAAGTTCTCATAACCTCTTGTAATAAATTCAGATTGTCAAAATTGCATAAGTTGAAGTTTAAATAAAATTGTTATATTGTGGTTGCATTCGGAAATTCCTATGGAAAGTACCTTTCCCTTTTCAAGCCTATAAACTATAGGATCAGAACAGTGTTTAAGTTGAGATAAAGACTGTCTGCAACTGGAGTCCAGTCCCAAGGGCTGTAATTGAAGCCTACAGACCTTTGGAGATTTCAATTGAGAAAAAGAAACCAGACCCTTGATCATCCGTAGGAGAAAGTTGTATTAGTTGTTTTAAATTTTTTATCGTCAGCTATTCGTGAAGGTAGAGCCATTATGAGAAGTAAGTAGAGAGCACTCCCTACTCACTTTTCATGATGGCTCTTAACGAATAGCTAGCAATAAAAAAATTAAGACAACTAATATCGTGCACCCCACGCTTTTTTACATGAAAGTATTTTTTTTGGTCAATGACTTTATTCTTATTATTCTCAACTTTAAAGTTCATATTGCTACAAAAGCGTGTTCTTTAAATTTTTTAAACTATAATTATCGTGGATTTTTCAATTCACATAAAAATATTTCTATTCAATAGAGAATGTTTTCTTTTCCAACATGAATAACCTCAAGAGGTTATCTTGAACGATGGAAGATAGTTACTAAAGTGTATCTTAGAGTTGCAGATGATTCCACATCTAATTTTATGAGCACCCTGTCCATATTATCAAGCGAATCAATATAATCAATTGCTCATAAGATGGGGTCAATTCATTATTAAATGCATCGTTTTTGGTTACAGGATTTCCTGGCCTCTGCTCCTGCTGCCCTATGAAACCTATGACCGGGCTCGGTTCGTCACTGCTGCCACATAGCGATTCAGAAATCTCCCCGGGAGGCGACCACAGATCTTCCAGCGTCGCTGAACTGAGAAGGAAAGCTCAAGAACATTCCGCAGCTTTGTTACAAAGCTTACAACATGTCGCGAATTTCCAACAAGCTGCGGGATTGGCAGGAGCCGGGCTGAATTTCCCACTTCTGCCACCACTTAACTTCCAAGCTTTACAGAGAAAGCAAGAAGCAGCAGATAGTAATAGTGGGCCCAGTTCTTCCAAGGAGTCATAGATGTAAACTGAATAAAGATATAGACACGTACGATAATTCCGATTTTTCACAAATATAGTCAAATCATGTACAAAAAAATATGGTTACCGGTGAAACAAATGTATTCCTAACCGATAAAAGGAGAGCGCACACAATTGATGGTATCCTGGTTTGTATTCGTTAGTTTATTCAACTGCAATTCATTGCAAGAACAGCGTAAAATGGAAAAATGGGTCCAATGTTGGTTAAGCTACAAATCACTGACTGAAAAAAATTGTAATATTCAGTTAAAAAAGATATCATACACTTCAGATTTGATAAAGTTCAACGGCATAGATATTACAATCGAATCAATTTAAATTAAATCCGTTTAAGAAGGACGGAAAGTGCAGAATGGACTCCAGTAAATTGAGTCTAACGTAAATCATCAACGAAAAAAATGGCACTCCTATCCAGAGTTGTACTTCATTTTATTGCTACAATTCATTTACTTTTAGTAACTTTCTGAAAGATCATTGTTTATTGTAAATCATAAACGGAGAAACTAGCACTTCTATCCAGAGTTGTACATACATTTTTTGCTACATTTATATTATAAATTTAGTAGCAACTTTCTAAAAGATCGTTGTTTATTATCACACTTTCAGTACGGTCAAGGCTGCCTTAAATCATTTTGCGGGAGAAAATGCGCAAAGTTGAACTTTCAACAACTTTCTCAAGATATGCTCATTATAAGTTTTAAAAAAATTGCCTTCGACGAAAGAAGAAGAAATTCATCAAAACTTTTGAGTAACAGTATAGGTAAATGTATTTTTTTAGTGCAATTGAGGATGATTTGGGGGTATTGTAGCTTGAAATGTATTTTTTTATTCAACAGACAGGAAAGGAAAAGCTCTGAATTGAATATCGGAATAAAATAATGTCGCAATTGGAAAAATCTATGACAACAAAAATTTATTGGAGATGTTCGATTTCTTGGTTTTTCGGATTTGTTTTCCAAAATTAAGATGGCGAATTGATTTTGTGATTTATGGCACGATTGTGTTTTTGTTATAAACTTGGTGTATGGGGATTTTTGGGGCTGAGAATGATGAATATCATATTGAAATTCAAGAACTCAAGGAGGTGATTGCAATATGACGGACGACACAAATAACGAATATTTTAACTGAATCCAAGAATTTAAAATTGGGGTATTAGGATGGCGGGTGACGAATCTCAGTCGCTGAAACAGAAAGCTTTCTAGAAAAAGTTTTTTCTCCTTCATAAACAGTGTATGTTAATAACTATTGAGATAAAACAGTTTACGAATGGTAAATGTTCGAATTTTTTCTATCTCACAACTGTTTAATTTGGAAACACCGAGCTTGCCAAAACACATTTGAAGAAAAATGGTCCATATCCAGATATTTGATGTAGGATAGATAATATACTCAAAAATCATGAGAAAACCGGGATGCCAAGTAATATGTGAGAATATAAAACAGGAAGCAAATGCTTCTGCTGAAGATTTTTGAGACAGACTTACTCATTTTGTTTGTTCATAATAGAAATAAAGCACAGTAAAAGCATTTTCTTCTTTTTATCCATCTGGACTTAGTGGACCTCACTGAATCCCAATATTTCCAGATCTATAGAAAGTCTTGATGTTGCACTTATATTAAATCCCATGGAAATATATTTCAATACTTTATTTATTCCTGTGCCAGACATTCTTAGGGGAGCTTTGTCCCTACAATACCTTTCTTTTCCTGAATTTAGTTCACACAAATTAACATATGTTTGGAAATATGAATGAGATGTTCGAGAAATCAAATGGTACTCTATATATATTTTAGAGTGAACCTTACAACACCAATACTATCAGATGGCATACATTTATTACTATTTCCAATTCTTCAGTTAATTACCAGGACACTCAATTCGAAATAATTATCATCATTTCTGAACATATATGAAAATAGTAGCAATACTTCACAGAAATACCGAAGTATAGAATAAATTGAAAATTATTGTAAATAAAGATAAAATAGCGTTCACTTGAATTAGTAGTAGTTAAATTACCAATTGTGATGTGATTTAGTTCATTATTTTTTACTAATATTTCTGTATATCAATAAATATTTCTGCTGTTATGTAAAAATGTGCAAATAGACAATATATTGATTCTGAAAACCTTGTTTTTGTTCAACATATAGTTACCCCGCCAATCTCAAAATGAGAAAATTTTACAAGATGAAATGTTCTGTAAACCAAAAATACTTTGTTAATAAAATACCTTGGAAGAACTTCTAAATGACTATTAACTCGACTGAAGGCTCGTGCATAGAGGTCCGTATAAGCGCATTTTTTGCAATAAGCAAATTAGAAAAAAACACCCCACTGAGCATTCTATACAAATACAAAATAATGATTGAATTTGGATTAATCTTTCGTCCATTTTTCGATATTTAAACGTAATTATTTGATTCATAGTAGAAATATTATCTTCGCACTTAATTTATCTACTGAATTTTGGTTTTTCTAATTTATCATAAATCCTCCGAGTTAAGTGATGAACATATTATCATCATCAATTATCAATCTGAAAAGGGGGTTATTAATCATTTTGTCGAATTGGCAAATGCTGATTGATGTAATAAACAATGAGAACTAGCTGTTTCAATTTCAAGAAAATTGGGAATCTGTACCTTCACCCCAATATTTTGAAGCAGAAGTTTCTCTAATTCGACCAATAGGTCTATTGTTCCAATTATAGTGGAGTATCACTTGATCTAATAAAATGCATAACCTATTTAAATATGAAAGAACTATATAAACACCAGTATTTTACAACAGATATTCACAAGTGAGGTCAATCGCAAAAAGACGTACATATTTCATTTTCATAAAGGCAATGAATTGCAATTGACTTTCATGTTATTTATAAATTGCAAAGAACATTTCTTGAACCAAAACTCCGAAGCCACTGAGAACTACTGAAAATATTACTGTAAAAAGCAAAAGACATCAACATTCCCTTAAGGATAGATTTCACGAATGCTTTCGTCACAGTTGAAACATGAGCCAATCAAGATGCTTCCAAAAGCTTCAAGATGGATTATATATAGAATATAATAAATGATAACCATATTGAAACGACAGTATGAAAATCAAAAGAGGGGTCAGACATTCTAACCCTCCAAAACTATTCATATCAATACTATCAAAAACGACATTTTTATTTTATTTTTTGCTGGTGAATATTTTTTTATGTCTGACACCCCAGCCGGTGAAAACTACTCCTATTATAAATAAAAATTATATATCAAAGAGTATCGGTAACAGTAGAATGAAATTTTGAAAGAGAGTTATATTTCAGGGTTATGTAGGTACGAAAGAAAGATTTTCCGAAATTCAAATCCCACCGGGTTGAAACTACTCCTTGAATATTTGAATAATTTTAATATATGAAACGGTTAATCAGAAAAGCAACCGATCACGTCAATTTATTTTTTGTCGAAAGAGAATTTTTTTATTTTGGAATTTTGCACCCAAGGTAGTAAAATCTTCTATAAAACAGATTATATCTCAAAGAGTGTTCGAATAAGGTACAAATGGCTTGTGAATACTTTGGAACTTCACATATATCTCATTTTAAAAATTTAAAGTGTTGCTGATATGCGAATGGAACGATTCGCATGCGTTGGTGCTGTTTTTGATGCCCATAAATGGGGTGGAAAAACGGCATCCTCGGATATGTAAGTGTTGATCAAATAATCAGCAAACGAAGTTATTTTATCATTTTCTGGTTCAATAGCAGATAATGTAAAAACATACACATTGCCAAAATCTTGTGGTTCTAGAAACAACAGTCCAAAACAATAACCAATCCATTTTCCAACCTCGCTTCTTCCTTTATAATCTGCTGAAATCCAAGTTTTTGAATTTCACGCCAACAATCTTGTGTTACATGAAATCCGCATCCAATGATTTTTTATTTGTGGCCAAACAATTTAAGGTACACTATCAAAAGCAGACTCAAAATCTGCCACAATTTCGGTGGGACAAAACGACACTACACGTTTCATTCACAAATTCGAAATAGTTTTTCTACATTTATGTTGCTTTGTCTGGTAGGACACAAAACACTAATGGTATATAATGATCATTGAGGCAGCCATGTATGTTGTGCAGTAGTCAAAATTACCATCCACATAAATTTACTGGCTTCAGCAAATATGCTTTAATATTGTAAAACAGCTATACACTAATATGACTAAAATAAATTCTTCCTCACGGCTGGTCAAAAATTGCGTCTCTGGCTCAACACGTTAGCTGCCACTGGCTCTCATAAGAGCCAGTTCGACGCAATGAATGTGCCACCGACTCTTTAAAGAGCCGCCGACTTTGGCTGTTACGTACATGTATCAGTTCGACACTGAAGTCTAACGTGTGTGGCGGTGTAGGCACTGCGTAAAGGTATTATTTTATACAATAATGAATCTGGTCTTTTTTTTTCTTTTTAAAAGTTGGTAGTCGTGTTTAAAACTGACCGATGAGAGTGCTGTACCTTGCCCTTCTAATCCAAAAAAGGGAGAATTAGCAAGAAATATTACACAATTACTAGCTATTTTAGAAAAGTCTGACTGTGATGAGTTTGACGACCTGGAGTCAGTAATGTCCATGGGGTGGGATTCTAGTGATGACGGGGAAGAAGTGCAGATAACATACAACAAAATACTGACGACGCCGACCAACAACCAAATATTGCAACGAGTAACAATGATTCGAAAGGTACAAATGTTGACGAAAACAACCCCCAAGACATGTTCCTCCGATTGGAAATACTCCTTCAGACTATTTTAGACATATAGTTATAGATCAGTTTCTTCAAGAAGTTGTAGAACAAACGGACAAAAATGTAATCAACGATTTCTCAACCAAGCCCACTAAAGAACAGTCTCGTATATGCTTTTGGCAGGACCTTACAGTGACCGACTTTTGTTTTTTGTGGGGTGTTCCTTCACATGGGAAATGTTAGGCAGAGGCGGTTTCAAGATTTTTGGAAAAAGGACCCTTTTTCATTGTGAGGCAATAGCAAACATTATCACTCGAAATCGCTTTTTTGCGCTCGCTGCATTTTGCAAAAAAATGCAAATGATGGAAAATCACTTTTTTATGGTTTTTATGTTTTGATATAATACATTTTTATTTTTGTGAAGGATTTCTGTTTTCGTGTTGGTGATTTTATAGAAAATAAATTACTATTAATCATTGATGTTGTTTGGAGTTGCCTATACCGAATAATTAATTTAAAAAAATGCGACTTTTATCAGAGCCACTTGGCACATAGGTCCAATATTTCGGTAACAATGCCGGTGAAAAAAAATTGGAGCAAATTAAAAAAAAAAATAACGGTAAAAAATGGTTTTGAGATTTGTTATTTGTGTTAGCATGAAAATTATAAAATTTTGTTAAAAATTAATATTGGCTTCTGAGTAACATAACCTTGAATATATTGGCAGCGAACGTGTTAAGCGAATTGTGAACTTCTATTTTTGTATTGGGAAGTACTGGTTGTAATTTTCTTCTTGCGTTATACCTATTCTTCCTTATATAGGACAGATCCGTTGTAATACTTGTTGAATTTCTTTGGCAATAAGGAAACGCAAAATTTCACTTGTGCTAAAATCCTCCACAGTTTTACGTTTCGCTACACTCTTTGAATGTTGCGAATGTCACTTGTCGAATGGTTATGAATTAAATTCGATTTCGACATTGGGTCCTCCAGGCTAACTATGTAAATATTTTCTAGACAGTTTGCAGTGTTGCACCACCACTTTTTCTCGCCACTTTTGAGTTATACCTTGAAAAAAAAAGAACTAATAGTTATCTACCAAGAGCATAACTTTTTCTTGTTGAGTAACTACTCCTTCAACACTCAGCAATGTACGTAATGAAACTCTGCGTGTCAATATAAATTTGTTGGGAAAATGTGTTTGAAAAAAAGGAATAACTCTTCATTAGTAATGCAAAACAAACAAAAGTGTTTAATATTAATCATTTTAGAAATCGGACAGAGTTTACCTATGAAAAAAGCAGACAATTTCTAACAGGCAGAGTTTACCTGTGGGATTAGTACATGTTCCGTTAAGCGGCTGAGTTTACTATCGCCCGGAATCCCAATGGGTTAAAACTACCTACTGTAGTTTTGAATGATTCTTATCTCTGAAATCGTTAATTTTTCATGTATCGATTCCCTTGAGAAAAAAAGTCAATGAATAAAGTATACATTATCTTCACAAACATTATATGCACCGTTACTTCAACGACAGTTCAAAATGTTACCGCTAGTTGCTTCGAACTGCCCACTATAATATCTACTTTCAAAATACAAGAGGTCTGAGGACCAAAACTAAAGACTTTTTTCTATCGACTATCTGTGTAACTTAATATGTAATAATGATCTGTGAAACTTGGCTTAGCGACTCGATTGATAGTAGTGAACTCTTTTCTGACTCCTATACCGTTTACCATAAAGATAGAGATCCAACTGTAAGTGGAAAAAAGGACGGAGGGGACTGTTAATCGCAGTTAGGAATAATTTTAATGTTATAGTGAAAAATGAGTGGGCAGGCCAGAGTATTGCTGAAGACGTATGAGTCAAGATTCAGCTGGAAAATGGTAAAAGTGTTATTTTTTGCTGTATTTATATTCCCCCACATGCAAGTATAGTTGATGTTAGGACCTACTTGAACAGGGTAAGTGAAATAGTGACTAATAATCACAATGATTTTTATTTTATCATTGGCGACTATAACGCCCCCGATATATCTTGGGCAAAACATAATGAAGATAATTTTTACCATCGTACACCAACCAAAAGTATAGAGGAGGAAATTATCGATACTTTGTCCTTTTTGAATTTCAAACAATTTAATTATATTATCAATCATAACAATAGGATCTTAGATCTATGTTTCGCAAATCTTGATGATGTGAATGTATCTCACCGCTGGTGAAAGAGGACTCTCACCATCCCGCACTGGAAATAAATTCAAAAATCCCGATATCTAGCAGGAAAAATATATTATCAAACTAAACTCTTCCGGAGATAACTATGGCATTATAAACGAGAAAATTGGAAATATAGACCGCAATTTATTATTAAATAACCCGAATGTTGCTGTCATGGTGGGCCTTTTTTATAAAGAAATTAATGAAATTGTAACGAGACAAACAAAAACTATCCAACCTGGTTTTCATATAATACAAAGGAACTATTGGAAAACAAATCTAAATTACACAAAAAATGGAGAATATTCAAAAACGAAAATTTTAATTTTTCAATATTGGTAGGAAAAAAACAAATCAATACAACCTTTCCGAATACATTAATAATTTAAAAAATTATATGGCGACGGATGTGAAAAAATATTGGTCATATATTTCTAACAAAAAAAATAAACAAAGAATACCATTGAGCATGTCACTGAAGGGACAAAAACTCGAAAGTTCCCAGGATATCTGCAATGGCTTCTCCGAGTTTTTCTCCTTAGTTTATGAAAGTGATAATACTTCATCGAATATTGCCCCAGATCTAAACTCGGCACACAGTACACTATGTATTGACTCAATAAGTGAAGAGAAAATACGGCAACAAATAAAATAACTTAACATATCAAAAAGCTAGTGCCCAGATAATATTCCTCCTATTTTCATAAAATCCAGTGTGGAGTCACTAATCGAGCCACTGTACATAATCTTCAAGCACTCACTGAAAACGGGGACTTTCCCCAAAAATTGGAAATTAGCCAACATTAGTCTAATCGACAAGCTGAAATTGGTCTAAAATAGAGATACTGCTCGTAAAATTATGTGTGATAGCTCATTGGATCTGGAATAACGCCTAGAAAAATGTGCCGAAAGCGTGTATTAGCACATACAAAATTGCAAAAGTTATAAACAATTGAAGATGAAAAAAAAATGGCATTTAGTTTTTTGCCAATATTTCATAAACTATTGATATTTAAGAAATTTCAAGAATTCCAATTTCGAATATAAAACTCTTAGCTCCAAGAACTCTATCTCCATTATTTATAATTTTAATTTAACGTTGAAAATGGATCTCCGCGCGACATTTTTAGGTTGCACCCGCGGCGTCAAAAGCGAGTACGACACATTAATTATTTTATTTAAGGTATTAAATATGTTTTTTAAAATTTGAAAAAATGATGGTGTATTCAAAACACTATAAATGATTTATTTTCGTTGGAAATTCTACTTAAAGTTGATTTTTCAACAAGTTAAACATTTGTTAACTAACAAAATTTTCTCGAACTTCTGTCTTAATTGTAAATGTTTTTTTTTTAATAATTGTCGTAAAAAATTTTCACTTTGTAGAGCCTTTCTCATATACATACTCAAGAAGATCACGACATAAAAGTTATAAAAATATTCATACTTTGTTTATTATAATTTTTGTACTTGAACAAAAACAAAAAAATCCAAGTAATCTTGTTAAAAATATTTTTTTTTCCTTGATCATCATATTATTGTTCTTTCATCAATACAAGATATAAATTGATTTGCAAAAAAATTTTTTATCGCCTTTTGTTGATACATTTTTAATAAACAAATTGATTATTTCAATATTTTTGAAAAATGTTTTTTCACAACTTCATTATATTGCAAATATTATGATCTGAAAAAAAAACTCCTTAATAACAATTTCTAATTGTTTATATTTTTTTTTTATATTTCTATTTTAAATAATTAGTTGAATTTTTTTTTTAAAATCAAATTGACAGTCCTCTATAAAGTAACAAAAAAAATTTTTTTATCAACAATTCCATTGTTTATTAACTTACTAATTTTTATAAACGAATTTTTAACTTTGTTAGATTTTTTTTCTGAAACTTCTAAAATTAACAGAAACAAACATATATAACAAAGTATAGAAAAACATTTTTTCCAATTTTTTATTGTACTTTGGGAATTGGAATTGGGAAAAATTGGGAATTTTGTTTTCTATACTTTCTTATATATGGTTGTTTTTATAAATTCTAGAAGTTTCAGAAAAAAAATCTAACAGAGTAAAAAAATTGTTTATAACAAATTGGTAAGTTAATAAACAATGGAATTGTTGATAAAAAAATATATTTGTTTGTTACTTCATAGAGGACTGTCAATTATGATCTTTAGTAAAAAAATTATTTTCACCTAATTATTTAAACAATAGAAATGAAAAAAAAACTATTATAAACAATTAAAAATTGTTATTAAAGATTTTTTTTTTCAAAAATCATGATATTTGTAATATAATGAAGTTGCGGTAAAAAAAAATTCAAAAATATTGAAATAATCAATTTGTTTATAAAAAATTTATCAACAAATGGCGAGAAATTTTTTTTTGCAAATCAATTTATATTTTGTATTAATAAAAAAACGTTAATATGTTGATTTGAGAAAAAAATTTTTTTTAACAACATTGCTTGGATTTTTCAGTTTTTGTTCAAGTACAAAAATTATGATAAACAAAGTATGAATATTTTTTCAATTGTTATGGCGTGATATTGTTAAGTATGTATATAAAAAAGGCTCTACGAAGCGAAAATTTTTTTCGACAATTATTTAAACATTTTTTTTCATTTACAATTACGACAGAAGTTCGAGAAAATGTTGTTAGTTAACAATCGTTTAACTTGATGAAAAATTACCTTTAAGTAAAATTTCCAACGGTAATGAATTATATATAGTGTTCCGAATACACCATAATTTTTTCAAATTAAAAAAAAAATATTTAATACCGTACACTTGTATAGATTTTCCTGATTATATTTTCATTTTCAGACTGTGGAAGGTTACCCAAAAAACATGTCAAGAAACGTTGTTCCTCCACAAAAAACCACATTCATTCAATACCGTAGATAAATTAATTAATGTGTCGTACTCGCTTTTGACGCCGCGCGCGCAACCTAAAAATGTCGCGCGGAGACGCATTTTCAGCGTTAAATTAAAATTATAAATAAAGGAGATAAAGTTCCGGGAGCTGAAAGTTTTTTATTGGAAATTTCCTCCTCTTTCAGATTTTTTTTTTTTTTTTTATCAATAGTTTATGGAATATTGGCAAAAAACGAAATGCCATTTTTTTCATCTTTAACTGTTTATAACTTTTGTAATTTTTTATGTGCTAATACACGCTTTTGGCACATTTTTCTAGGCGTTATTCCGGATCCAATGAGCTATCACACATAATTTTAGACCATTTTCAACTTGTCGATTAGACTAACATGTCCAGTAGATAAAAGCGGAAACCAGAGTCTGATTGAAAATTACAGAGGAATATCACTTCTATGTATATTTGGAGAACTATTCGTGGGGATAATAACAGACGAACTTTTTTTCATCGCAAAAAATCTCCTAAACATTTCCAACACGGGTTTTATCGGCAGCGTTCCTGTGTGACAGGGCTCTTGCCGTTAGTAAAAGGAACGATGGAATATATGGAGGAAAACCTTCAGGTGGATACCGTGTACACAGACTTCTCTGAGGCTTTTGACAAGGTCCACCATAGTACCTTGCTCGTCAAGCTGGAGAACTCTGGTGTGCACCTCCTAAGGTGGATATCATCCTACCTACGTGATAGGTGTCAGATTGTGAGACTTTATGTTAATGTATCTGAAATTACACGAGTAACTTCCGGTGCCCCACTGATGTTCGCAATTTTCATAAATGATATCGGCTCTTTCTTTCAACATATTATAGGCCGATGACTTGAAGATTTATTCTCCGATAGAACAGAAAATACAGAAAGTTTCTCTCCAACAAGATATTGATCGTTTATCTGATTTTTGTCATTCAAATAAGTTACACCTTAATGCATAAATGCTCTTCTATAACTTTTTCTAGAAAAAATTATAATTTTGATTACACCTACGAAATAGATGGTTCATCTCTGAAAACAGGATCTAGGCGTCATTCTCGATCAAAAATTGTCGTTTGAAAATCATATTGACTATGTGGTTGAAAAGGCACTGAGAAATCTTGGATTCTTAGTCAGAAACTGTAAAGATTTTAGAAAACCCGAAACTTGCATACACTTATACAATTTCATTGTTTGAAGTCACCTGAAGTATGCAACAATAGTGTGGAATCCTTTTTATCAAAAATACGTAAATAGTATAGAACAGATTCAAAAGAGGTTCGTAAGCTTCCTTAATCTCAAATTCAGAGTGAACCAAAGTTTTCCTACATATACTTTTGCCTAAAAATATATAAAATCGACGAACTAGAAAGCAGACGAAAAATTGCCTACATAATTTTTCTTAGTAAATTGTTGAATAATGAAATTGATTCAGAATATTTTATGGAAAAACTATATTTCAAGGCAAATGTTTACTCCTTGCGCAAGAGTCATTTGTTCAAGTTGTCTCCAGTAACTAGTAATTACTCCTTGAACGCCCCAATATCACGTATGCAACAAATATACAATCACAGCTTTTCTAGTGTTGACCTATTTCACTTACCCCTTTCAAAAATAAAATTTTCTTGTAGAGACATACTATGCACTGGGTAGGGTAAACTGTATTTTTATTTGTTAATAATTATCTTTAGTTCGATCTAGCTTAACATTTCTAATGTAATGTTAAGTCTTGTAATTTCTATGATTGGAACTCTTTTGTTCTGTTGAGTTGCCAAAACTGTAAATAAATAAATAATTGAACGTGAGGTTGACTTTGTGTTTGGGTTGCAAGAAATATTATGGACTATTAATATTCCTGAAACAACCGCAATTGGCGCTAGTGTTTGGGGGAAGTAATCCAAGTGAAGGTCAAATCGAGTTTGAATTGAGGAGTACTTTTAAATTTGAAAATGTTGGTAAAATCTTGGGTTTTGGGAAATTATTTTCCCAAAATCTAATTTCTGAGGACTGAACTGATGCAGAGAATGAATAAAATAAAATCATGCGTGTTCCCCATTGTATTATTCTATGGGAGATTCCAAGAGAGACGAGAGAGATTCCAAGAGAGACGAGAAAAAATTGAATTTTCCACGGAAATGGTAATGAATTTGATAACTATTTCGATTTCAGCTAATCTCACATCCTAAGGTTATTTGCTGGGTGCTGGGTGCAGTGTATTACTCAGATTAACGTCAGTCAGTGGGTCAATACACTCATCTGTGAAATCTCTAGCGACTATGAAAGTTCAAGAATTCTACTCCAATAATAACGGAAGACACGGGGGTACTATGATGACAAGTGAGACAAATTTGGAATTTTCAGAGAAGATTTTTTTTAGGAAAAAAGTGTGGTCATAAATTTGAAATACTTTTTAGTTTATCTCACATCCCAATATTATTTTTAGAAATAAATCGATAGTTCCATCGCCACTGGTGTTTGCTGTTAGATATTGCAAAAAGTTACAAACGAATATCCATTGTACTTCGATATTTTAAGGGAATTCATAGAATATCTTATCGATATTACGAAATATTACGACCAGGAGTAGACAAAGAACGGGTATCTATAGGATATTCCGTGTTGTTCCTGATTTTACCATAAGCACTAGAGTATGAATGAATGAATGAATGAATGAAATTCATTCAGCAGCATCATACAAATTGGTTACAGAATGATAATGTTCACATAAAATCTGAATAAATTGAAATTACCACAGAAGGAGGGAAATCTCCTTGTGCGTGGTTCAATACAGAGTGTTACAAAATATATCTTAAAATAAAATCTTATATATAGTTTTAGTCATATGTCATGCCATATATACATATAGACATGCATACATTTATATTTACAGATCACATTAGAGTTACTAATAATAAAAGGAATAGGAATAGACACAGTAATATATAAAAATAAAAAATAATAAATATAAATAAAAACGCTTTGGAAGGCCTTCTTTTTATTTGTTGTCAATCAGTTTATGAATAGACAGACGAGGCATTTTAGTTATGTAGTCATGGAGAATTTTTGTTTGTTTATGTATTGAATTTAATTTTTGTATTTGTTGGGGTAGACTATTGAATGTTTTTGGCCCTAGAAATTCGTGTGATCGTTGTCCAATTGACTGGATAGCGTAAGGTATTATGTATTGGTTTTTATTGCGTGTTTTGTAATTATGTGTTTGCTTCAGGTTGTGATTATTTTATTTAAATTGTTTTAGAATAAGATTTTTGAAATGTAGTTGTCTAATATCGAGTACTTTTGCTTCATTATACAAGTTCTCAGTTGCATATCTTAAGTTTTTGTTAAGTATGAGTTTCAGAAATCTCCTTTGTATCACCTCAAGTGGCCTCGGGTAAGTTTTCGTAGCCCCACCCCAGCCTATCACACAATAAGTTATGTGGCTCTGGACAAGGCTATAATAGAGAATTTTGTTTCAAGTCAAATATATATTGGAATTGTCGAAACTTATATAAGACACATCTCAGTTTCCTAACAATGTACTCAATATGGGAGTCGATCATGACTCCGAGGTATTTTATATATGTAACTGATTTAATTTGTAGCTGATTCTGAATTGTTAGGAGGCTGTAGTGTGGTAGAGAGGAATGGTAGTTACAGAATGGCAAAAAATATGTTTTTTTTATGTTGAGAGATAGTTTTTTATAGTCGAACCAGTCTTTTATGATTTCCAAGTCTTTTTCTGCTTTTTGTTTTACCGCGGCCCAGTTTTCTTCTGAATAAAATATGGCTGTGTCATCGGCAAAGCTGATAATTCTGCCAGTACTTTTGATTGAAAATAACCCATTTACATATATACAAAACAGAATTGGTCCCAGGACAGTTCCTTGTGGTACTCCACATTCTATTTTTTCCGAGGTACTTGTGACATTTCCAATCTTAACTACTTGATCTCTATTTTTAAGGTACGATGAAATTAAATTAAGCGCATTTCCTCGTATGCCATTATTTTCTAGGGTAGATAATAGTATTGGGTGGCTCACTGTGTCGAACGCCTTTGATAAGTCTATAAACA
Organism: Gonioctena quinquepunctata; assembly: GCA_018342105.1. Taxonomy (NCBI): domain Eukaryota; kingdom Metazoa; phylum Arthropoda; class Insecta; order Coleoptera; family Chrysomelidae; genus Gonioctena; species Gonioctena quinquepunctata. The sequence continues at coordinate 16,506 of JAFIRS010001331.1, read as the reverse complement.
AGCCTATTGAGGGTTTACTATTATCAAGGGCTCTATAAATGTGTTTGGTGAACTCAACCAGTGCATCTTGTGTACATTTTCCATCTTGAAAACCGAATTGTGAGTCTGAAATGATGTTATGTTTTTTGAGGAAAGAATTAAGTCTATTTTTCAGAAGTTTTCAAAGATTTTACATATATTTGTTATTAGAGATATAGGTCGATAATTTGATGCCTCCTCCCTGCTTCCTTTTTTAAATACGGGAATGACTATCGATGATTTTAGACAAGATGGAAAGTGTCCAGCTTCTGTTGCTTTATTGAATATATATACAATGGGTTCAGCTATATGTTCTGCTATTAATTTCAGGACTTCTGCTTTCAGGTTGTCCATTCCTGGTGCTTTGTGGTTTTTGAGTTCTTTTATCGCATTTACGACTTCTATGTTATTGGTTGGTGAAAGGAAGATGGAGTAGTTATTAATATTTTCTTTGAAGTTATGGTTTAGTGTCCTGTGTATTTTTTGTGCCAGCTTTTTTCCAGTTTGAACATACATCTTATTGAATATGTCCACAATTTTTGTTAGATCAGTTTCAAGTTCGCCATTTCCGTTTTTTATACTATTTATTTCTACTTTTCCACCATGGCTATACATTTCATTGATAGTTTTCCAGAGAATGTTAGAATTGTTTGAGTTTTCATCGATTTTATTGCGGTAGTAGTCTCTTTTGGTTTTTTGTATGAGTTTTTTAAGTGTTTTTTTATAAGTTTGATATTCGATTTTGAGCTGATGATCATTCGGTGATTTCTTTAGTTTCTGAAAAATATAATTTTTTTTATTAATCGAGGTAATCAGGGATCCGGTAATCCATTTTTTCTGGTATATAGGATGTACATTCTTTCAGTATTTTTTTAATTGTTTGAATTAAGTTTTCTGCACATGTGTCGATATTGTTAATGGAATATATATTCTGCCAATTGAAATTTTTCATTTTTTCTATGAATTCTTTTTCTTTAAGTTTTTCAATATAACGTCTTTTGCTTTGGAAGTTTTTGTGATTTTTAACATCAATCAGTTGGAATAGTACTGTGTGGTGATCTGTTATATCTGTTGGAATTATTATAGGTATTATGTTTTCAGTTGTTTGGGCGGTGGTCTTTATAAATATGTGGTCCAAGCAGGCTGCATTTCGTGTTGGTTCATTGATTAATGATGTGTAGCCGTTTTCAGACATCATCGTGAGGTAATCATTTACTTTATTGTTGCTATTATCGAGAATATTGATATCAATGTCCCCAACAATTATTTGGTATTTTTCTTGTTCTCGCGATTGATTTTCTAAATAAATTTGCAGATTATTGTTGAAGCGGTCTATACAAGTAGAAGGTGATCGATATAGAGCGTTTACTAATATAGTTTCATTACCTTGTTGGATTTTGAGTTTTATTATAAATGATCGTTGAAAGGGATGATTTCATGTGATTTATATATGTCTTTTTTAATGTAGATAATTGTACCATCATTTTGATTCAGGCAGCCTTCATTATATATTATATTATATGTGGGTATGTTATATATACTTGCGTCTGATATTTTTCTCGTTTCAGTTAGTACTATGCAATCATAGTCAAAATCAAAGGATTCAAGTAGAATCATAAATTCATCTAAATTTTTATCGATACTTCTTATGTTGTTATGTATCACTTGAAGTTAGTTGTTGTTTCATTAACTTTTAAAACCTCGTTTGTCTGGTATGTATCTAAAAGGAATGTGTCTATCTTTGTTATTTCGAAATTTTGAATATAAGGGTTCATAGTTTATCGAATTGGGTGTATATCTGAAAAAGTCTATATAGGAGATACAAGATATAGGATACAAGTTACAGGATTATTCATTTAGATAGGAAAGAGGTGAAGTTGTGTTGTAGAGGAAATGATACCTTGTGGTTTACGAATCAGTGTTGTCTGTCTTCGAATGTTGTGGTTTGGTACTAGTGGTACTGAGGGCGAGCACTTGTGCCTGATCTTAGGCTTTTTATTCTTTCCTTCTGTAGTGGAGGGCCAGATCCCTTCGTTACCTTCTTATCGTTTCCAGATATGGATGGGGTATTTTTAGCTTCTATTTCTAGAGGTGTGTCTTTATGTGTTGCACTTTTAAGCAAGTCTTCTTCTGTTGGGATGTTGTCTTCTTTCGAGAGAGCCATAAGATGTGGATTGTGAGAGTTTGGGGTTGATGGAGCACTATTCGTTTCCCTTTCTGTAGAGTCGGTGTTCTTTTTTCCCACAAGTTCCTCTACAGTGTAGGTTCTGTTGTTGATGATTAACCTGTTTCCTCTTATATAGCAGTTATCAGAATTTTGTCTCGCTCTATTCAAGTGGTGTCTCAGTATTTTATTTTCGCACCTCTGTTTGTATGTTTGGTCATTTGAGATTCCTATACTGGTTCCTTTCAGCTTTTTGCATTGTTTCAAAATCTCAAGTTTTTTCAGGTATGAGACGAATTCAACTTTAATAGGGTTTTTATCCTGGTTTCCCAATCTGTACAAATTATTCAAATCTGATTCCTGGACTTCAATGTCCAATAGCTTTTTAAGTTCTCTGCAGACGGTGGGTGCAGATATCTCTTGAGAGCCTCTTATTCCAAATATGAGGATGTTGTTTTTCTTATTTGTTATTTCCAGGGATTCGATTTTGTTATTGAGAATTGTATTTTCAATTTCGAGATTGTTTACTCGATGATTGAATTCTTCTATTTTCAAAAGGAGGCTGGCTTCAGATGCCTCGATAGCGGATTTAATTTCTTTTCAATTCTTGACTATTTCTTCCTTTAACACTCGTATGACTTTTTCCCATTCACTTGCCATCCTGTGTATTTCTCTTTGTTTGGATACTAGCTTATCGTATATGGTCTCCTTTAGCTCCGGCGATATTTATTTGTTCTTATCAGGCTATCGGAGATAAGGGAAAGTATCAAGGTTTCGTTTACTGTGTTCTTCATTAGGTTAGGTTGACATAAATAGTTTCTTACTTCAGATTTCAGTATTTTCTTCTATGACATGTTCCGTTGACTACTTATGTTTTATTTCGAGGATAGTTCACAATTTTCTATAGAGAGTTTCACATACCAATGTGGAGAAATCAGCAGAGCTCGCAAGGATACGTCTTTTCTGTTAAGCAGACCACCAACTATTATAGTATGCAGCTGCCCATTGTATTCCCCGTATATTGTTGGGATAGTATTCAAGATTTGTTCCTGTGTTACTTTGGGAGATGTGGAACAGAACAACATATTCTCGAATTTTTGAGTTTTTTGTCAAACGAATCTTTTGATAGCACTTATTGAGTTCATGAATGGGTTATACTGAAGTAGTTTCCATTGACACTCCACACTTCACGATAAATACATATTTTTTTATCTATTCACCACCTATGAAATTTACGAACATTAATGTCTCGACATGAAAAATGCAAAGAATTCTTCGAAAAATAAATCCATTTATGATTCATTAGCTTGTAGTTTTTTCGATTGAAAAAAATACTTTTCATGTGAATGAAGGAAATTCAACCACATAAATTTCATTCTGCCTTTCTTTATCTCATTTTCATCAGAAGTCGAAATGTATTATAATATCTCCGTTTTCTGAAGTGAACTATGGAAAAGCTTTCTGGGACAACCTGTATACTCCAATAATTCTCAAATGAAGTCCTATGGAAGTCAATGAATGATGTGTTTATATAGAAATAAATGAAATTATATGAAATAATAATTTAACTCTTCTGTTGGGTGAACACTAGCTTTAATAAATTTAAATCATTATGATATTGTTTACTTTTTATCGCCGTTAGTTTCATTGGGGATTCGCTAATCCCGCCTCCTATAGTATGTATTTACCAATGAGGCTCCCGAATAGGACGCATCGATCAACGTCGCGACGCGACGCCTCAAGTATTCCCGCTGCTCCCTATTCATACACGTAAAATTGCATTTTTTACAGGGTTTCTTTGTCGTTAGTTTCAACGTATTGAGGTTGAAAACAAATTGAATTATTTGTAATTGTCTTTCTCTTTTCTGTGTAAATAAGAAGAGTAATGTTGTTACTTATATTTTGCTATATTGACAAGTAATATTCCCAGTGATTACAAAAACATACCCTATATGTTGAAAGTAAGATATTTGGTGATACAGACTATTCTGATGTTCTATTCACAACATTTATACCAAACCTTACGAAAAGAAGAACAGCAGTCTTGTTAGAACTGAATAGGAAGGACCTGAGGATCATAACAGTACCACTGACACATCACTGTAGTGAAATTTATATATAAATTCCCTTGGATATATTCATCAGTTCACGAATAATCAGTTTTTTCGAAAGAATAAGTATCCGGTATACATAAATAGACCTGCTCTTAATATCGGGATGAAATAACGAACACAAATTGTTTATTACCAATATATATATAATAAAAATGAATCTCGATTCTTTGTAAGCGCAAAATACGTTTACACTGTCGCCTACCAAGCAAAAGGTCATAGGAACGAATCTCGGTCGAGCTAACATTTTTTTTATTTATAAAAACAACGGTTGGACCGATTTGGCTGATTGTTTTTTTGAATGTTCGTTATACTTCAAATACAGTTTTTAGGAAAAGAAAGGATTTTTAGAAAAGTTATTGAAAATGTCTTTTTCCTGGAAAAGTGTTCAGGATTGAGTATATAAAATATAATAAAAATGAATGTACGTTTGTGTTAGTAAGCTCATAATTTGATAACGGCTGGATCGATTCGGCAAAAACGAAAAAACAGGATAACGGGAACACGGGATAACGAAAAAACGGGATAATGGGGTAACGGGAGAAGGGGAAAACGGGATAAAGGGGAAACAGGATAACGGGATAACGTAAAAACAGGATAACTGGAAAATGGGATAATGGGAAAACGGGATGACGGGAAGCGGGCAGAGTCAAAGGCATAACCTAGATGGAACATCACAAAAAAAACATAGGAAAAAAGAGTTTTCAGGAAAAAAAATTGGGGAATATATAAATTTGGACAGGACAACATCTGTCGGGTCAGCTAGATTCATGATAAAATCGACCCAAGGAACACTGCATTTGAAACAATCCGACTACATGAAAAAAAATATACGTGCACATGACTTTTATAGTAGTGAAAAAATTAAAAAATTATTGATGGAAATGATATCGATAATAAGCAAGAGATATAGTTTCCAAATTTATGAGAATAGATTGCAATAGGATATACATAGATGAAAAAAAGAGCCCCTGCAACTCAGTACACGTGACACTCCTTTGGTAATCAGGAACATTAGTGATAAAGTTATTTATATAGCTAATTCTTGAATTTACTTATTGACTTTTCAATTGGAGTGTAGCCTTAGAGTATCTTCAAAAAGACGATTCTGCTGAATTTGACTACTTCTACATCTAGTCCAAATATTATCCAAATAATCCATGCATTGAACATATTATATTTTTCATTGAATTTAAACCAGTACATTCAACATGAATTTGTAGCTGGTCCTTCATTGGAAGCAATAAATAATATTTCCAAGGTGGATTATCAATTCCCTTACTGTTCTACTTTCAACTCTTAGATACCTTGGAAACAAGGGACTTTGGAGACTTTCCACAAAATATTCAATATAAATTTAAACAAATGATAGACCACAAGCGAAAAACTTTGGAGTCTCTACACAAAAAATTGAAACAAGTGGTAGTCCACAAGCGAAAAACAACTACTTTCCTGGCAAATACCACGCAGAACGTTGAATGATATTCCCCTGAAAACCTATGCAAACTTCCATTGACAATAAAAATTGATTGCAAATGTTTTTTTACGATAAACTTGATTATGTTTAATGTATGCCAGGTCCGTCTAACAATCCGCATACCTGTTTCAAGCTTTTGGCCCTCATCAGTAAGGAGTAGTCACCAGTCAGAGATCCGAAGACCTCTGGACGAAGCGAGACCCAACACAAATGAAAACATCATCAAGCTCAAATCTCCTATAGGTACGCCGGAAAAAGTAACTTTCAACTGGCGGTACCCAGTGACAGAAAGAAACACTCCATATTATCTCAATGGAATTATATCTCTTAGATACCTTTTTGCACCTGGTCTTTATATATATATATATATATATATATATATATATATATATATATAATAGTTTAGCTGACAGTGGCCGAAACGTTGGCACCGGCGACACTCACAGAGGCTCTGGATCTCTGTGGTTCAGCTGTCACCTGAACATGTAGAAGACTTCTAACATATCTTCTTTATTTATACTCAAAAGTACGAGAATGAGTGGAAGTGGGGTTTTCTCCATATTCAGTTTGCCCGTACGAGCACTCACAGGATAGAAATTCTAATACTGAATACTTCCCTCAATTTTTTATCTTCAGGCAGACTAAATGTATGAAACGGTATGATCTGGACTTCCAACATTCTGGATATTTTCCTATAGTTGTCTGGAGAGTCTGGGAAAATTTTAATACCAAAGACATTTTTTGCTGGTTTAGTTATTCTATTGTTGTTATTTTTGGAGAGTGAATTGACTGTAACCCACTTGTTTTTACCTTTATGAGTGAAGGGTCTTGTCCTGTTGTTGGTGGTTTCCATTTAATGTCCAGGAGCACTCTATGGACTCCTTTTCGGATCCTCTTGCATGTCTGTTCCAAAAAAAATTACTATGTTCTGTGATCCGGAGCTCCGCAGTTGCACGGTATATTTGATACTTTTTCTGTTTCCTTCCCCAACTGGATATTTTGCAGAATCCTTTGGTGTTTCCAACTAGAGGTAGGGATCTTTACATTGCCTCCGGAAGACGGCATATTTCTCACTATATCTCTTGCTCATTGACACGGTTTGACACCAGCAAGCTGTGGATTTGGTATCACGCTGCAGTTGTACGAGGCGTAACTTGCGAGTTCCCTGGTAGTCATCCATCCAAGTACTAACACGATCAGCGTTGCTTGATATCGATTTAGTCAACCTGACTGTCCGGGCTATGCTCCTACTTCTTCTTTAACCATGTTGCTGATAAACGAGACCACGGAGTTATCATCATCTTCTTCTTCTTCTTCATTCACATGCCAAACTGAAATAATACAATAAATTTGGCAGAATGAGTATATTATAATATCTTTGGAACATTGATGTTTTTTCTCTTTCTGGGGCCTTTGTATAAGTATCTATACTTAATAATGATCATAAATTGCTATAATTTGTTGTTATATATATATATATATATATATATATATATATATATATATCGTTATGATAGGAAATGTTTTTCAATATAATTAGAATTTAAAAAAAAGGAGTCAGATATTGAAATTGATACATCATATGAATAGCAGGTATTTATGTTATCGTGGTTTTATGCTATGTTCACTTTGCAGTTTTCTGTACATTTTGCTGTTCTTGAACCTTGCATCAGTCTCTAGTCAACGCAGAGATCTCAAAAGTATAGCATTGAAACTTTTTTTTTATTATAGGCAAGTTGCCAACAATTTATTTCATTTGAACAACCTTAAAAGGAAAACACAAATCTAAATGTATGAACAAAATATAGATCACCTAGACTAAGACTATAATAAATTAACAACACCCTGTACTGGAAAAATCAAACTTGAAAGAAGATGACAGCTACATGTCAAATAAGTATTCTAATAAAATTAATAAAATGCAAAATTTGGAAGACAGAAAAATGTCATAGATGAATTTTAATCTACTTTGTATATAGTATATATGATGTAGAAATAGTTAGTGAATATAAAAGACATGGTATAATTTCGAATAAAAAATTGTGTAAAAGAAAGTTAAATTTGTGGTAGAAAACAAAACAGTGAGTGTTACCAGAGCCATCAGAGGCACTGGGAGTACTTTTTTGAATGTGATGAAAAAATTGTCGTTTTCAATTTTGAATTATGAAAAACATTGAACATTTTTTCAATTTCTGAGTTTATTGCTGAGCTTTCTAGGAAGTATGTGCAAATCAAAATATTTCAGAAAAGGAGCACATGCGTGCTCCCCATTTCCACATTCATTATAATCCACAATATTTTGTAGTGACGAACTTTGAAGGAAAAAATATTATGAAAATAGTTATTTTGTTTGTCCAATTGACTAGAGAGAATGAATAATGTACGTTTTTGTTGGGTTGGTATTGAAATATACCCTGAACTTGACACATCATAACAAATCTAATACTAATATCATAAAGAGGTAAAATTTGTTTCTTTGTATGTAGGGGGTAATCTCTGGAACTATTGCATCGATTTTGATAAAGGTAATAAAAAATTCAACTATCCCAGAGATATAAAAGCTATTGTCCAATTTAGATAGAAATGAGTTTTCAGTTCGAAATCTCAATATCTCTAAAATAAGTCGGAAGGAAAAGCGCCGCTTGGCTGCTTTATCGGCGTGCGCTAACCACGTGATTGGATACACGTGAAAATAATGTACTACAAGAATATTAGTCATCAGTAGATCTGAATGAATGTTAGCAATACGATATATCTTGTTTGAAGAATAATTTTATCATCTGGGGAATTTCAATCTTTTGAGAGACACTTAGGTACATGGTTATTAACATAGTCTTATCTATCGGTGCGAAGCCGGGATAGGCCAGCTATATATATATATATATATATAATATATATATATATATATATATATATATATATATATGTGTGCACAAAATTCACAAAGGATTCAATATAAATAAACACAATTGTAGACCACAGGTGAAAAACAACTACTTTCCTAGCAAATACCACGCAGAACGTTAAATGATATTCACCTGAAAATCCATGCAAACTTCTATATAAATGGATATTGATTGCAAATGTTTCTTTCTGATAAGCTCGATTATGTTTAATTCAGTCGGGTCCGCCTAACAATCCGCATACCGGTTTCAGGCTTTCTGACCCTCATCAGTACGGAGTAGTCACCAGCCAGAGATCCGGAGAGCTCTGGCCGAAGCGAGACACAACATAAATAAAATCACCCTCAAACTTACAACATCTTTAGGTACGTCGGAAAAGATAACTTTTAACCGGCGGTACCTAGTGACAGAAAGACACACTCCATACTTTAAAATATATGCCAGTCAGGCAACTCAGCCACTCCTACTGAGAAGGAATCTTTTATTTAGAATCCTATCGAGGTAGGAGACATTTAAAGTAACACCAACTGATATATAAGTTTTGAACATCCTGTATGACAATTCACATCAACAGGAAACCCTCCAATGGGATATCGAGAGAGTTTGTGCGGGAAAAGTAATGATATATGAAAGATGTGATAGCAGAAATTGTGAAAATATAATTTTATACCAATTTGTAAATAGTATGTAAGATTTAGAATTAGCTTTCATTCATAAAATCATTAGTAGTAATTAGAATAACAAATAACTAGGTAGGGAGTGACACTAAATTCAAAAATCCGTGAGAAAATAAAAAATGTGTGTGTTACCGTGGAAAGACATAACAAGTTTGGGGGAGATTGGAAAAAGTTACAAAGAGGAAGCCACGTACAAAAATTTGAAAGAAATATTAATAGACAATTCAAGATTCCCGAACGGAAGATATTCCTAAAAGGCACAACTGGGAGAAATAAGTTATCAAAAATTTCCACTAACCTGGTATAGAAGAGAAATCCATGAAAGTACGCACGTAAGCTGTCATTGCAATCCCAAAAGTACGTCCACGGGCTGGATACATCACAGGAAAACGAGCAACAAGGTATTCTAATCACCAAACTCACCAAAGTGCAATAACTTTGAGTGTCCGATCCACTGTTTACACTGTTTTGGCTGAACATTCATCAAAATTCCATGCTAAAGGATTGACCATAATTTTAAATATTCTTCCTATTAATAATCATCACTTATATTCATATTGCACCATTTCTTATTATTGTTTCTTTCTAGTATAAGGAATTTATCGCAGAGTAGGGCAGGGTTTTTATCTGAATAAAAACAACCTTTTGATTATTCTCCGCATTCTGTGTTTTATCTAATCTCACTTTTTCCCCACTGAACAGCATTTCTTATCGAATCGTTAGTGCCAAGTCGCCAATACAGATCACCAGAACCGACTACTGAGAAGGAGCTGACTCATGTTCATAGGCGATATATATATATATATATATATATATATATATATATATATATATATATATATATATATATATATATAGGTTTCCAGGTTTTTTTATTACTTGGTAAAGGTTTCTTCTTTCATTATGTATGGCAACAACATGTGGATTCAGTTGGTTTATTGTTCCGGTAGGGTGAACCTTAATTGGATACCTACTCATAGGGTTTATGCCGGAGATGCTGATAGTCCTGATACAATTGAATTGTGGTATTCTGATCGAATTCAAAAGGTATACTAGATTCTACACTTCTTGTCATGATTTTCTTCGCAATTCCTACGCCTTTTTCAGATATAACATTGGATTTTGGATATAAAGGACCTTGACATTTCTCCCCGATCCCGATCCAGAAGACATATTTATCAGCTGAAATATATATATATATATATATATATATATATATATATATATATATATATATATATATATATATATTTTATGTTATAATAAACTGTAAAAACAATAGTTGTAGTGAATTTTGCCCCACGTTTTGGGTGCCAAATTGTTATTTAATAATGATATAACAAATTAATTGTTATTATAAAATGATGATTGCTAATAATTTCTGTTCATAGTTGTGAGCCAAATTTTTATGAAATGTGATTTGTAAAAATAATATGTTGTTGATAATTTTTGTCCCTCTTGGGTTCAAATTGATATGATAGATAAAATATTTTCACCCTGTATACTATATTGCAATGTAATAAGAATTGCTAGCTAACGTCACTGTTCTCTCGGCACGTTGCTGCCAATTGTTATCACTTTTCTTACCACGACCAAACTCAGTTGGTACGCCTTTTGTCTCAGTTAGCCGGTTCAGGCAATAGAGCAACTGCTTGATGTCAAATTCAATCTATTCAATGTTTAGATTCGACTTTCTGGTGTCGTGGTACATGGACGTCTACCACGCGGGCAGAAAGTCAGGTTAATGTTAGTTTTTGTACAGCCGTTCCACGTGCATTGCAAAGTTATCAATTATTGTTGTGAAAGTTTTGGGCATTCGTGGTATCATTTCGAGTGAGACAATCCCATTTGCCCACTGAAGGGGGGTCGAATTTGTGGCTATAGCCCCCGTTTACTGGTATATTATCCAGTATTTTGTATAAACCATAAAAAACAAGCAAACAAGCAAGCAAGTATTCAATGTTTACAAGTACGATTGCAGATCATTGTGGAAAACAAACGAGAAAATGTCGAAAAACAATTATTTCCTTTATTCAGGAAAACTTATATTAACCTGTCCTACGATAGATAACTTATACTATGGTTATTCTACAAATTTTCAAAGACAATCATGAGAAACGGTGATGAATAAAAATTACACAACCTCACTTTTACTTTGAAGGTTGAAGTTCTTCAATAGTTCAATATCAAAGTGAAATAGAGTTTTTCTGGTATGATACGAGTTATTTGTGAGGTTATTCAGTTCGTGATGTGCACTAGAAAAGTTTATACCTGACGCTGGAACTGTCGCTGTTACAATATACACCAAGAAATTGAATCATCCTCTACGTACTGCTCTCAGGCTCTCCAATACCAAAAAGGAACCATACAAATCCAGAAATCAGCTCTGAAATAGTTTCATGTGGAGTACATAAAAGGTAATGTCGTTTGCTGCTATTTATTTTCATTGAAATTCTCCTGAAGTTGAGTTGATTGGGTTCTAATAGAGAAACTACTTTATATTGATGAAGTTTTTGAATTTTTCTTTTTCTAAACTACGAACGTGGCGTTCTTTTCAAAAAAATTTCAATTTCCTCGTGGCTTTGTTTTCTGTCACCTGGCTACCATTTCTCCTGTTTCTATATCATTTGAATTTTCAAATTTGCGCACTTTGTTGTCACATTATCACTCTTTGGGGTTATTTGTCAAAACTTATTAACTAAAATATTTTTCTTTTCTTACAAACTATGTACAATATTCAATGATAATTGTCTCTGACACTTTTCCGTTCTTATTTTCTCACAATTTCAAATCTTACATCTGAGTTACTGTTCCCTGATTGGCTATTGTCATCAAGAAATTTGTTGTTCTCCCATTGGCTATTTTTAGTTAGGTACAATTTCATATACTGTATGTTTCAAACTTATAATTTTGTTGATCATATTTTATTCAGGATGATTTTGTAAATCTAGACTTTTTTGTTATCTTTTGAACAATTATTGGTTATAATGATCTTGACAATGTATGAAAATGATTGCATTATAGTACTTGTATATTTTTATCTATCAATATCATACAGAGGCTTCATAAAAGAAATAGAATCTTAAAAATATGTAAAAACAATGTCTCTTAAACTACTAACTAGTAAGTAATTTAAATTTTTGTGGGTTTTTTATTGAAATTATTTCTTTTTCCTTTTAAATTAAATTACAGGTCCTTCATAACATAACAATATATATATATATATATATATATATATATAATTTGACATCTTCAGATGTAGAAGAGCCCCTGAGCTGTTTCATATCTATCCATGTGGATCATGATTTTATAACAACCAAGAATTGTTTTCCACTATAATAAAATATGTCCTTTCCGATGATAGGAAAGCACAGCTAATGAGGGTTCTTCGATTTTTTTGCATGAATATTTCACATTATGAAAAAAATCCTATATCTATACTTATATTCGACCAAAAAAATATTTGTCTAGCTCAGGCTTCAGCTCTAAAACAGCTTCCAAATTGTCCAATATGAAAATTTTCTAGCAATCGCTATTCGAGAGTGAGAGGTACTATAAGATTCCAATCGATATCTGTATGTCGTCTCTGAAATTTTCTGGAGGTTTTTTTTTTTCGGAGACAATTCCTGATGATAAATATTCTGCAAAACTTCATCTTCTTTAATTTATTCGATTTTTTTTTGACTTATCTATAGATTGTTGTCATTAGTTACAATACTATGCACCGTTTCCGAAGTTTTTCAAATATTTCCATCGGTTTCCCATTTTCCCAGCTTCTGGACTGTAATTCGTAAATATATATGTAGGTACTTACCAGGAACATATCGAAGTTCTAGTTCAGATTTTCAACAATTTCAATGTCATTCTCTGTTTGAAACTATTGCACATGTTTTTCTGCAATAAAATTACCAAAGGAAGATGATCCGTTAGTTTAGACGGTGTTCCAGCAGGTTTTTCGATTGGGGTGGTTTGTTACTTGATCGAATATTCATTTATATTGCGTTATGTTTAACGAAAAGAATATCAGTGATGAAATGCTTCTTTTACGGTCCATCCTTCTCATTGTAAATGTCCTACAAATTCGAGGAACATTTTCATCGCTACGTATTCATGTCCTCAGATGATAGAAACCGATAACTTCTTCATGATTCCATTGTAAGAGATTGCATCGAACTAACTGTCACAACATATTCCCATTGATATTTCAATTTCCTCGATATTGAGTTCCAAATGTGGGTATACATATTTCACCAGCCACAATACGGTATATGCATGAAGTGAATTTACGCCCGTCATAAATTACATCAGAAAGCTCGATAATTGTGTACAATTAGCCAGAGTGAAGTGCGAATTCGTGACGTGAGCCGCAATTCGCCCTGAATTATGATACCAATTGTGGAATTAGATATGAAAATCGCAGAGGCGGACTAACAATGGGTTCATCAGTACAATAGGCGAGATCACTAATTTCTGGAAAAAATATCACAATGTCCAGAACGATGGAAAAAGAGGTTAGATTTTATATTTTTTTTTCGAAGTAGTTTTAAAAAAAAAATCCAAAGAAATGCTCCTGTTTGAACACTGCGAAAACCACGCCAGGATGTGACGTAACAAGTTCAGATCCAAGATCATTCAAGAATGACTAAATCAAGAGCAGCTATCAAATGAGGAGTCTTCATTTTAATATAACACATGCTGACACAAGTTTCGTTCCAGTCATAGGATGAAACAGAATAACATTTCCTCAGAACCCAGACAGCACTGGATATTCCATGAATATTCATAGAATATTATTTTTGGGGTATTGGAATATTCTCAAATGTGCCCGGGATATACATATCTTTTTTGGAATATTCCTAGAATGTGCTGATGGGGAAAATTTTACATATTCCTTGAATATTCCATGAGGAATATTCCCGGAATATCCAGAATATTCCATGAATATTCCAGAAAGAATACTCCTGGAATATCCTCTGGGAATATTCCTTGAATATCCGAATATACCTACAATATTCCATGAATATTCCAGAAAGGATAATCCTAGAATATTCCATGAACATATTCTATGAATATTCCGAGAATATTCAGAGTAATTCAGGAATATGATAGTAATATTCCCTAAATATCCTGAAGGGTTTTCAGAACAAAATAACCATTTCCTGAAATTTCAAAAATTAATAAAATAAAGAAAAATACAACTGTTTCCCCCACATGAGTATCCTCAAATATAAAATATTGAATGGCACTTTTACATCAATAATATGAACTTCTACAATTATGCCTGACAATTCAAGAAATGTATTTGCTTAAATTCGCCAAGAAACAAAACTGCATTTAAAAAATTATGTAGTAGTGCAATACGTAATTGTTTTTCTCAGAGTATTTGTGGATTGGAATTGCAGGTTCCACTCAGAAAAAAAACATTTGATATCCGCAGACTGCGCACCCTTTCCCTACAATGGAATGAAACAACATGAATTTGAACGGGTCTATTTCTATATAGTTATAATAATAATAACACATATTTTATTAACCCGTTTCTTCTGTTACTACGGGGATATCTAGGAAAAACAGGAAATGCAAGATCGAACTGCCATCTGAATCAGAAAAACTTGAATCCATTCTATCACTAATAGTTTCAACTTGATTACTTGCTGTGACGGAGTTTGTGTAAAAATTGCATTAAGAATATTTTCAGTTTCCTGGTGTACTTTCTTATACCAATCACTGCTTCTCTTTCTTTTAGGCATTTTCCAGAAAACGCCTTGAAAATGAAATGATCAGTGATATACAAATGGAATTTTTATGGAATGAAATGAATGGTAACATAAAAGTGTACTTACCACACTGTGGTGATTATCAAGAATATACGTTGAACAATTCCAAACACAGTAGTTTCACATACAAATATGCAAAAGTAACCCATACCAGTAAAAAAACAAAAGATGTCAAATGTCAATTTAAAATGCATTCAACTTTACAGCTCTGTCATCGGACTACCGGATGAACGACAGACGCAACGCGCGCGGAATGGTTTTGATTGGTCGTGAAAGTGCACCTCGATATTTTCCGACCAATTATAATTTGGTCAGTACAGTATTTTTGTCAGCTTGTCTGAACAAAAACTCTGTTTGCAAATCAAATATATCTATTCGCACTGTTTCTCATATTTTTTCCATATTTTGAACTCGAAAATGGTTATTGGTGTTTATTCCATATAAATAAGGGAGAATATTCCATTAATATACAATACAGAATATTCAATTTTGATTATTCTATGAATATTCATTCATGATTATTCCATGAATATTCACACTGGAATATTCTATGAATATTCATACAGGAATATTCTCACGAGAATATTCGTGGTACATTCTACCGAGAATATTCCAGGAATATGCATATTGGAATATTCCAGGAATATGCATATTGGAATACTCCTGGAATATGCTAGAGACATGTGGATATTCTAGGAATATTCCATTATATTTGGAATATACTCTTCTCTTTTCGGATATTTAGATAATATTCTAGGAATATTCCGTGCTGTCTGGGAAGTTCTGCAAAATAGTGACACTGGCAACTCGCTGATTGCGGAGAGTGCTAGAAATTAAATCGTTGCCAAGCGTTATTCATAATATTTCCTTACAATGAAAGTAGCCCGAAAAAATAATAACAAAGCCCCCGGTATACATACATATTATTCAAGAATAACTTAATCAAGGACAGCTATCAAATACAAAGTCTTCATTTCAATATAACACATGAAGTTCTGATTTATTCATGCGATGAAAGAGAATAACGTTAGTAGATATGCTATGCCGGTACGAGCGCAACCCCTATTTTGGGGTGGGTTTTGGCGAGCGGTTGAGGGGGTGGTTTTCGGGTGGGGGTAGGGATGATGGTGGCGGTCATGGGCGGTTCGTTGTGGGAGGGGTTTGTGAAAAAGATGGCGGTGAGAGGGGTGGGGGTGGTTGTATGTGGGTAGGGGTGGGGGATGAGTGGCCTGTGATTGGTCGGAATGGTGGCAGCCATGTTGTGTATGGGAGTGTGTGATTGAGAGTGGGAGGTGGGGAGAGCTGTGATAGGTCGTGGGCGTGGTGATAGCCGCCGGCCGTTATCCAATAGGTTTGGGGAGGCGGTGGGGGGGGGGGGT